>JACEEZ010003899.1:200175-205175 GCA_016584305.1 Chionoecetes opilio | reverse complement strand
CTCTCTCACAACACGTTTTACTTTTTACCAGAGCGGAGTAAGAGCTTCAATAAAAGATCAGTTTTTTTAATACGGCATTGAATATGTAGCCTTAAAAAATATCAAAAAAAAGACCTCGTGCTTGGGCAATTATCGATAGAGAGCGGAAAGAGAGGTGGAGGATTACATAAAAATACTCAGGAAGAACAGAGACCAGGACACCCGCCGGTATATAACGAGGGTATCTGGTGAGCTACGTACTGACACCATCGAACTATATGTAAAATCAGAGGATTGCATTGGACAAGGCTCTTAGAGGAGGAGGGGAAAGACTTATGAAGATAATGAAGATTAAGACCAGCATCAATTCATCAATTTAAGAACATCGACGTGAGTTTCGACAGGGGATGCTTGCAGCCTATGTTGATCTCAAAAAGGCGTTTGACTCTGTCAAACTTAGTCAGAGTTTACTGAGTCACTCTGGGATCTTCTGCGACTTCGCGGGATTTCTGCAAGGACTATTGGTTTGATGACTGGTCTGTACTCTGGGACTGATAGTGCTGTGAAGTGTGGGGCAGGTGTATCCAACATCTTTCCTGTGAATACAGGAGTAAGGCAAGTGTTTGTCCTTGCCCCTTCCCTTTTCATGTATAGACTGGGTTTTGGGCAAAGTTTTAGATCAAAATGATTGTGGAGCATCCCTCGGCAACACCAAGATCACTGATTTAGTTTTTTGCCGATGATGCAGTAATCTTTGCTGAGTCGGTGGAGGCCCTGGTGATGGATCTCGAGGTGCTGCACGAGGAGGCAAAGCCTTTGGGACTTGAGGTCTTCTGGCTCAAGACCAAGGTCCAGGTGTTTGGAGGCTTACTAGATGAAACAATACGTTCATGCGCGCGGCGAAGACATTGAGATCTTAGAAAGCTTTACATACATTGGTAGCGCATTCCATAATGATGGCGGATCACGTCAAGAAGTCTTACGGCGGATTGGCATAGCCCACGGTGCTATGGACTCCCTCATCACGAGTATTTGGCGCTGTCGTTACCTGTGCAGGAGGACAAAGATCCGGACCTTCAAGTCGCTTGTGATCCCTGTCCTACTCTATGGCTGTAAGACACTAAATAGCGACTTGAAGTGGCGAATCGATGCTTTTGGTAAAAAGTGTCTTCGCAGAATCATGGGGTATCGCTGGGATGATTACGTGTCAAATCAGCGATTGCACCGTGAAACGGTGCCGTCGAGGCCTATTATTTGCATAGTCCGTCAGCGCCAACTTCGGCTATATGGGCATGTGGCACGCTACCCTGAAACCGACCCTTACCTTCGAATTGTATCTGTAAGAGACAATCTGCCGTGGATGAGGCAAAGGGGGCGCCCACAAGGCTAGTGGCTTGGGAAATTGATGGTTTCTGTTGAGAGTTGCTTAGTATGGGAAGGGAGCCTGCATGGGGACCCGCGCGTGGTGACCCCCGGGAGTGACGTCGTAGGGTGGGCGAGGCGACGCGCCCCCCGGCGTACCCACCCAATGATTGAAATGATTGATCAATTCTTCTGGTCCTAACTAGGCTTTTTGATGCTGCCTATCTGCAATAGCATATTATTCGTAGTATGTATGTAAATATAGTAGAGGAAAAGTTTTGTTCCCATCCACTCATCCCTAGCTGTTACCGAAAGCTTAATATCGTGACCCAAGGATATTATTTTTGAAGAGTAGGAGGAGGAAAGGGAGGAGATTACTAAGCTATCTCGCCTTCATTCTCTTCTCGTCCCTTTCCTTGTTCGCCAACTCCTCCTCTTCCTTCTCTAGAAATAGTTTTACCGTATTATCACTTTCCTTCCAAACTTCTTTAAATATTTTCAGCGCTATACATATGGTATCGCGTCTTTTTCGGTTAGCTTTGAGTCGGAAGATGGTTAGGACGGAAGGAACCTATTACAGTAGTATCTTTTTATGTATGTGTGTTGGGTGGTTCTGCAGTAAACAGGCAGCTTATCTCCGGCGGACAGGTAACTGTTATCTGTACTTAATGCGCACCTCTTGTGAAATGAGCCTTTTGTTCACTTCTTCTCCAGTACCCTACTATCTGTCTTCTCCTCCTCTTCCTCTAAATTGTTCCTTCTCCTCATTTACCTCCTGTGGCTCCTCTTCATCTACTTCTCCACGAGTTTGCTACAAGTGCTGTTGATGAAGTAGTCTGGTTGAGGGGAAATGTGTCTTAAGAGAAGAATGGTCAAACTTATTAAAAGTTACAGCTATAACTCCTGTTACGTATGCTGCACTGACTTATATGCTGCTGCAGCAGCTGCTGATGCGGTTATTGTTTCCGCTGTTGTGGTTACTACTGCTAATTATATTGTTGCGACTACTACTACTACTATTTCTAATACTACTACTAGTAGTAGTAGTAGTAGTAGTAGTAGTAGTAGTAGTAGTAGTACTACTACTACTACTACTACTACTACTACTACTACTACTACTAACACTGCTACTACAACTACTACTTCTCCTTTTCTCTATTACTGCTTGCTACAACTAGGTAACCAGTCATAACGACAACAACTAGTACCACTACTTCTGCTGCTGCTGCTACTACTACTACTACTACTACTACTACTACTACTACTACTACTACTACTACTACTACTACTACTACTACTATTACTACTACTACTACTACTACTACTGCTACTAGTACTACTACTACTACTACTACTACTACTACTACTACTACTACTACTACTACTACTACTACTACTACTATTACTACTACAACTACTATTATTTATACTTTAGGGATGCTTTTTCTACAACTACAACAACAACTACTACTACTATTACCGCTACTACTACTACTACTACTACTACTACTACTAATGTGCTATTTTGTGAATACTACTTCTACTACTGCAACATCGATAACAAGTACTACTGCTACCACAACTATTATTACAAATACAAAAAAGCACAGCTGACATGCTCCTCGTGACAGTAATATTTTAAAGATTTTTCACCGTTGCAGAATATATGTGTGGCTTTTTGACGCGAGCAAAAGTGAAATATATTTTACTGTAAAAGTAAAGACCTGCTTACGATCATTAGCATTACGGCAGATGGAAATTGTCTTTTTTTGTACATTCTTTCCACCTTTGTTCACAAGTAAACGTTTGTACCTCATACAAGAACTTTAAAGGAACATTCCTCATTATTTATTATTTATCTTATTCACATCAGCACTCATCTCTACTTCATATAGTTAAACTTCGCAGTATTTTCTATCTTTGCTTTCAAGAGTACACTCGGTCTTTCTCTCAAGTTTAACAGCTCATTCTTTACTTCTGTATTTACTCATATTTTTGTCTTGTCATAAAAAAGACATGAATTGAAAATGTAAAGAATAAAAGGCGTTTATCTTTCTATACCTCTCGGCAGTTTTATAAATGTGTCGACTTTAAACACAGAAAAAATATTCGTAAAGCAAAATATATCATGACCTGTACGAAGGGCGTCCATTCAAGGATTTGCTGTTACTACATGGGTCGTATTTTGTTTTTAGATATTATATATTTTATTCCCTTATTTTTTTACCTTTATTGCATGTCACGTATTATAGGATCATTTTACAGCAAGTGGTTGCCATGGCGGCGACCTGGGGATGACGAGGAGAAGTTTGGAGAAGTTAATGGATACGATGAAAGTTAGTTTATAAAGTAAATGCATACTAAACATGAGAGAAAGAGAGAGAGAGAGAGAGAGAGAGAGAGAGAGAGAGAGAGAGAGAGGAGAGAGAGAGAGAGAGAGAGAGAGAGAGAGAGAGAGAGAGAAAAAAAACAATCAGAAACTAAGAAAAAGCCAGATAAAAAGAGGAGTCATTGGGAATAAGACAAAAGTGCATTGTGTGAGTAGCTATTGATTATGAAAAAATTGTTAAGGTAGTGACGGAGAGCTTGAAAGGTAATAAATAAATAGTGTAGCTGTATACCAGCATCGGTACTCGTGGCCTTGTCCAGGTAACAACAAGTACAGATAGATAACAGGAAATACAACATAACAACTGTGATAGATAAACCTTTGTTATTGCAATTTTTCGTCCAAAGTTTCACGAAAGCTGTAAAAATAGATGTTATAGGGAGAGCGAGGACGTGGTTGAATTAAGATAGGAAAGCTAGGACACAAGGTGCAGCGTGTATAAAGGGAAGGAGGGAGGGATACCGGAACAAGCCGAGTCGTATACATGGTAAAGATTATATGCAGAAAATTTCTTAGTCTTTCTTTGTGTTCAACGTTTGACGTTTTGTTGTAAAACAAGTAAAGAATATGCATATTTGAAGAGAAAACACACACGGTTGAGAGAGAGAGAGAGAGAGAGAGAGAGAGAGAGAGAGAGAGAGAGAGAGAGAGAGAGAGAGAGAGAGAGAGAGAGAGAGAGAGAGAGAGAGAGAGAGAGAGAGAGAGAGAGAGAGAGAGAGAGAGAGAGAGAGAGAGAGAGAGAGAGAGAGAGATCAACCCATATATATATTTTTTTTACGTCACAAAGGACTGGCCAGGGGCAAAAAATAATAGGTAACAAAAAACCCGCTTAGTTGTCAGTCCCTATAATAGAGAAAGTAAGAGAATATAAACAGAAGGGGTGGGCCAATTTAGCTCGGGAGGTGTCTTGTTCCTCCTCTCTTGAAAACATTTAAGTCATAAACATCTCTTTCATCTCCCGACATAAACATCTCCCGACATCTCTTTCAACGCTAATCTCCACCAGGTGTCTTCCTAATCCTTCATAATTGGCCTTTCCAGCTGTCACCGCCCTGCCCTTGACCTCATTAACATTGGAACCTTTCTTCCCCTCCATTCCACACCCCTTTTTAATCCCCTCCAGGTGCTTTCTTAATCCTGCATAATTGGCCTTTCTGAAATTAGGTATTCTTTGTTTGTTGACCCTTAATTTTCCAACTTCCCATTTTAAGCAAAATCTTATTTCATAATGATCACTATTATCTAGTTTCCCACCAACCTCCACATCTGT
>JACEEZ010003899.1:185175-195175 GCA_016584305.1 Chionoecetes opilio | reverse complement strand
GAGATCTTGGAAAGTTTTATATACTTTGGTAGCGCAGTCCATAATGACGACGGGTCACATCAAGAAGTCTTACGGCGGATTGGCATAGCCCACGGTGTTATGGACTTGCTCAGCAGGAGTATTTGGCATTGTCGGTACCTGTGCAGGAGGATAAAGATCCGGATCTTCAAGTCGCTTGTGATCCCTGTCCTACTCTATGGTTGTGAGACATGGACACTAAATAGTGACTTGAAGAGACGAATCGATACCTTTGATAATATCTGTCTTCGCAGAATAATAGGGTATCGCTGGGATAATTACGTGTCATATCAGCGATTGCACCGTAAGACTGAATCGAGGCCTATTATCTGCATAGTCCGTCAGCGCCAACTTCGGCTATATGGACATGTGACACACTACCGTGAAACCGATCCTTCCCAACGGGTTGTATCTGTAAGAGACAATCCGGCGTGGAGGAGGCCAAGGGGACGCCCGCAAGGCTCATGGCTGGGACAAGTTGATGTTTCTTGTCGAGAGTTGCTTGGTATGGGAAAGGACCCTGTATGGGGACTCGCGCGTGGTGACCCCTGGGAGTGGCGTCGTAGGGTGGGCGAGGCGAAGCGCCCCACGACGTATGTCCCTAATGATTGATTGATTTATACTACTACTACTACTACTAACAATAATAATAATAATGCTGGTGCTACTACTTTACTACTACTGCTGCTACTACTACTACGACTACTACTACTACTACTACTACTACTACTACTACTACTACTACTACTACTACTACTATTACTGCTACTACTACTACTACTACTACTACTACTACTACTACTACTACTACTACTACTACTAACTACTACTACTGGACGACTAATAATAATGGCGGCAGTGTTTACAAGGCAAGCAGAGAGCTCTCCAAGTGTTTTCAAGAAAACAAGGGTACCAGAGCAGATACAGACGTTAAACTACTCAAGCAAGCTACCTAAGAGTACAGTTGGCAATTCAGAGGGTCTGTTGGAATAGTGTGGTTTTGGACTTAGACAGAATTGCTGTAAGAAATTTGCATCACAGTTCTACACCCCCTCTCGATCTGCTGGCTGGCGTCTGCGCATGGGCAGTAGTGACCTGACGTCACGAAGCATATATTACAGCTCCAGAGTGAAATATCATATTACCACCTGAATATGGATTCAATTGTGATCACAAAATTATTAGAAACTCAAAACAACCATTAAGGAACATGTAAGAGAAAATCTTGTCAACAAAAAAACATTTGATACACTTTCTCAGCACAATGACTTTTCAAAACTACAAATTAAAGACATGGAGGAATGCATCTATTAGGAAGACTATTGCAGGAGGAATAACATTCGAATCAGCGGTGTTGAGGAGCGCGGCGACGAGAAGACGTGGGTGCAGACAGCGACGGTGGTGTCTTCCCTTCTGGCGGATAAGCTGCAGCTGCCTGGCATGTAGCTATAGATCGAGGGCCCATAGGATTGGACAGCGCCGGGATGACAGACCTCGTCCCATCGTTGCACGATTCTCACGCTACTGTGATCCAGAGGTGATCATGAGGAGTGCGAGGAAGTTGTGAGTTACCAATATCTACCTTAATGATGATTGGTGCGCTGCTTCACAGGTAGTCAAGAATGATTAGATACCGCAGCTGAAACAGACAAAAGCAAGGGGGAAAATAGCCTACTTTAGGCATACTAAGCTCATCGTGAAGGACAGGTTTGGTACTGAGAATGCATCAGGAAATCAATCACCCCTGAGCGAGGATCCACCTGCTGCCGGCCGTAATCGGCAGCAAGCAAGCAGCAAGCAGCTAAAGCAGTTGCTGCAGCTGTCCCAGTAGTAGCTGGTGCAGTGTGTGGAGCTGTTGCTGGCCTGGTACTACGGTGAGTTATGCTAGAATGGGAAGTATTTGTGTGATGGGACAGTCCGTCGCTGTGCCGGCCTACCTATCCCTCCCAGCGCCGTCTAGACTCGCCCCATCACCCGCCACAGAGGCTTCACCTTGCTCACAGTCTCAGGAGGTAAGGAAGAACCCTCGAAGGATTGTGAAAAGGTAAATCACAAGGAAGGAAAAGTAACGAGACCTTCAGCATAATGATGGTTGTCAATAAATACCTTCATTTTTATTCAATTAGTAATGATGAACTTGAATGGCTTACTAACAGTGACACAGTCCATACAAACTATTCGTATGTAAATTAACTTGATCAGGTGATATCTAATCCGCCTGATCTAGAACACGATATGAACAGTAATGGTATTGATTCATGTACAATTAATATGGGGAACATGACACATAAATGTTCACAGTATATATATTTAAATAATGTTAAAATAAATTAAATGAAGTTGCTTTATTTTTGGTATTAATTAAGTATGAACATTATAGGTCTGGATAACAATCTCCAAATATTAATTAATCAGTGTTTAACTGATGATTATAGATTCGATGTTATGGGGTTCTCGGAGACGGATGGAGTACCTCAGGGATCAATACTGGGCCCATGGTTTTTTTTGGTACATATAAATATATAAATGATATTTCCAATGCCAGTAATAAATTCAACTATAGTGCAGTATGACTTGTCACAAAAACAGCTCCCGTATGATTTGCGTGTCAAAATAGATTTTATTGTTTTTTCTGGTTGACTTGAGGTTATACTATAGGGAAATGGAGAGGGCCAAATTTTTCGACTCCTGGAACCCCCCTTTGGGGGGGGGTTTCTGTCCAGGGGTTCCCGGAACTGACAATACTACTAACTCCACTAATAATGAACCAATCTTTATGATCTTGGTATTATTTCAGGGGTTTCTGATGATCACAAATCCATTTATGAGACTTTCGAGCTGACCGGAAGTGAATATCATCAATTTCCGGCGGGGGCATGACATCAACGGGGTATACAAGGTTGCGTAATCTGTTGATGACGTCTTGAACAGAGGAGCGATGACCTCCGTGTTGGTCCGGCAATGACGTGAAGAGGACTGTGACAACAACAGAGATGTTGTTGCTGCCCATGTTGGCATCACATCTCCCTTTGCCACCTTACCAGGTTTAGCTCTGATGTCTTGATTTTCAGACTGGCCTTCCTGAAGATCATCAGTCACTTGCTGGTCTTCGATCGTCTCTTGATCCGCGGTCACCTCCTGGTCTTCGATCGTCTCTTGATCCGCGGTCACCTCCTGGTCTTCGATCGTCTCTTGATCCGCGGTCACCTCCTGGTCTTTGATCATCTGTTGATCCGCTGTAGTAGCATGCTGCTCTTCCATCATCAGATGATCTGTTGGTGTTTCTACTCGAGGATTGAGAATATTGAGGTTTACACTGTCCAAGCTGTTTCTAGCTGTGAAATAGCTTGCAAGTAACCAAGTTCGCGTGTAGTCTTTTGACATCAGTTGCCGTTTGCCTTGTTGGTATTCCTCTAAGCGTATTGGCTTGTTTTTTATCACTGGTTTGTTCAGGTACTTGATGTCTAGCGAGTGTGGTGCAGGAGACTGAAGCTTCTCTGGAATAACAAGGGGCTCGTTGATTGGTTCACCATCCTTTGCCCTCTGGTTGATGACAATTACTGTGCCATGAAATATGTTTTGTCCAGTGCGAGTGTCCTCCAAGAGATCAATATTGTCGACCGCAAACCAAATGTTCACACCTTTATTTACAAAATCAGGCAGACAAGATCCACCTGTGGCATTCATGCGCTGAAGGATACCTTGCTCTAAACGCTTCTCTAGGTCGAGGATTTTCTGATAGTCGCAGCCGATGTAGAGATCAGACAGGTTGTGGACAAGATTTTTATCACGCTCTCTGGAGTGGATGGCAAGAGACAAGCCTATAGACAGTGGCGTTTGGACTGTCTGCTCAAACTTGCTCTTCTTTGCCTGATATTTCACCTGGCGATCACTTCGGGTGTTCTGAACGAGGAACTGGCATGCAACATTAGTGGTTTTGTCCACTTCCTGGTTGCGCATCTTCGACATTTTCAAAACATGTGGGCCAAAGAGAAGGCGACTGGCGAAGAACTGAAGTAGTGGAGGATTCTCGAAGTCATCAAAGCTGCCTTTGAACAACCAATCGCGGTGATGTAGCATCTCGTCTCGCAATATGTCAGCTATGTTCTTTAAGTTTCCGATGAGCTCACCACTATCTAGCATGGAAGACTGATACTCCATTGCCTTGCTCACAGCTGTTTGAAGAACAATTTTGTCAGGCTCATTTTGTCGAACTGATTTGATGAAGCGGACGTTCGAAAGGCGTTCATTAATTAGGCTTTTCAGGTGCTTGCGGTAGTTTCCTGTGCTACTAACTTCTACTGGGTACCTCTTCAAAATTGACAGGTATTCATCGTTCAGTTCAGCCATAGTCACGGACACATCGTCACCAACTAGGGTGTTCTGGACAATGAGGAGGAACTCTTCATCACACAGGGAACGGATAACCTTCATGTCATCGAATTTTACTTGTGTGCAGGTGCGCTTCGCATACTGCAAGCAATTGCGGTGGTAGTACTTCTCGAGAGCGGCTGCATCTCCTACTTCCTCCAAATCAGACACACAAGTCCTAACATGATCATCTCGAGTTTCCAGTTTAATTTGCAGGAAAGTGTGACCCATATTGTCTGAGAAGACACGGTGCAGAAGTTCAGAACCATCATCAGAACAAAATCTGCATGATGCAAACATGCATGCTATGGCTTTCTGGGTAGTTTTTGTTCGTTTAGGGCGGGAGCCTACTTCAGCGGATGGACGTCCGGGTCCTCGCCGAGAGCAGCCAGGGCTGTTGAAATATGTTCTCTTAGCTCTCAGTCTGTCACTTTTGGTCTTGTTAGCAATCGGTTTTCGACACTCACTATGATAATAAGCTGAAGCTCGATCAGTTTCACTCAAATTTTCTAGGCGATCGGTAATGATCTGCAAATCATTTTGACCTAAGGCCACCCTCTCTTTGCAACAGTCCAAAAGTTCTTTGAGCATTCAAGGATTGCTGACAAGTGTGCGAGATCCAGTTGCACCCTCATGACAGATGATACAAGCAGCCCTCGTAGACATGGCTGCTCAAGGGTCTTGACTTTAGCCAGTCTATACGTCACACCTAAAACCAAAAGGTGAAATATAAATGTCCTATATCTGTTACAGAGGATCCAAGATGCCTTATCTCTAAAATTAGTGGTCTGGTGACAAAAACAACTGCTCCATTTAGCTTCCTGTACCTGAAAACCCTGAAAAAGAGGTATTACATGACAAGGTTGTTAACATCGTGACAAATTTTGTTGATCGGACCCCGTTCAGACCCCGTTGACGTCATGCCTCCGCCGGAAATTGATGATATTCACTTCCAGTCAGCTCAAAAGTCTCATAAATGGATTTGTCATCATCAGAAGCCCCTGAAATAATACCAATATCATAAAGATTGGTTCATTATTAGTGGAGTTAGTAGTATTGTCAGTTCCGGGACCCCCTGGAAAGAAAACGCCTCCCAAAAGGGGGTTCCAGGGGTCGAAAGATTTGGCCCCCTCCATTTTCGCACAGTATAACCCCAACTCAACCAGGAAATGCAAAAAAATCTATTTTGACACGCAAATCCTACAGGAATACAAGTCATACTGCACTATTATGTTCTTTATGCAGATGACACCAATCTTATCTTACAGGATAACGGCTTAGATAACTTAAATGCTGTGTTAAATACTGCAAGAGAAAAAATGAGTAAATGGGTTTCAACTAACAAATTATGAGTAAATATTACAAAAACTAATTACATGCTATTTCAAAATCGATTTGTAGTATACAACATAGGGCCAGTATATATGGATGGGTGTGAACTTAAGAGGGTTGCATGTACACTATTTCTGGGGGTTAACATAGATGAAAACTTGAATTGGAAAAATCATATTAAATCAGTCTGCTTTAGATAGTCGGAAACATGTGGAATATTACACAAAATTCGTTATAATTTAACAAATGATGCCTTGAAAAGTACATATTATTATATGTGAATTTTCCTCACGGTTTCGACTTGCATGACGTCTTTTAGGCGTTCCAAGCTTTCCATTTGTGCACTTATCTGTTTCTAGACATGGTTTTCTTAAACTCCAAGATCACATTCTGGTCTGTTTCGCCCTTTGCGTCTTGAGCTATGATTTTTTCGGTGAGGGACCTGGTGAGGTTGATGGAGTTTCGGCTTTCTTCTTCGGCCATTTTCTCACAGGACGTGATCCCCATCCCACCCAGTCTTGGTGGAAGTGACAGCAGCTCCCTCACGTCCTCTCCTATGATGAAATTCATTTTTAGCAGTGCTAGTAGGAAGGTTTTTCTGATGGATTCTTCCAATGGTCTGAGGAGACGGCTGATGCCTGGGATGGTGCGCTTGACGAAGCTCCATCGATGTTGTAGGCCATGTGTGAATGCTGAGTAAGCTGCGTGTGGTTCTGTCTTGGCCATGCCGGACAAGACGCCCACCTCTTTCACCCACTCTGATACTTTTTCCTCAACATATTTCGCCTTGAACTCCTGTGTTCCAATCACTGCTCCCAAATGTCGCTGCCCGTCCTTTGTCACAGTGACTCCACTGTCTCTGAAAAATTGCACTCCATTTTCATAATGTTCGGGTTTTACAATGAGGACGGACTTGGTGGCGTTGGGTGTGTATCCTATAGTAGGGCCGTTCTTCTTCACAAGATCCCACCACTTCTTTAGTTCTGAGATTTTCCCAGCCCCTGTTAGGTCATCCGCATATGCCACTTGCTTCACCTGTGTTTTTTCATATGAAATCTCCTCTTGAAGCACTGATAGGCCAATGGCGTATATTACCATGGCTAGTGGGTCAACTTGCGTTGTTCCCTCCCTTGATTTCAAAATTTTAACAATACTATTTTTACTATTATCTCTTATGAACATGTCTGAAGGATCTCTGTATGTGTTTTCCACATATGTCGCGAGTGGGAGACACTTCATTCGAATGTTGTGGAGCATTGTCTTTCTTTTTATCGTGTTGAATGCATTTTTTGCGTCCACTAATAACACCGCTTCGCAATCTTCCTGACCAAAGATCATCCTCATGGCGTGGATGGCCGCTTCACTGCCTGCCTGCTGTCCCGCGCACACCTGTAGGTTCCCTGCCGCTCTTCTTACATCCTCCTTGACCACCGCCATGATGTATTTCCCTATGATCCGGCGGAGGATTTCCCCAATGCCGATTGGCCTGCAACCTGGCTTCTTGTCAACGGGGATAAGGCGGCAAGCAGTCAGGGCGTCAACATGTCGGCAGTCGGTGGCGGCAAGTTTTCTCGCTAGTGTTGCTATGACGCTGCACAAGTCACCAGCGGCACTGCCCCAGTGAGTGCTGCTCAGCAAGCGACACCACCCTCTTGCATCCATGCCTGAGGGACCCCCGCTGCCTTTTGTCTGGAGAGCTTTTTTTCACACCAACTCTCCTGTAATCATCTCATATATGACGCTGTTTGAGATTTGAGGAAGTCCCTGCTATCTTAGTCTCATCAAGTTGCTGGGTTGAGGATGTTTTTCCTCCAGCAATTGAATGGTTTCATCGGTGAGTGGCAACAGACCACCGTTCTGATCTTCATCCAGAGCCCGGAGTGCGGATGAAACGTTGTCTTGTCTCATCTTATCCGCAAAGCCGCGTGCCTTATCATCGTTCTTATTTTTTTTTAGGGGAAGTCTTGGCAGTCTTTTCTGTAAGACTTTCGCTTCCTCAAGGAGCTCATCGAGTTTATTTTTTTCCCATAGGTCAACTCTTCATGTCAGTGCTTTCACATTGTTGTTTGTCTTGGCCTTTTGATGTGTCTTCTGAAAGAAGAGTTTAGAAAGAAGGAAGAGGACTTTCTGTGCATATGGTGCAAAGAGCGTGTCTTAAGCTGTAGTCGTTGATAAGGCCGACCAATTCTTTGATTATTTTGGTCATGGCTGTACATTTTGGTGGCTCAAAATTATTATTGGCAGACCACCCCACTATCTCATGGTAGGTGTCATTTACCCATCTTGTTGTTTCTTCTTCCGTTTGACCTTTCCAGAGGATGTTCCCTCTCTCATTTTCCTCCACATTGATGTTCGGTTGGGGTACATCATGTGGCGGTGGTGGAGTGCGCGGTGACGATAGCGATGGTAATGCTATCTGGCATTTCAATGTCCCTCTGTCTTCCATCTTGTTGACCTTCTTCCTGGGGCTCCTGGTTGTCGCCCAACTCCTCTTCTTCCCTCTCCCTGCCCTGTTCCCGTCCGCTGGGGTTTCGACACTCATTTCCGTTCTTACAGTTGACACACCTTCTCTTTTGACGAGCCACTACTACACTACTACTACTACTACTACTACTACTACTACGACGACTACTACTATTACTACTACTTTTACTATAAGTACTACTGATAATGATAATTAAAAAAAAGTTAAATACTGACAATATTTATGATAATTATGATAGTAATAATAATAATAACTTCAATATCAAAATGGATGAGGTTAATATCAATAATAATTAATTGATAGTTTATTTAGCAATACAAAATTTTTATATAAAACATGAGGTAAAACATTGCGTCTTAATCTGCTATAATGTCTGTTGATACATTAATCCGTGACAAACATTAGTAAAGATGATCATGAAGTGACAATCCCCGCCACACTTGCTTCCCTCTTCCGTTCTATCTCGCCAACGTTCCTTATCGATCTGGCGGGCGAGCGAGCAGGCGACTGTGTCATGCGATAGAAAGTGATATTCATTCAGGGATTTCTAAACTTTTACTTTCTTTGTAAAGCTTGTTGTAAATTATATTATTTTCTATTAAAAGTAACAATAATTATATAGTAGGAGTAGTAGTGTTGGTGATGGTAACATGTATTATTAGTAGACATTGGCATAGTTGTAGTAGTAGTGGTAGTGGGATATTATTATTTATTTATAGCAGCAATAGCAATGGCAACAGTAGTGTTTGTGGTGGTAGTATAAATAGTAGACATTGACATAGTTGCAGCGGTAGTGATAGGAGTAGTAATACAGGAAATTGCAGTAGTAAAAGTAACATCTGTATTTGTATTACATAAACGCACGCATTGTTCTATTAGCTTTTCCTGACGTAGTTTTTTTTAACCCAACACTCCCGCAGTAGCTTCTTCGGCTTCTCCTCCCTTTTTTTCTTCTGTTATTGCCTCTCATTCCCAACTTCCAGACCCAGGTCCCTTTATTCCCTGTAGCCCGTTTTTTTTTCTTCTTTTTCTTTTTTTCTTTTTTCTCTCTCTCTCTCTCTCTCTCTCTCTCTCTCTCTCTCTCTCTCTCTCTCTCTCTCTCTCGTCTCTCTCTCTCCTTCTCTCCTCTCTCTCCTCTCTCTCTCTCTCTCTCTCTCTCTCTCTCTCTCTCTCTCTCTCTCTCTCTCTCTCTCTCTCTCTCTCTCTCTCTCTCTCTCTCTCTCTCTCTCTCTCTCTCTCTCTCTCTCTCTCTCTCTCTCTCTCTCCTTTTCCTCTTTAATGACATTGTATTGTTCTCGTCCTGATCACCAATGTGTACGTATATATCTTATCTTTTACCGCACTTTTATTTTATCATTATCATGTTCCTTCCTCCTTTTTTCTCTTCCTCGTCTTCTTTCACCTCCTCTCTCTATTCTTCTTCCTACTCCATTCACTCGTGTTAGATTACAGGATCAAGTCACTTTATCTGTGCCATGGGATGAGGCTCACACTGATGCGTGAATGGTTGGCGTCCTGGGTGAAGGCCCTTAGAGCTGACAGTAGAACCTGAAGAGGGAATCAGGGGAGGAAGGGAAGAAGCCAGATGAAGGAGAAGAGAGGAGTGAGATCTGTGAAGCAAATGGAAGCGTGGGAAGAGAAAAGGGAGACACACATTCGCACACACACACACACACACACACACACACACACACACATACATACATACATACACACACACACACACACACACACACACCACACACACACACACACACACACCACACACACACACACACACACACACACACACAC
>JACEEZ010003899.1:162675-172675 GCA_016584305.1 Chionoecetes opilio | reverse complement strand
TTGGAAACTGACTTACAGTTAGTGGATTTTGAGGATTTCCGCTGCCTCTTCCTTGGGAACGTGTCACACACATGGGAGGATGCTGGATTTTTTTTTAATACCAAACATATCCTTGATTTTATTGTACCACTGACTTATGTTGCTTTGCTTCAGGTTGCGGAGTTTGTTTATATAGAAAGAAACTTTGGCGATTCTGTTTTCTTGGATATAATTGTACAGCGATCTGTACTGAGAAGTGTTTGTGTGACAAGATACGTTACCTTGATGGATGAGTCGCTTTATTCTGGGTGTTATTCAGGTAGTGGCTGAAGGGTAAACACCGAGCGACTTCTCTAGAAAATAATGGCAGTATGTACGTAGAGGTGAAGGTGTCCAAGTAAATTACTCATTTGGTGGACACATTCTCACTTATGAAGACCTGTGTCCAAGGGTGTTGTGTCGTGTCGTCCATTGTCCAAACTTGCGCATGACTGACTCTGCCACGGGCCTGTACGTCTGGGTGATCAGGGTTGTCGGGGAGGGATGTGTTTCAGACATTAGGCAACGTGACAATTTGTTTATTGTCGGGATGTGAGCCCACATAATGGATAGGTAACTGCTGCCTTCCACTGTAGGAAGTGGGTTAGGCGGGTGGGGGGGGGAGGGTTAGGCGTAACCCAAGTGTGTGAGGCTGCAGTCTAATGTGCTGTTGTCGTGTACCACGTGTTTGAAAAACAATATACGTTTTTCTTTTTGCTTTTTTTCGTTGAAGCCTATAGCGCCAGTAGGCTATTTATTATATCAGGTCTAGAGGGTCGTGATCGTTGACCCTCCGCCCGTTGGTTGGCGCAGGCTGGATTTTTATAGTGACACCTGTGATGTTATAGGTGAAGGTATGATGAAGGTTTTCTATGATGGTCTACCCTCAATTTGAAGGCACACGCTGCCACCTGTTGTCCCGCCGCCGCACTTGAAGTCGCAGTCGACGGAACAGGAATGCAGCATGCGGGCTGCTTCGGCCACTCGACGATGGATTTACAGTTGCTCCTTGGTGAGACTTGAACTCGGGACCTTGTGCTCAACTCCCAGGCTCTTGTGGACCACGTTAAAGATGGCCGAAAGAGTTGTGCCCCCGGCAGGATTCGAACTCGGGACGTCGAGCTCACCACTCAAAGACGCTAACCACTCGGCCACTGCCTCCCCATTTCATCTGTTTCAAGTTGATTGAAAGCGCTGCACATGGTTGTTTTGACGGAAAGAGACGTGGTCCGTAGCTTGCTCTGTGCTTCTTGCACATTCACTTACCTAATGTATTCTAAATTTCTACTTCTCAAATAAAGGATAAGCAAGGGTTAACAACTGATTGTGGCTGATCTGAAGAGTTCTAGAAGTATGGCCTCAAAGCAAGAGGGCAGAATCGTGTGTGTATGTGTGTGGGTGTGTGTATGTTTTGTTTTTGTGAAAAAAAGATAACATGTACTGCATGTATGCTGTTTAACAAATTGTAATCTATTTTGTTGATAGAACGATGAAACAGGGTCGGCCTAGTGAGGTAATATGCATGACGTGAGCAGCGAGTGAGTGGATATCAGATTTTGTGGTTACGGAATTGTCAGGAATAAACTGCCAGGAAGCCAGATGTCATCGAGCGTTTCTAATGCATCCCATCCTGAATGGCCTTGAAAAACCTAGCAAAATGTTGAATACTATGCGGTGTGACCCGTTCCGTTTAATGAAGCGGCCCCCACATAACATTTCTCTTCTTTTTTTTACGTTGGAGCCTATAGCGCCTGTAGGCTTATATCGTAGTCGTGATGTCAGTCGATCTCGCCCGTTACTGGCGCAGGCTGGATTTTTTTTATAGTGACACCTGTGGTGTCCCGTTTTCTGGGATGTTTGGATCCTTAATTAGGCTCACGCTGCCACTTGGTGTTCCTCCGTCGCACTCGCAGTCAGAGAACAGGTGCAGGTTTCTTCAGTCACTTGACGATGGATTTGACAGTTGCACTTTGGTGGGACTCGAACTCGGGACCTTCTGGCCTCCTACCAGGCTCTTGTCGAACGCATTAAAGAAGGTCGAAAGAGTTGCTCCCGACAGGATTCGAACTCGGGACGTTGAGCTCACCACTCCAAAAGGCTAACCACTCGGCCACCGCCTCCCCGCCTCATTGGTAGCAATATTTATTGTTTTGAAAATATGATGCAATTCATAATACTTGTATTCTTATATATAATGCTTGTTCAAAATCATTAATGGTGTGACTTAGCATTTCTTGATTTCTAAAGCAAGAGTCCCCACCCCCCACACACACAAGCACACATAGGGTGCTCCGTAGTGTATTGGTTAGCACGCTCAGTTCACAACCGAGAAGTCCCACGCTCAATCCCCGGGCGGGGCGGAGATATATGGTCGGTCTTCTTAAAGAGTCCACCCANTTGATTTAAAGACAGACAAAACACATTGTGCTAAGACACAGCGAAAAATAGAACACGATAAAATGTTGTTTTATTGCTATCACCCTGATCTACTTATAAGCATGTGCATTGTTTACTTTATGCTTTGGAGCGACCCTCATTCTAGCCGATAGAGCGTCACCTCAGCACGCATCAGCACGGCCCGCCACGCACGTACAATACCCGTACTGAACCTGTACTGGTGTTGCGAGGGGCTTGAGAGGAAGTTATAATTGTCTCGCAGAGTTTCGTGCCTTCCAGCATCTTTTCAGGAGTGGCGAGTAAGTTGCATGTGGCGAGACAGTTCACTTAGAGGAGTGTGTTGCCCTGGACCAGGCGGCGGCAACAGGTGGGCGGCTGTTGTTATTCCCTCCGCCTCGACACTATTGATGCCTCCTTGACTTTTCGAAGAGGTAACAGAGCAACAGATACAAGAAACAAGATACAAACGGTACAAAAAATATAAAGATAAACAAGATACAAAGATACAAAAGGTAACAGATACAAGATATAGGTATTTCAGGTGAACACGAAGCTCCTCCACAATGCAAACAAGAAGTTCACCTACACTCCTACAGTAATGTTTAAATGATATTACTTCTTGATGAACATTGAAAGTATAATTCTAGGCTTAATTATAATAGTATAAATTGTCTCGTGATTTGTTGCCTAGTCATTACTGCAATTGGAGTGCTAAGAGTTTGGACATTCTCGTATTTTTCCCTTTATTTAAGCGTGCTACTGTTTCTCAAGTACAGATTTCAGTGCAAGTTTCAGTATGCGAGCAGCTTCTCCCTTTCCTGCATCGCTGAGGAGTGTCTGCGGGACGGCCATTCACCTACGTCTTGGTCAGTCTATAGTGATGTGACCATTTCCTCCGCCGGGCTGTTCCACCTCGACGCAACGCTTCAGATTCATCTCCCTGCTTATTTATCATTCATTGCATTTTCACCTTTCCTAACTGTCTTTCCTGAACAGCGTACTCTATTATACATACTGTGTCTATCCTGGTTGCGTTTTTGTTCATAATCTAATTTATAATACAAAACAAAATATACTGCAACCATCATTATGATCGTGTTGTACTTAACAGGTTTTTTCCTCATGCAGTTTTGGAGGTGTGTTTGTATTGATTGTGTGTGTGTGTGGTGTGTGTGTGTGTGTGTGTGTGTGTGTGTGTGTGTGTGTGTGTGTGTGTGTGTGTGTGTGTGTGTGTGTGTGTGTGTGTGTTGTTTATTTGCTTCAGAACTGCTTTTTCTAATCATCCGCACAGCAAAGAAAATATATACAATCCTTTGGCACACTTCGAGGACACGCTGGAGGTCGTGGAGGTGGACACGTGGAGGTCTTCAGGGAGGCACACGCGCTGAGGGTCTGCTGTGCGCGTGGAGACAACAGAACCACCACCCTGGGACAACCCTGAGCAAGGAGGCAGACGTCCAAGGTAGGGCCACAAGCTAACTACCCCAGCAACCTACCTTCCTTCCTGCATGTTTGACGCGCTAACTTGCTGGTCTATTCTGAGCTTTCTGCCATACCAGTGGCGCTCATCAGACTAATCGCACACTTCACGCACCACAACACTCGTCAGCTTTCAAACAACACTATATCATCATGGATAATCTAGGTCATTTAAAATATATCGCCATTTTGCTGCAACACACGAGGTCATCAGCAGGCTGTGTGTATTGGCTTTTCCCTTTTGCCGCTACTGTAACATGAAGCCACACATATTTTTTTTTTCTTTCTTTCAAGACGGCAATAGTCGTCGCTATGTAAGATAACACTAATCTTATCTTAAGGAAAGTGGTGTAGGTCCGATAACTCTAATTGACTGTCCCCTGGCAGGGTCGCGGCTTTTTTATTTTTTTTTTTTTTATTTATTTACATCTATTACATAATATATATACATATACATATACATATGCACATACATACACATACACATACATACACATACATATATACATAAAAAAAAACAGTAATAAATGAGCGGGCATCAGCCCGCCGCTGTAGCCGCAGCCACAGTCAGGTCACAGGTGGGCGGGGCGTGAGGTCACTCCCGCTCCTTAGTGTTCATCGGGGGGGTGGGGCGGCACGCGCCACCTCCAGCAGCAGGGGCAGATTTTTCTGAAACTGCCGTACGAGGGCGGCCGCGTTTTCTGGGCCGACGCACTGAGCCGCTCTGTAGCGGGACAGGAAAGCAGGTAGTGGGTCAGGGGATGGGGAGTCATATGAGGACAGTGCTCACACGGCCGCTCCTCAAACCCGTCCCTCAGCTCCTCCAGGGTCAAGTAGCCAAGCTGAAGTCGGTGTAGGACGACCTCCTCGGCTCGGGACAACTGCTGGGCGGGGCGTAACGGCTCGTTGTTGTTCGTGGCTTGTTTGTGCCAGGCTGCATGCCTCGATGTCTGCACCAGCTGGCGATAATGTTGCTCTGCGGCATAGACGGCAGCGCGTCTGGTCAGTACCTTGGCCCCATGGATGCTGGGTAAGACAGTCAAGGCCACCGCTGGATGTCTGGTGGCCTCCCGGGCCGCCTCATCGGCCGCCTCGTTGCCACGGACGCCTATGTGGCTGGGCACCCAGTTGAACCTTACGCGGCGCCCTGCGCGGCGAGGCCCTGGATGTGGCCCAGGATGGCGGTGGTGAGCTGCCCCGTGCCCATCGGGGGTGCGGGGCTGCCGTAGGACCTGCAGGGCAGACATGGAGTCGGTGTGAATCCCCACCACCTCCTCCTGTGGGCCCCCAGGGCGTGCTGTAGGGCGCGCTCTATCGCCACCAGCTCCATCTGCAGCGTGGAGCAATGGTCGGGTGTCCTCCAGGACAGCACCTCACCGCCCGTAACCACCGCAGCACCTGGTAGGCCTCTCTCAGGGTCAACGGAGCCGTCGGTGTAGTAGATAGCGACCGCGACGCTGCTGGGAACATTGGCGTGCGCCACCGCTTCAGGGCGTGCTGCCTCAGCTCCTCCCGCGTGCACAACGCCTTCGGGGCCGGGCAGTGTGGCGATAATCACCTGGGCGGCAGAGGGCTGCCACGGGGGCGGAGCGACGTATTTGACAGGGGGGCAGTCAGGTCCGTCCAGCAGCAGGTGGGTGTGGCCGGGGAGGAGGTAGATGCGGCGTCTGCCACCCTCTGCAGCCAGGTGTTGCCCGGCGATAGGTCACGCTGCTGCTGGGGGCAAGACCCTGCACAGCCTGTCCCGCGCGACAGACTCCCTTGCCTGGCAGAGGATCTTGGCCACCCGACAGGCCACGATCTGTCGAACCCTGGTGGCTAGGGGCACCAACCGTGCCTCCGCCTGCATGGCGCGGGTTTTTTGCCCAGCGCGGTGCCCCCACAGGTCCTCAAAGCTGGGTTCTGAAGGACCTTTAACTTCCTCTGCTGAGTGAGCGATAACGAACAAGCACGGGCGCGCTGTAGTCTACAAGGGCGCGCACAGTGTGCACGTAGAAGAAGCGCAGCACTGATGATGTGGCCCCGGCGTTTTGTCCTCGTCATGGCCCTCATGACGTTGACCCTGGTCTCAGCCCTCTCCCTCAGATACGTGACCTGAGTAGTGAAGTGGAGCCCCGGTCAAGCCACATTCCGAGGTACTGGAAGGCGGTGGGTCCAAGCCAGCCTGATCCCCTGTATCTGTAGAGGACAGACCGGGGGGGCAGCGGCCTTTGAACACCAGGGCCTTGGACTTCTCAGCCGATATCTTGAGACCCGCTCTCTGCCTTGCAAACTGACCAGGTCAAGGCTTGCGGGGTCAGAGACCCCGGTCACCCCGGCCAGTGACGACCAGGACCAGTCGTCGGCGTAGCTGAGAAGTGCCGTCCCTCTCCCGGAACGGCAGGCCGACCAGCTGCTCCATCAGGAGGTTGAAAAGGGTGGGGCTTAGGTCCCCGCCCTGCGGCGTGCCGTTCTCCAGCTCCCTGTAGCTGGACTTGCGCCCCTGGAACCTGACCCTGGCGCGGCGGTGCCAGAGGTAATCCTCAATCCAGGCGAGGAGTCTGCCCCGCACGCCCCGCTGCACCAGCGCGGCCAGGATGGCGTGGGCGTTGGCCAGCTCAAACGCCTTCTCCAGGTCAAGGAAGACGGCGAAAGCAGGGCGGTTGTCGATTTGGGCCAGGAGGGCCATGACGCTGTTGGAGGTGCCCACCCCCGTGGTGAAGCCGAAGATTTTGTGGGTGGGAGGTCTCCCAGGCGCACAGGAGGCGGGTCAGCACCATCCTCTCCGCCGTCTTGGCCGTGCAGCTCATCAGGGAGATTGGGCGCGGCTTGGTGGGTTCCCTGGGCTTAGGGATGGGCTGGATGTCGGCCTCCTTCCACGCCGAGGGCAAGCGGCCAGCCAGCCAGGAGGAGATGATCAGGGCCAGGAGTGCCGCCTACCCGATCGCCCCAGCGTGGGTCAGCATCGAGTAGGTGACGCCATCAGCGCCCGGAGCGGTGTCCCGTCACTTCCTGGCCCTTACCAGCTCCCGGGAAGTGAAGGGCTGATCAGTGGCGTCGGGGCGAACGCGAGCGGCGCCGATGACAGCCTCGCGCACAGGTTGAAGCTAAACCTGCGCCGCTGGACACGGGCGGGGAGTTGGTGGGCTGCTACCCCTCGAGACAAACATCCCCACCAGGCGCTCGGCCTCCTGTAACGGCGGGGGGTGGGCGGGAGGGGGGGGAGGTTTCTTTCCGGAGGCAGTCCTCACCTTGCCCCACAGCTCGGTCAGCTTGGTGGTTGGTTAAAAACCTGCGCACCATTCGAGCCATTTGGCCCCCCGAACCCCCCCCGTGACCTGCCGAGCGTGCCTCACAACCTCACGCAGCAGCTCCAGATTGTTGAGTGTCGGCCGCCTCTGTACAACTTCCGGTGGATTTTAAAACCTGTGGTTCTGTTCCCGCACCTCCTGGTTGTAAAACCACCAGTTCTGGTTGTACCTGCGCCCGGGGACGGGGACCTTTCCGTGGTATGGCTGCCTCCACCGCCCTCTCAATGGCCAACGTCAGTTTCGCTTTAAACGCTGGTCCAGATCCTCCGGCGGCTCGTAGGTGGCCCACCACTCTCCGGGATGGCCTGAAAAAATTTCCCAAAGTCCGCCCGCTGTATATTCCATCGCGGCGGCGGGAGCTGTGGCAGCGGCCGGGTGACCTGCAGTGTAGTGGCGACTGCGTAGGGGTTTCGCTGGTCAAAGTGGGGTGGACCTGCCAGGAGGCGTCCGGTGCCAGGTCACTGGAGATCAAGGTGAGGTCCAGCCTGCCACTCCGGACGGGGGTGGGCTCCCCCGGGGTTTAGGAGGACAATTTCCGGCACCTCCTCCAGCACCGCGGCTAGGTGGCGGCCCGCACGGTTGGTGGGGGAGACAGACTGCACATCGGGTGGTGGGCGTTGAAGTCGCCACCCACCAGGACCTGCTGTGTGTGGCAAAAGAGAGCAACTCATCGGCCTCCAGTTGGGCCCCCTCCAGCTGCTGTACACGTTGTATACAGTCATTGGGAGGTTTGGAAGCTCCCGCTGCACTGCCATCCCCTCCACGCCCTCGCCACAGTCCACGGGGTCCTCACTCCGACGGTGGCGGGAGAGCGCTGCGTACCACTACCACACAGCCTCGACGCCCATCCTCGCCAAAATGATAGGGAGTACACCGTGTATCCCGCTATCTTCCACTTTAAAGTGCTCCGGCGTCAGCGTTTCCTGCAGGGGGAACGAGGTCAAGGTCCTCCTCCACTATTGGGTTGGAGGATCTCAGGTCTCTTGCCACGTGAAGCCCTTGAATGTTCCATTGGGAGTACCTTGAGCCTGCCAGCGGCGGGCGGCGGGGGGGGAGGTCACGGGTTTCTCGCCATCACTTTCTCTTTCACTCAGCTCGTGATTCATCTATATCGGTGAACAGACCCGGGAGGGGCTGTGTAGTGGGGTGGAAGGAAGGAGGGACGGGGTGATGAGGGACTGTCGTGAGTGAGGGAAAAGGGGGGGACGAAAGACGAAAATCCCTTTCTCTCGGCCCAGAGGAAGGCCACAAGTTCCCCTTCGTCCCCGGGGACGTCAAACCGGCCTGGCCAGAAGGTGTGACATCACGCCCACCACGCGTCGCAGCATCCCGAGCAATCCTCCACTATACAGTCCGGACAGGAGGGCGGGATTACTCGTCATTGGGCCAGGGAGGAGGCGGGGGTGACTCCGGCCGAGAAAATGTGGGGGGGGCCGTGGGCGTCGCCGTGGAGTGCACAGGCGACGCCTGATCGGGCGTGGGCATAACTTTGGGTGGCGTGGAAGCGATGGGTCCTGACTGGAGTGGGTGACACGGGCGCCGGTGTGAGCGCCGGTGTGGGGGAGGGGGGGAGTGCCCCAGATGGCGTGGGGAAAAGGCGAGACAGTGAAGGCATGGGCGGCGAGAGTGTAGCCGGGGTGGGAGAGGGATGGGGTCCCGCAGCCTCCTGCCCTAGACTATGGTGTGCCCTCGCCTGCACCTTCCCATCTCCGCCTCTGTCGCTGTGTCGGCCTATCGTGGTCCACAGTCCCCCCGGGGGAATCGGGTGTCAGGGGTATGGAAGAGACTCGCTATCCCCTGATCCCTCGGGTCGGTGTCAAGTGCCCCCGCACCCCCCCCCCTGCTGGCCTCGTAGGAGGCGGAGCCGGAAACAAAGGAACCTTGCGGCCCCGGCCGATCTCCGCCCGCCTGTAGGCGCCTTCCTCCTCCAGGCAGTCGTCGCAGGCGTTCAGGGCAGCGGGGGTTCCAGGCGTGGTGCCCCCGAAGCAGTTGGGGGATCTGGCGGTCGTGAGCTGCCAAGCCTTATTGACGCCTGGTGCACTGCTCGGATGGGTGCGCCTGGCTGCACACGCCACACCTGACGGGGTGTTTACAGCGCCCTTGCAGGTGATTATACCGCTGGCACCGGTAACACCGCAGGGGCTCCCCGTCGTAATGTCGCAGGGAATATTTACCCCAAGGTCCAGGTCCCGCCTGTCAGGTGCCGCGTCAATCAGCTCCACCAGTACCTGACGGGTCGGGGCCCTGTCACGGACGGCACGGAGGCGCCACGCGAGATCACGCTGGGATGGTCCCGCAAACCCCTTCAAGAGGCATGTCGTGCGGGTAGCGCTGGAGGACAGCTTTGGTGTGTTCTCTCCAGCGGGATCAAGCAACACAAGCCTGGCCGGGGCGTCCCGCTCCTGAAGCCAGGCACAATCCTATCGGTGGCGGCATCGTCCTTGGGGGTCAGGACGTATTCCCCCTCCAGGTTGGGCCTGACATCCTCTGCAGGGGCCCCGCAGGTCCCGCTGCAGAGCTAGCACGGCAGGTAGTGGTTGGCATAGCCTGTCGTACAACCGAGTTTGAACCTCGGCCGCTTGCTGCCCGTGACAGGTGCTGGTTGACGTCTTGCCCCCTGGCGGTCCACGGTGGACCAATTACCACCCTGGTCCTGAGGGGCGTCAACAGCACTGTCGGCGTCTCCTTCGCCTTGGCGCAGCTCATCCCCATTACCACCACCACCCTGTTCCTGAGGGGCGTCAACAACACTGTCGGTGTCTCCTTCGCCTTGTTGCAGCTCGGCCCCATCACCCGCCTCCAGGCCAACGGAGGCG
>JACEEZ010003899.1:130175-157675 GCA_016584305.1 Chionoecetes opilio | reverse complement strand
GCCTTCAAAAATAATTTCACAATTATAGAAATGTCAGGACTTCTTTGGACCGACGGCATACAAAATCACAATAATTGCAATATTCATGATATTTTCTCTAATCAGGTGCCATTCTTAAATGTATGAGGAGATAAATTTGTTTGAATGATCCCAGGCGTTTCCCTCGCACCATCCTGTCATTACTTGAAATAATGACTATAATGTAGACAATATAATGTATAATATAGACAAGACTGACGCAAAGAAAGTTACGAAAAAGATGAGACTGATAAGAGTTGTATAGCACACATATTGTGTGTTGTGTGTTTGTTCTGCTTTGGTTCAACACCCTCGAGTACCTCACTACTAAACACACACACACACACACACACACACACACACACACACACACACACACACACACACACACACACACACACACACACTCCAGATAAGAAATGATTGCGGGTCTCCTAGAGCACATTAACAGATGCCGATCTTATCATATAGGAAAGATAAGAGTGCACATAGTGATATGTAAGATAAATAGATGGTGCTGATGAATCTGCAAATTGCTTGGGATTAATTAATGGCCAACGATTAAGCAACGCAAGTTTGGTAAACAGGTAATTAACGGTGGTGCAACTCTCTGGCTCTCACCCCCCCCCTCTCTCTCTCTCTCTCTCTCCTCTCTCTCTCTCTCTCTCTCTCTCTCTCTCCTCTCTCTCTCCTCTCTCTCTCTCTCTCTCTCTCTCTCTCTTCTCTCTCTCTCTCTCTCTCTCTCTCTCTCTCTCTCTCTCCATGCTGGTATTTCCTCGTAGGAAGCTGTTCAATAACTGAGATTAGAAACACAAAAGAAGGAAAAGAGAAAAAACTACGACCCAATATGCGTTAAAGCCTGGCTGTTTCCAAGATATCCATTTTTTTCTAGCCGTCTTAGCGGATGGGGGAGAGACCAGGATGTATTGTCTTCCTTGGGCCACACCATTGTCCACGTGACATGTCCATAGTAGACGACAACATTCCCCAACTGTGGGCCTGATTTACAGAAGGACGTGTAGCCTTCTGTAGTATCTAATCGGGCATGAAGGCAGCTATATAGTTTTCCCAGGTCTCTTGAACCACGATGGCTGAGGTAGTATAATATGAACTATAAGAACTTCTGCGTAGTACACTTATTTTATTTTTTCTCATCGAAGTCGCTGGAATCTCTGTTGTCCGCGAGCTCATGAGACGCCGGGAGTATGTCTGTGGCGTCTTTTTTCGAGGTCTTGTGACAGTTACGAGTATGAAAAAATATTTTATGTGATGCGTAATCATGACGCAGTTTTGTTGTGCTGGGTAATAAAATCAATCTTAACTTATTCAGTGCATATTTTCTTTTACATAACTAGGATATTTAGTCTGAGAGAAACACAAGAAACAGCTGGCGTTTCCATTTTTTTTTTTTTAGATTATCTAATATATTTATCATTTACTATATCGTCTATGGCTGTGTCCCTAGAGGCTGTATTGTAGATTGAAGAATGTCTTGAAATAGCTAAAAAAAAAAAAAATCCATAGATTCATCGGATATATATTTTTTTCTTTTTTTTCGTTGAAGCCTATAGCGCCTGTAGGCTACTAAAATACAAATGATACAAACATTTACCTCCAGACCTTAGAGATAGGCTATGTAAAATTTAGATTTTACGTATATGATTATATGTATATATATGAAATAGAATTCATGAACATTTTAAATTTTAGATTATATTTGTTTGGCATTGTATGGCCATTTCGGTAAAATTAATTCCCTAGCAAGTTTTAAACACTGAGAAGGGAAGAATAATTTCACTGGAACGCTTTTCTCATTGGCAATTACTCAACTGTTATTACAAAATTTAGCTCGGCTCTAGGCGAAAACTTCACAAAGCTAAAGTATACTAGAAACAACCTTCCAAACAACTGCGAACATCATATCTTCTTTAAAAACAGTCTCCTCACCCTCTCCTCTACAATTAATGTTCCTCAGTTTATTTCATATATCATCTTCTGCAAAGTGACCTTCCTTAAGGATAGTCAGTGGCTCAGTGTCGTCTCATCACCTCTTCCCACCTTCCTGTTATTGGTGTTGAACAAACATACGCTGTGCTTTTAATCACTGTGAACAAAGGTTATTCGTCCCCTTCTGTTATTGTCTGCGAGCTCTCGTAAATCGGTGAAATTTTGTACAAACAGAGACGAGAAGAAGTAAGAAGACAAGTGCGTTGAGACAGTCTCCACTGTACCAGATATAATCGCTCGAAAAAAATACGCGGGAAATGAAAAACTGCCCGAAAAAGCCCCGTGCAATATCTGCTGAATGTGGGTGTTGTTGGGCTCAAGAACACTCAAATTAAGCTCAGGAATTTCATTTACTCAGCAGAGGCACTGTCGTGTATTGCCGTGGCGAGGGCACGTGGCCGACACACCAGTGGTTGTCGAGGCAATGGACCCTGGAATGAGGTGGTGGAGAAAGAAGAGGCCGCACACAGGTGTTGACGCGGCTCCTGGAGGTGCAAGGCAGGATGGGGTGGCCGGGAAACTTGGCGGTGAATGCCTCTTTTACCTTACCTTATTTACAGTAACAAATAGAGATTTTGTCACCGTTATTATATGGTTTATATTATTATATTATTATTATATTATTAGTTATATAATACGTCATAATATTATTAGCATTACCTTAGTTTGTGGTCGGGAAACTTGGCGGTGAATGTCTCATTATCTTACCTTATTTACAGTAAAGGGTAGAGCTTTTGTCATCGTTACTATCAGCATTACATCAGTTTTGTTATCAATGCATCGGGTATACGAGATATCAGAATCAAGATATTGCTGCTCTATGCTCATAAAGGCGTTATTGGGGAGCACACACGATCATGTATTACAGCCCAGCATGTCGTGTGTCATCCATTCCTTGTTAGGGACCAGACAGCAGCATGAACCAAGTATGCATGAGCATAGAGCGAGACACAAATCATAGCTTATTATCTATCAATTTGTCTGCTGCTTCAGAAATATCACGCGTAAAAATCATAAAAATTTAATCAAGTGAACGAAAGACTTGAGGCAATTCAATTCTTCAAGTGACCTGATACTTCCCTCTTGAAAAGTTTTACAGAGGAGAGAGAGAGGGGAGAGGGGAGAGAGAGAGAGAGAGAGGAAAAGAGACGGGGGAGAGAGAGAGAGAGGGGAGAGAGAGAGAGAGAGAGAGAGGGGAGAGAGAGAGAGAGAGAGAGAGAGGGGGAGAGAGAGAGAGAGAGGGGAGAGAGAGAGAGAGAGAAAAGAGAGAGAGAGAGAGAGAGAGACATAAGAAGAAAAGAACATAAGACTAAGAAAATAAGAAAATAAGGAAGTACAAGAGGCCGCGAGGCCTACAGTGGTAGTTCCTGTCACCTAACACTAAAACCCAACCCTATTCATCCCATTTCCATGAACCTATCCAGCTCCCCTTTAAAACTCCCCAATGAATCAGCACTAACTACCTGTCTACTGAGTCCATCCATTCATTTCCCCCACCCTATTTGTGAACCAGTTTTTCCTATTTCCTTTTAAAATCTACGCTTTTCCAGTTGAATCCGTTACTTCTTGTTCCCCCTGGTTAAAGCCTAAGAACTTTTCCTACCTCCTTTATTAAAATCCTTTATCCACTTAAAAACTTCTATCAGATCGCCCCTTACTCTGCGTTTTCTCGAGTGAGTGTAATTTTAATAAATTCAATCTCCTCTCATAACTAAATTAGCTTCCCTTGTATCATTTTGGTACCCCTTCTCTGCATTTTTTCAAAAAAACACTATACCCCTGTAATAGGAGACCAAACTAAACGGCTGCTAGGTGAGCCAACTAGAGCCGTAAAGTTTAGAAAATTTCCCGCGTTTTCTATTTTTAACATTTCTGGTAATAACCAAATACTCTATAGCTCTTTTCGGCCTCAATACATTGTTTCCTAGGTGGGAGGTCGGGGTCACCCCACCCCCAGACTTTTCACCTTCTGATCTTTTTAGCGTACATTGCTTATGGGTTTTCTATTTCCAGGGTTTTTTTTTACCAAATTTATAACGTACATTATCGGAGGAGGAGCGGAGAGAGGAGAGAGAGAAGAGAGAGGGAGAAGAGAGGAGGAGAGAGAGAGAGAGAGAGAGAAGGAGAGAGAAGAGAGAGAGAGAGAGAAAGGGGAGAGAGAAGGAGAAGAAGAGAGAGAGAAGAGAGAGAGAGAGAGAAGAGAAGAGAGAGGGAGAAGAAGAGAGGGAGAGAGAGAGAGGAAACGAGAAGGGAGAGAAGAGAGAGAAAGAGGAGCAAGAGAGAGAGAGAGAGAGAGAGGGGGAGCGAGGAGGAGAAGAAGAGAGAGGAGAGAGAGAGAGGGGAGAGAGAGGGAGAGGAAAGAGAGAGAGCGAGAGAGAGAAGAGAGAGAAGAGAGCGAGGAGAGAGAGAGAAGAGAGAGGAGAGAAAAGAGAGAGAGAGAGGGAAAGAGAGGGGGAGAGAGAAAAAAAACCTAAAAAAAAAGGGGGTTCAAAAAAAAGGCTATAGGGAAAGTCCGCGGGGGGCCCGGGGAAGGGCCGAAAAGGGATGCTACAAGGGGGATAAAACCCCCCCTCACCTCGACCGCGCCCCCAAACCCAAAGGAACATAAAGGCACAAAAGGGGGGGAAAGGCGAGACTATAAACCCGGGACCAACCCCAAAGGGCCGCTCTGAAAAAAAAAAACCCAGAGGAATTTTTTAAATACATTTTTTTTTTTTTTACTTTAAAACCCTCAGCCCCTGAAAGGCAGCGAGGTGGGCTACTATGTTTTTCCTTTAAAGGGTTTCAGGTGGGGGGCCCTGCACTTTTGGAGGGTCTTTATTTACTCTCCCCCTTTTGGGGCGCGGGCCCTTTTTTTTAAAATACCCCGGGTGATCTAAGGTAAAAGGTCCGCATTCTTTTATGGTCAACCTTCATTTTAGGCTCATGCTGCCCCCTGGTTTTCCCCCGACGAAATTAAATCCCCTCGAAAGAACGGGAATGTAGCATGCGGGTTTCTTCGCCCCGTAGTAGTAGTATGTAGTAGTAGTAGTAGTGTAGTAGTAGTAGTAGTAAGGGGAGGGGGTAGAAAGAGTGGTTGGGTCTCCAAGTGGCGTTCTCGGTGACCTGATTTTAGACCCCGGGTTTAAAACCAAAAAAAATCCACTGAAAACCCTTCCTGCATCCCCCCCCGAGTGGCCTAAGAACACCACATGCCTCAAAAACTCAACCTTTGTTTGCGAGTGCATCGGGGGACACAGGGGGGGGGGCATGAACCTCTAATCAAGCCATCACTACATTAAAAAAATCTTGTCGCGCCACCACGGGCGAGGGCCCCCCAAACACAGCCTAAAAGTGAACCTCCGGGGCCCCCTCTATCCGCCGGCGCCCACTAAAGGGCCCAAAGGGCAGGGGTAAATGTAAAAAAAAATCGATCACGATGAGGAGAAAAGACTAGAGATTTCACAGTTGCTTTTTTGGTGTTTTCATCAATATCTTTAAATTTGCCCTAAGGACTTGGCAAACCCTTTTTCCGGAAGGGTGAAATCGTAGACGCCAATTTTCTGCAGGAAAAGGGAAATAAAATTTTAAAAAAAGGGAAAAAAGGAAAAACCCTGGAGAGAGGAGAAGAGAGAGAGAGAAGGGGGACAGAGAGAGGGGAAAAGGGAGAGAGGGATGAGAGAGAGAGAGGCGAAGGAGAGGAGGGGGAGAGGAAGAAGGGGAGAGGGAGGGGGGGGAGGAAGTGAGAGAGAGGAGATAGAGGGGATAGAGGGAGAAGAGAGGAGAGAGGGAAGGGAGAGAGAGAAATTGGGGAAAAATCTGGGTAACGAACGACGGGAGAGAGAAAAAGGGGGGAGAGGGTAGAAGAAGGAGCGGGGGAGGCGAGAAGGGAAGAAAGAGAGAGAGAGAGGAGAGAGAGAGAAAATGGAGGAGAAGGGGAGAGAGGGGGAAAAAAAGAAGAAGGAGAGGAGAGAGGGAGGATTTTAACAAAAGAACAAAAGAGGATTTTGGGGAGGAGAAGGGAAGAGGGGGCTCGGGAGTTTTTTTGAGGGTTGTTAAAACTCTAGCCCTAAAAATTCCTTTCTTCCCCGGGGTTAATTTTGGTTTCTTTTCATTTTGCGGGTTGGAAGGTTCCTTTTTTTGTTTCCCCCTTATTTTTTGGGGCCCCCAAAAAAAGAAAAAAAAAAAAATCCTTTTTCCCCCGATTCTTTATAATTGGCCCTTTTGTGGGGTTTTAAAATTTGGTTTAAATTTTTTTGTCCCCAAAAACCTTTTTGGAAAAAAAAAAAAAAAAATCCGGGTTTTTTCTTATTTTTTCCCTTAATTTTTTTCAAAAAAAAATGGGTTTTTTCCCTTTTTTTTTGTTTTCATCATTCCCCAGGCAACCCGATCCCCAAAAAGGGGAAGGGTTGAGAGTGTGGCCCCGATTTCTCCAAATTTCTTGTTTCTCCTGCATTTCTTTTGCTGGCGGGAAAAAAGGGGGCGTCGGGGAAAGGGGTTCCCCATGCCCCGTAAACCCAAACCAAAACCTTCCCAAACACGCGGTAAAGAAACAAAACCCGTAAAAAAAAATTGTAGTGGGATGAATGGGAGTTTCGGGCCGGGGACAGGGGGAAAAGGAAAAAAAGAACAAAAGTTTAAAAAAAAACAACACACCCCCACTTTTTTATCCAAAACCTAAACTTGCAGGGTCAAAACAAAACAAAAACAAAAAAACGAAAGTCCAAAAAAAAATTTAATAATCTATACGTTTAATTTTTAAAATGAATTTACGTGTGTGTGTGTTTTTTTCACCCCGGTCTTGGGCCACGCGAGCTGGCCCCGCGGGTCGCCAGTTTCACCCTCCGTGGACCCTTTGGGGCTCATTATTACCGATTTTGGGCAAATTGGGTGGGACCTTTACCCCAAAAACAAACCCCATCTCAACACCCCAATATCAAATCCATAGCTAGAACCCCCCTTATATTTTTTTTTTTCCCCCTTTCTCGATCGGGGTCCACTCAATCCTCTCCCTGTATCCCTTTTTTCCCTTTCTTTTCCTATTTCTCTCTCTCTTCTCCTCTCTCTCTCTCCCTCTCTCCCTTTTCTTCTCTCTTTTCTCTCTCCTTCTCCCCTTCCTCTCTTCCCCCTCTCTCTCTCTCTTCTCTCTCCTCTCTCTCTCCCCTCTCTCTCTCTCTCCCCCTTTTCTCTCTCTCTCCTCCCCCTCTCTCCTTTTCTCCCTCTTTTTCTCTCCCCCTCTCTCCCCTTTCCCTCTCTCTCTTCTCTCTGTCATTATACATACTTCTGGAAAAGTGTTAGCTTTTTTTAGGGTTTTTTCACTACATCATGGAGGTGATTATAAAGAAACAATATTTTCCCCCCAAAAATCGGTTTTTAACATTGGGGTTTATTTTAGGGTTAAATAAATGACCAAAGTTAAAAAATGGTTAGGGACTTTTTTTTCTCTTTATTAAATGCAAATTTTTCCCACGTTGAGTTCCCCAAAAAAATAGAACAAAAAAAAAACGCTGCTCAAAAAAGTGGGGCCTTGGATTTTCGCCCAAAAATTTTTTATCTTCATTCCCATAAAAATATCCAAACTTTTTGCTTAAAATTTCTTATCGCTTTAATTTATACGCTTCCCCTTCCCTTCTGTTATCACTACCGTACCCCATTTGAGAGTCAATTTTTTGTATTACTTTTTATGTTTCAAACATTCGCCATGGGGAAAAACCCATTTTACGAGATCAGAAAACCCCTTGGAAGTTTTAAACTAGAGGAGTAAATTCAGGTTTCCGATAAAATGTTGTTTTTTGGTAAAAAGTGAAAAAAAAAGGGCGGCGCTTGGGATTTTAGGTTTTTTTTTTTACACCCTTTTTCCTATTCTTCCCAAAAAATTATATTTCCCCAAACAAGGGTTGGGGCCACAAAAATTTAAACCCATCAAACCATTTACACATTTTTTCTCTTTTCCAAGTTCAAAACCCCCCGGATATTTTTTGGGGGTTTTAATCCGCCCAGAAGTTGGAGGGGGAAATTTTCAACCCCCCCCCCATCTGTCCTTTTTTCTGTCTGGCTGGGTTAATTGGGACAATTTTTCAAAAGTTGAATAGATTTCCCCCTCGGATAACCAATCATTTTGGGATAAAAAAAAACCAAATTTTAAAAATTTCGTGGAAAAACATTTAAAAACCCGTTTTCCAAAGGCAACCAAATTTATGAAATTTCCCCCGGAAAATATGCCCTCATACTGAGTGAAATTATATATATATATTATAATTATATATATATAATATTATTTTATAAAATATTTTTTTTTTTTTTAAACTTTTTTAAAAATTTTTTTTAAACTTTTTTTTTTTTTGAAATATTTGGGCGGGGGTATTGGGGGCCTTTCGAGCCCCCCCCCCCCCCTAATTGGGTTAAAGTAAATGCCCAAACCGAAACACTTTCTTAAAAATATGTCAATGACACTTCCAAAAGCAACCAAACCCCCCGGGAAAAGGGGGTTTCTTAAATCAGGTGATGTAGAACCCCAAATCCCCATATACTTTTGCTGGGCAAATTTTGGGGGACACAAGAAACAAAAAAATAAAAATTCACCAAACATCCCGAAAATCATTGCATGTACCATATTATATTGCAATACGTACGAGGAATCAGTATTGGTTTTGGTCAGCGCAAAGGATCCTCAAAGACCAATTGTAGTGTACTTCGGCAATTATAATTTTCTACACAATATTTTCAAGCAAGTATTTCATATTTTCCTGAACATAATCAACGGGAAGATCACTTATACATGTGCTCCTGAGTCAATACGAATTCACATAAACCAAAACCAGATTCCATTCTCCTTTTATGACATACCATGAAGAATACACTACATATTTCAACGTTCATCGCTAATTTGGAACTTTTCACATAACCAAAAATCCGCAATTCTAGCCGTACTCGTGACGTATTTTGTCCTTATTTCTCCTGAATCAATACGAATACACATACAAAACCTATTTAATTCCACATGTATAACATACCATGGAGGATAAACAATATATTTCAACATTCATCGCTAATTTGGAATATTCTAACATAACCAAAAAATCCACAATTACAGCCGTTCTCGTGAATTACTTTATTCTTATTTCCGTGTACATCCAATCCTCATAGCAAGACAAACGAAGCCAAGGACAGTCATGCTTCTCGCGCTCCCTCCTTCCCTCCCTTTACATAATAACTAACATGTCCCCTTCGCTCCCCCTCCACCATCACAAAGGTGGATTATTTCATATGTATAGGGCGTGACCGAGGCGTGTACGTATTGATGATTGGCGGTGATTAGCGATGCTGCGGACAAGGGGAGGTAAGGAAATGGGTTTTTTTTTTGTGTGTGTGTGTGTGTGTGTGTGTTATGACGCTCTTTTTTATGTTCTTTGTGACTTGTTTGTTCGTTTGCTTGGTTTGATGCACAAATGGAAACAAAGATAAAGTCACACGCCCATGAACGCCCACACCCATGCACTCACATGTCCGCACGCTCACTCATACCTATACACACACGCACGTACGTACACAAACACACACACACACACACACACACACACACACACACACACACACACACACACACACCGTGGTGTAGGTACTCCGTGGTGTAGGGGAAGCACGCTCGGTTCACAACCGAGAAGTCCCGGGTTCGATCCCCGGACGGAGCGGAAACAGATGGGTTGTTTCCTTAAAACCCGAGCCCCTGTCCACCCAGCAGTGAATGGGTACCGGGTGTTAGCCGGGGTTTGTGACCTGCTCTCCGGGGTGCTGGCTTTGGCCAACACAAAGCACTGAGGATGAATGATAAAAATGTTGATATGGAGACGGGGCTACACGAGCATTGCTCTGGCCCTGTAAAATACAACTAGATGAATACACACACACACACACGCACACACACACACACACACACACCACACACACACACACACACACACACCACACACACACACACACACACACACACACACACACACACATAGTATATGTATCATATCCACATGAAGACCAGGAAAACTCTTACATCAAAATGTAGATCCAAAATGTCATCGTATGGTCGCTGTCGTTTCCAAAATATATCAAACAATGATATTTCTCATCAAAAACCTCAAAACGATATTTCTGGGGACTGAATTTCTTTCATGAATTTGAATGAATTCTGCTGCTGAGGACTTAACCATGATGCAGGTGACGACTATATGATATAACAAAATATAGGAAATATTATGTTTTCATCCTTCTTGCACCGCGGACCCTGAAGTTAAATCAAACCTTGCGTCATTTGCTTCCTAATAGTTGTTTCTTAAGAAACAATAAAAAATTTAACTTTTTCTTTACTTTTCTTCAATTCATTTGTTGATCTACCAAAAATATTTCATGGGATCCACTGTATACATCTAACTTCCTTTTTTTGTTTATGGTAATTTACTAGAGCGCTAACAAGTGGTCGTCACCAAACAAACGAAGGGCTCAAGCACTAAAGAATTCCGCCTTGCCGCAAGAAAAGTCTCCAAATATTGCTTTGATGTATACTGCAGGGCCGCTTGCCTCGTAAACTCGTCGGTCGTTTTTCCAGCTGTGCAGTTTGAATGGGCGGGATTTGCAGGATCGCGCCCCCTCCCCCCTCCCCATCCAGTGCTTCCATCCGTGATTTGGTGCAGATTGGCTCCCGCCTGGCTGGAAAACCGCACTAAATGGAACCACGAATTGAGAAGCAGCACAAACCACAGACACGAGACCAAAAGATAAAAAAAGCCAGACGCAACATATAAACTGTTACATTAAAAACTATATTTCTAAGGACACCTATCAAACCCCACACACCCGTTTGCTCAACAGCTTACCAGTAATGAGACAACTAGACATTGATGTATTACTAGCATACAAAAGAACACTAACGTATACGTAAGATTAGTCCAGAGTAAAAAAAGAAAAATATGTTGCTGAAGTGTTATAAAAATACAAGCCAATCAGGAGACCAGATGGGGCATCGGGAGCCAATAAAATGTTTATTGCCAACATGTTGGCTATTTATTGGCTGTTTTCCAAACCGTGGTGGTTGACGAGACGGCTGTGCCGGGAGATGGGAGAGGCAGGCTGTGACGGAGAGGTGGGAGAGGCAGGCTGTGACGGGAGGTGGGAGAGGCAGGCTGTGACGGGAGGTGGGAGAGGCAGGCTGTGACGGAGAGGTGGGAGAGGCAGGCTGTGACGGGGGGTGGGAGAGGCAGGCTGTACGCCTGTGTGACGGGGGGTTTGGGAGAGGCGGGCTGTGACGGGAGGTGGGAGAGGCGGGCCCTGTGACGGGGGGTGGGAGAGGCAGGCTGTGACGGAGGGTGGGAGAGGCGGCTGTGACGGGAGGGGGGAAAGAGGCAGGTTTGTGACGGGAAAGGTGGGAGAGGCAGGCTGGGGACGGGAGGTGGGAGAGGCAGGCTTGACGGAGAGGTGGGAGAGGCAGGCTGTGACGGGAGGTGGGAGAGGCAGGCGGGTGACGGGGGGTGGGAGAGGCAGGCTTGGACGGGAGGTGGGAGAGGCAGGCTGTGACGGGAGGTGGGAGAGGCAGGCTGTGACGGAGAGGTGGGAGAGGCAGGCTGTGACGGGAGGGGGGAGAGGCAGGCTGTGACGGGAGGTGGGAGAGGCAGGCTGTGACGGGAGGTGGGAGAGGCAGGCTGTGACGGGAGGTGGGAGAGGCAGGCTGTGACGGGAGGTGGGAGAGGCAGGCTGTGACGGAGAGGTGGGAGAGGAGGCTGTGACGGGAGGTGGAGAGGCAGGCTGTGAGGGGAAGGTGGGAGAGGCAGCTGTGACGGGAGGTGGGGAGGCAGGCTGTGACGGGAGGTGGGAGAGGCAGGCTGTGACGGAGAGGTGGGAGAGGCAGGCTGTGACGGGAGAGGGGAAAGAGGCAGGCTGTGACGGGATGTGGGAGAGGCAGGCTGTGACGCCTGGGGTGACGGGAGGTGGGAGAGGCGGGCTGTGACGGGAGGTGGGAGAGGCAGGCTGTGGCGGGAGGTGGGAGAGACAGGCTGTGACGGGAGGTGGGAGAGGCAGGCTGTGACGGGAGGTGGGAGAGGCAGGCTGGACGGGAAGTGGGAGAGGCAGGCTGTTACGGGAGGGGGAGAGGCAGGCTGTGACGGGGGGGGGGAGAGGCAGGCTGTGACGGGAGGTGGGAGAGGCAGGCTTGACGGGAGGTGGGAGAGGCAGGCTGTGACGGGATGGGAGGGGCCCAGGCTGTGACGGGAGGTGGGAGGACAGACTGTGACGGGAGTGGGAGAGGCAGGCTGTAAACGGGAGGTGGGGAGAGGCAGGCTGTGGCGGGAGGTGGGAGAGGCAGGCTGTGACGGGGAGGTGGGAGAGACAGTGTGAGGAGAGGTGGGAGAGCAGGCTGTGACGGGAGTGGGAGACAGGCTGTGACGGGAGGTGGAGAGGCAGGCTGTGACGGGAAGTGGGGAGAGGCAGGCTGTTACGGAGGGGGGAGAGGCAGGCTGTGACGGGGGTGGAGAGGCAGGCTGTGACGGGAGGTGGGAGAGACAGGCTGTGAGGGGAGGTTGGAGAGGCAGGCTGGGGACGGGAGGGGGAGAGGCAGGCTGTGACGGGAGGTGGGGGGAGACAGGCTGTGACGGGAGGGGGGAGAAGCAGGCCCTGTGAGGGGAAAGGTGGGAGAGGCAGGCTGTGAGGGGAAGTGGAGAGGCAGGCTTTTTACGGGAGGTGGGAGAGGCAGGCTGTGACGGGGGGTGGGAGAGGCAGGCTGTGACGGGAGGTGGGAGGAGTGGTTACGAAGGAAGGCTGCAGTGATGTGAAGAAGGGTGAGGAGGCAAGAAAACAAAACACCCAAGGATGAGTGAATGGCGCTAGGGAGAGGGATGGACGGCAAGGCGGTAGGGGTAAAGAGATTTTTATTTTGTGAACAGAAAAGCGTAATGGAAGAAACAAAGAAGGGTGAATTAATTGCTGAAGATATACACATACATATACAGCTACTGCATCTTTTACATAACCTCGTTACTCTAAGACGCCAAGAAAGGAATGCGATAGCTACAACTGTATTGGTAGAAAGTGTCACAATGAGGTAGAAGGGAAGTCTATATATAATTCCGTGGATGCTTCTATTCTCAGTCCTTGACCTTCACCAGCGTCCAAAAGAAAAAAATAGTTAAGGTCTAAAATGAGGTAAGATCTGACCGCCACCTTTTGTTTCTTGGCGACACACCTCCACCAGACAGACAGACAGACAGACAGAAAAACAGCCCAGCAACCAGTGAAAAATCGTAAAGCCAAAACGTTTCCTCCAACTATGGTGTAAAACTGTTAAATCCTTCGCATAGCCTAACACTTCCACGATCCCAGATTTATCTTTCTCGTTTATTCCTCTTTTTGATTTTTCTGCAATCATCGCCTCCCTTTTCTTTTTCCTTCTCTTTCTCCACGTCGTTATTTTTTCTGCTTCTGACCGGTATTGATCGGAGACGGAGATTTGGTATGTAAGAAGGGAAACTTACACCTGCGGCCGCCTCACTCAAGCTGATATAATTTGGCGAAAGGAAAATGCGGCGATATTGTAGTCAAAATGTTGTGGTACGCGGCTCAGCGGAAGAAATGCATCACTGTTGTTGTTGTTGTTGTTGTGGTGGTGGTGGTGGTGGTGGTGGTGGTAGTGGTGTTGGTGGTGGTGGCATTGTTGTGTTGTTGTTGTGTTGTTGGTGTTGTTGTTATGTTGTCGTGGTGATGGTGGTGATGGTAGTAATACATGACACACAACTAAGTCTACTGAGCATTAACTAATAAATTTAATGTGTGAGTGAGGAAAATTGAATCGAAGCACAAATATATAACACCAGACGGCACTTTCGTCCATCTACCTTTAAGTAATCTTCATAAAATCCTTTAATTTAACAACGTCCATGAGTGATGACTTTCGGGTCAGGTGTACGTAAGTAAACTTTTTGTATATTCGCTTCATTCTGGAAGAGAAGGAAACTGATACTTGCCTTGATGGAAAATGTAAAGGCAGAAATAGATGCAGGATGGGAAAGGAGGAGGAGGAGGAAGGGAAAAGAAGTATTGGATGAGGAGGAAGTGAAGTAGAAAAAGGAATGAGGTAGGTGAAGAAAACTAAAGCAAAAAAAAAAAAAGAATGTAAGAAAAAGAGAAGTGACAAGGAGGGAAACCAGGAGGAAAAATGTGGATAAAAGGAATGGAAGAAGTGGAACGATGAAAGGAAAAGTGGATGGTATCTGGTCCGTATCTGTGGGTGGAAAGTGTGCGGTGGTTTAGCCCAGATTCCCTCCCTTCTCCCGCTTCCACTCTCTCCACTGCCACTTTTTTTTCCACAGTCTCCCCTCGTCAATCACATTGATTGCAACATCGGACCAAACTTTCACGTCCTCTACGAACTTCGACCAACACGAGACTTTTGAGAAAACGAAATACAAACAGCAAAAAACTACGTAGGTACAACAAAAACTCGAGGCAACAGGACGGAAAAATGTTAACGGCAACATAATATTACCCCGAAAAAGTTCCCAGCACGCAACGTTGCAGATTATGCCTCGGTGACTGACCATGCGACAGCAGCACACAGATTCCGGAGACATGAATTAAAAAGTTATAAGAGGACTTACCTTGCATGTTGACGTGTCCCCTGCCTTCCCACGCCCAAGGAGGAGCTTTGACTTGAAGGGAGGGAGGGAGGACAGCAAAGTTCCTGCACCACAAATGTACCCGCCTCCTGTGTGAGTAAGAAAAAACTTGGTGAAATGAAAAACGAGACTAAGTATATTGTCCTGATAGAGATAAAGGTAAGAATTATATCGAACAGAGTATTATTTAATACATGATAGAATATTATGGCTCCCACGCTAACTTGATATTAAAGGTATAGGGAAATATGGTTTTAAACTATATTTATTTTCCATTAACGTGTCTTATGAACAAATTGGAAATGTGATTTGTTGGAGGGAGATAACGCGACGAGTAACGTTCCTTGCCAGTAAACCTTCCTCTCTAACTAGGACGAGAGGTTGAATCTTACTGCTCGTAAAGGTCAGATAATATTGAATACCATAGAGCTGTATCGATCATAATGAGTATAAGTATAGCAACACGTGAAAATATCATCAACAACAAAGGTTACTCAAATAGAGCATGGAAAGAGTGACTCAGTAAAGTGAACATATATAAAATCTAGAATAAGTTAGTAGAAACTCTCTCTCTCTCTCTCTCTCATCTCTTCCCCCTCTCTTCTCTCTCTCTCTCTCTCTTCTCCCTCCTCTCTCTCTCCCTCCCCCCTCTCTCTCCCCCCCTCTTCTCTCCCCCTCTCCTCTCTCCTCTCTCTCCCTCTCTCCTCCCCTCCTCTTCCTCTCTCTCTCCCCTCCTCTCTCTCTCTCTCTCTTGAAGGGGGAAAGCGGAAGCGTACAACGCAACAGAACCTAAACCTGCCAAAAGCTTTTTAAAACCTCTCGATTGGTAAAGTACAATCACCCACTTCCTATCCTTTTCAGGGATAGTATCAAGTTTTTCCTTTCCAAATTTAAGTGATTTGAATTTAGTTGTGCTTGTTTAAATGATACTCTTTTTTCCCTTTACATTATTAACAGTAGATTTTTTGATTCAAGTTTTTTTACGGCATCGGCGGGGACCCTATTGAGGAAAATGTGAGTGCCCGTGTACACCCGATCCAGTTTGTAATTATTTCTTCAGGATGATTAAAATCAAAAAATGTAAGTCTTCTAGAAAACATTTTGAAAATTTTTTGCCAAAATATTAGCAGTGTCCCCCTTTCACTTAAATCCTTTTAGATCATGTTTAAGTCCATCTGGTTTTTGAGTTTTTTCCCTTTGGGTTTATGAAAAACTCCCCTAAACGAGAAATAGCCCAACTTTATATTTTTAAAAGGGTTATTCTGCCCCATTATAAAATAAAATACACGAGGTGGGGTGTGGCAATATCCTTTAAAAACCCTTCCAAAGGTGTCCCCCCTAACGATTTTCTTTGCAGCTACCTCCTTTCAATCCTTTTTTTTGGAACTAAACGCCCTTTAAAAATTTATAATAGGAATTATTTATAGCCCCCCCAAATTTTCTAATCTTAGTGATTTTCCTTCTGCCCCATGGAAAATATTTTAGACTTTTATAAAAAATTCAACATGAAATTTTATTTAATGGGCGATTTAATAAAAATTTGCAAAAAAAGTAATGTTTCATTTTTGAACTTTTTTAATTTGCTTTTTTCCCCACTTTTTTTTACTCCACGATAAATAAACCACTAGAGTCACTAAAAACTCTGCTTCTTTAAAAGATCCTTTTGGATAAGATTTCCTTAAATTTCCCAAGAAGGGGGTATATTTTACTTCCATCAGTGACCACTTCCCAATTTTTAGCATTTTTTCTGTTCACATTAATATAAATTGTTTATACCTACCAGAAGAATAATCCTGATATTTACACGATCCCTTTTAGAAATTTTTTGAAGAAATAAATGGGAATTGGAGTTAAAAGACAGAGGGTTGATAAAACTTTTGATATATATATGAAAAATTTTTAAAATTCTTTTAAAATGAACATTTTCCCTGTTAAAAAAAATTTTAGTTAAGGAAAAAACCCCTGGTAAGACTTATTCCAACACAATCAGGAATTCCATCAAACATCGAAAACGTTTGAAAAAATTAACCTAAGGGGCCACTAACTTACAAAAGAATATTCAAAGGGTACAGAACTCTTAACAACTAAAATTAGGGCACTAAAGACAATCATTTTAGGTCCAGATAAACCGGAAAACAGGTGAGGGCAAAAAAAACTTGGAGATTGTTAATAATCAAATGGGAAAGAACCAGAAAAAATTTCCCCCTTCTATTTTTTTGCAAAAAAACAACTTTAACAATAAAAAAATTGCTACTGCATTTAATGATTATTTAGTAATGTTGCTATCAACTAGCTCAGAGCATTGTGCCAAGTGCTACTTCATTTAGACGTACCTACCTGACCCTGTACCCTTTTCATTTTTCCCTTTGACCTACATCAATACCAGAAATCAATCCCTTATTAAAAAATTAAGACAAAATTCGCCAGGCTATGATGATATTAATATTAAAGTTATAAAACAATGCGCGTGAAGTCTTAACTTTTTTTGATTTTACATAAATCTGTCCCCTTTAAAAAAAGGTAGTTTTCCAAAAAAAGTTACTTCGAAAGTGGTTCCCATATTCAAAAAAGGGGAGAAGTCTCTTTTAGTAATTACAGACCGTTTCTATCCTTTCAACTTTTGTAAAATCTTTGAAAAATGTTTAAGCGATTAATGGAGTACCTGTAAATTTTTCATTACTAACAGAATTTCGTATGGTTTGACCCCCAATATAGTACAAATTAGGGAAACCCTCACCTTTGTAATAGTATTTTATAACTCATTAGACAACAAAAATTTATCAAATAAAAGTATTTTTTGGGTTATCAAAAAGGTTTGACACCATCTCCACCTATTTTATTAGAAAAAAATTTAAAAATTATGGCATTGTGGCCCCCGGGACATACGGGGCAAAAGTACTTAAGCCACGAAAACAATACATGTATATAAAAATTTTTGCATCTTCACAAATCAATCTGCTATGGTGTACCCCAAGGTTCAGTTTTAGGGCCCCGTTTTGTTTCTTATCAACAATGCATTTTACGTTTTTAGTAATAAATTTAAGTTTTTTTCTTTTTTCTGATGACACTTCCATAATATTTAGGGACAAATCTTGTGAAATAAGAATATCTAAAATCGGGGTTTAATTTTAAAGTATCTAACTGGAAAAAAGCAAAGAACTACACGAAAATCTCTAAACATCACGGTATCCCCCCCTCTAAAAACTAGTGCAGCCCATATTTTACTCAAAAAAAATGATTTATCCTTTTGTAATTTAGAATTAAATTTTTAGGATAACCATTGACAAAAAATTAACATGGCGATCTCAAATAAATCAAATTGTGTATAAAAAATCTAAATTAAATGGCCCCTTTTATAAAAATTCGTAGCGTATCACTTTTTTAGGTATTTTCAAATATTATCACTAGGTATCAATATCTATGTATTTTTCAACAATTTGGGGGGGGGAAAAATAAAAAAATTGGAAATTATTTTTTCTCAAAAAAAAAATACGGTTATGTTTTATAAGTCACGATATGAGCCCCCAACCCCTATTTCGAGACCCCCATTACTCAAAATGTCTGATAAATATCTCTGCAAACAAACTTATTTTTATAAATCATTACATGTGTTCCCCATTTATAAACGGGTTTTTTACTACATTCACATACTTTTGCTACAAAGGGCATTACGTTTTCAATACCACTTTCGGGTACTCATGCTCAGCAAAATGTTTCAGTCAGAGGGGGTTCAAATTTGGGAAAATTTTTCCAGGGAGAAATAAAAAATTCCCCACTCAAAAATCCTTTAAAAATAACTCAAGAAATTGTTGTTCAAAGTTATACACACAATTTTATTCGTAGGGATCATGGATTCATTATGTTTGGGGGACTTGTATATTTCACTGGTTAATGTTAAATAGTTTGGGGTGTGTAAATTTTTGGTATGTAGGGATCTGTTGGTTTCGCTAAAAGATGGTACGTGTAGGGATGTTGCATATGTAAGTTGCTTTATGTGTAATTTGGATATAGTAGTTATATTATTTATAATGCGTTATTAATAAATTTTATAAAAATTTTAGCCAAAGGCCTAAATCCCTTGCTAAACGTTTTTTTATATCTAAGCAAAGGTCTGTATAGGGGCTTTCGCTCAACAGACCCAGGCTTCATGCCTTACTTATTGTAAAATGAATAAAAAAAAGTATTGTATCATGGAGGCCAATAAAACAATAAGTCAAAAAAAAAAAGTCTCTCTCTCTCTCTCTCCTCTCTCTCTCTCCTCTCTCTCTCTCTCTCTCTCTCTCTCTCTCCCCCCTCTCTCTCTCTCTCTCTCGTCTCTCTCTCTCTCTCTCTCTCTCTCTCTCTCTCTCTCTCTCCTTCTCTCTCTCTCTCTCCTCTCCCCTTCTCTCTCTCTCTCTCTCTCTCTCTCTCTCTCTCTCTCTCTCTCTCTCTCTCTCGTACACGTCAAATCCCACCACCGATATCGACCTCCAATACACATACAGGGTTGGCCACTCCCCGGATGCAGACCGAGGCCATTTCTTGGGTCACACCTTTTCTTTATCAATAGATTACCTTCAAAATTTACTCTGCCCTCAGTATGAGCTCTTACCCTTCTAGAGAAAAGAGAAAAAAGGGAAACTACCTAAACAAATCTAACCTAACCTAATTTATTCTACAATTAATCCTAGATACAGCTTGTACACCGGTGCCTCCTAAATTCTTGCAAGCAGGAAATTATCAAGTTTAAAATTGTTTACAAGGTGTTTACCCAAATAGATAATGAACGTTTGAGCTGAATATTTTGTCTAACTTAAGCAGAATACAATCATAAATGTTCACACAGCGATTAAAGAAAAGTGTTAAGGGTCATATGATTTGAATCTTGTAACTATAATCTTAAGGGGAGGCTCACCCTCTGATTAGGTCGAAATATATGAAAAAAATCTAAATTGAGATTTGAGCGGATTTCAAGCGTACATGATGTAGCAACATATAGGAACGCGAATTAAATCACCCGCGAACTTACTACGCCGCCCACGTGGCTTTTAAAGGGAGACGGGGCGTAACCGTTTAAAGGGCGCGCACGAGTATGGGCCATGTGCTTCTGTATATAAAGCTCGTTTTTCCTTGTTTTCTTCCGTGTTTCGGAGTTGTATGTGTGAGTGAAATTCTAGAGACATCTGGCAGCAATAGCCTGCGGCTCCTGCCCTGCTCCAACCCTAAAGACACCAAGGGAGTTTTGCGTGCTGCTCCTCTGGCTGTCAACGTCTGGCCTGTCAATAGCTATCAACGCTATTATTTCTTGTTGTTACAACAAGCTCTGAAGGTTATACCAACCTCTGAAGATCACCATGACGCTTACAAGAAAGCAGAAGCTAAAGAAAATGTGGGAAATACGAAGGTGAAGTGAAAGATGGGGGGAAGGGGGGGCGGAAGGATGGGGGGCGAAGGTAGTAAATATTATATTTATATGTAGATTTGTTGTGTATAGTATCAATATAAGCTATAGAGCTTTGTGTGTGAAAATAATGCCAATCAGAAAATAAATTGAAGGATGGGGGGAAGGGGGGGCGGAAGGATGGGGAGGGCGAAGGTAGTAAATATTAGAATTATATGTAGATTTGTTGTGTATACTATCAATATAAGCTATAGAGCTTTGTGTGTGAAAATAATGCCAATCATGAATAAATAGCTACGTTAAACGTCTGTATCTCAAAACAAGAAATGTTTACATTAAAAAAATTGTAAAAAATTGAAAAATTATTGAAACTGCTTGTAAATGTTCATGTTAATACTTATTGGCTGTGCCTTCATCGTGTAATTTTGTTTTTTTCGATAAAGTGAAAAACTTGAGTGTTAGGGAATTTTATTTTTAAAAAAATGGCGATCGGCGTGACTTCACGTGAGGGGCTTTTTATGGCCTCGATAACTCATTACATATTGGGAATTTAAAAAAAAACTAAATTACACGCTTTTCTTATGGTATTTGAGTATCTCCATGTAGAAGCAGGTGTCTCTACGACAAAAAAAAAAACCACAGGAAGTTGTGACGTCATGAAAAACCTTATGACGTCATACCGTCAGACGTCATGATGTACCACATTCTCCCGCTCACCTAAAGTCGACATTGATAATTTGGTTATACCCTGAAAGTTTCAAGTTGAAAGATCCTATGCTTTTTTTTTTTTTTTTTTTTTTTGTCAGAGGGTGAGCCTCCCCTTAAATAACTTTCTCTTAGTGTTTGTTCGGTCGACTGTGAAATTGTGGTGCATATAAATGTTATCAAATCCTCTTAAATATCCTACGAACTTCTATAAATCACCTCTCAAGTCTTCGTTTAAAACGTTACAGAGTATATGATTATTTTTTTTGCAATATTAAATTACGGTGGAGCAAGAAAATTCATTAGTTTTCGAATAGCTTCATCGGACATATTTAGAGATTTATATTAATGGTGTACTGATATTTAACAATAACGAAGGTTTTTATGTACTTACATACTTACATTCCATGTACTTTATCTTATTGACATTTATGTACTTGTGTATTTCTGTATTGCGTAAACATTTCCCAATCTCCATTCACACAAGTTTAGTGAAAATATCTTATACTTTCTTCTTTTTCATATTTTTTTTCTCTATTAGACACATGGAAAGGAAGTAACTTATTGTTTATGGAGCTCTATTGGTTATCATATCACCCGGTTAAGTAGCATTTGAAGTGGCACGGAAAAAAAGGGCGAGATATAGATAATTACATGTTTCTACTTCGAGTAATTTACCCTTGAAGCCAGATAGCACAAGTTTCAGCGTGTGCTACAAAAATACACCAATTTAATAAGCATGGTAAGACGAGAGAAGTTTGCAGGAGACGGAAGAACTTTTTTTTTCCATCACAAAGGAAATCACTTTTTTTTTGCCAGTGGCAAAAAAAAAGAGGTAACAAAAAGCCTGCAATGTACAAACCTCAGATGCGTTAAGGATAAATACAACCAATTACATAAAACACAGCCACAACACACTGTCAAAAGTCTCCCGGAATTCCAACCAAAACACTCTGCCATGGAGGAATTTCGTTCACTATTCTTACACTACAGAACACTTCAATCTTTAAAGCTCTATCCAATTTTTTGCCTCCCAATTATCCATTACAGCTACGAGCAACACACTGGAACAGTTGATAATAAAGCCATAATTGTGAACATTAAACACTCTTCTATTGAGGAATTCTTTCGCTCACTATTCTTACACTACTGCAGAACACTCAAATCTTCAAAGCTCTATCCAATTTTTTGCCTCCCAATACTCCCTTACAGCTACGAGCAATACCTATTTGCCAGAACTGTTGACGACAAAGCCATAAGCGTGAACATTAATATAAATCATACGACCGCAGTGTTTGCCAACCTGAATTACCCGGCTTTTATGGCTAAACACCCTCCTCTCCCCCTCGACAGGTCCTGTATACCTTCCTATGTTAGGCATGGCATCACCGGGATATATTTCACCAGGCACGGCTATACTTCCTCACAGATGAATCTCTCACTGTGTTTCAACTGAGCCTGTATCCACAAACACTACCACATATCCACAAATGCCTGTATCCCATCCTTGCCCACTGTGAGGATAGGTCTTCATATCATCCTTACAAATATTCCTCTCGTAAGAAATTGTTGACTCATTCACTGACATCCCTTTAAAACAGGGGTAGGGAACCATTTTACTACCAAGGGCCATTTGGATATTCATGACATCATTCGCGGGTCATACAACACTATCAACTTAAAAAGCAGCCTGCTTTTTCTGGCCGACGAGAACCTTACGTGAATTATACGTGTCTGTCCCGTCATCTATGTGTCCTATCCGTCCCGTAATGGACGTGCTTGTCCCTTAAAATTTACGTTATAAGTATTATGCATGCACTTAATAACAATTTATTTTGGCATGAAACAAAAGCTCCTAGATTTATTGGATTTCGAGTCATGTCTGTGGTTGCCTTGGCAGGGCCCTGACCAAATGGTTTTGCGGGCCTTATACGGTCCGCGGGCCAGAAGTTCCCCACCCCTGCTCTAAAAGTTAACAATAGTCTGTTTAATGAATGATATCGATACGAAACACTGATTAACACCTCAATATGCTGATTATTAACCCATTCGTATTCAGCTTCATTCCTGAGAGCATCTTAAAAATTCATATAAAGTTTTTTTAAAGCAAAACACGACTAACTGTTGATTTCGAAGAGTAGATTTTTAAATGTAAACAATAATATGAAATTTGATAGATCGGGTAGATACCCTTCTAAGAAACTAGTTTAATTATCAAAATATATATATTCAAAAGCGGAAAACCTGCATCCGACCATATAACTGCAACTATCAAAATATTTTTTATGTCAGATGTTTGCGTTAAAAGTGCCAAATGACGCGACAGGTGCGTTATAAGATACAATTAATTGTTTTTTGATGATTAAAAGTTATCATTTATCAGAAATACGAAATTTTCACAACATAAACATTCATAGACTTGAATATGACTTTCCTGCTATTACGTAAACCCAATGATTACAAAAAGAGATTCATTCCCCGGTATTTACTTATTGGTCGTATTTCGTTCCATTTATTCCTAATTATCATTCATATATTCATACTAAAATTATAAATATCTTTAAAAAAATAGGGTTTAATAAACATTACTTCTCCTTCCTAATGTCTTTGTCAGGCCATCCGTCATCAACATTCTGCATCGGCTCATTAATATCCTCCTCCTCCATGTTACTATCTTAACTAATCACCGAAAGCAATCATTAGTCCCCCCCTCACACATGGACCAGGATGAGGCGCGGGTGCGTGAAACCAGGGTTATAAGTACTGCAAGATATGAAGTACAATGCCCGAAATATATATGTGTGTGGTCTCTCTCTCTCTCTCTCTCTCTCCTCTCCTCTCTCCTCTCGTCCTCTCTCTCTCTTCTCTCCTCTCTCTCCCCTCTCTCTCTCTCCTCTCTCTCTTCTCTTCTTTCCTCTCTCCCTTTTCTCCTTCTCTCCTTCTCTCTCTTTCTCCTCCATTCTCATCTTCTCTCCTTCTCCTCTCTCTCTTCCTCATAGAACCCTAAGAACATAAGAACTAAGAAAATAGGGAAACTACGAGGCCCCGAGGCCACACGTGGTAGTTCCTTCACCCAACCTACACCTACATCCACCTTCATCCCCATCCTGAACCTATCCGCTCCCCTTTAAACTCCCTAATGACTCCGCACTACTCCTGTCTACGAGACCATTCCACTCTCCACCTTTTCCCTTTTCCCTATTTCCTTNAAATCCCCTTTTGCCAAACTGTTGACGACAAAGCCATAAGCGTGAACATTAATATAATCATACAAACCGCAGTGTTGCCAACCTAATTACCCGGCTTTTATGGCTAAACACCTCCTCTCCCCTCGACAGGTCCTGTATACCTTCCTATTGTTAGGCACGGCACACCGGGATATATTTCACCAGGCACGGCTATACATCCTCAAGATGAATATCTCATGTGTTTTCAACTGAGCCTGTATCCACAAACACTACCAATTTTCCACAAATGCCTGTATCCCATCCTTGCCCACTGTGAGGATAGGTTTTCATATCATCCTTACAAATATTCCTCTCGTAAGAAATTGTTGACTCATTCACTGACATCCCTTTAAAACAGGGGTAGGGAACCATTTTACTACCAAGGGCCATTTGGATATTCATGACATCATTCGCGGGTCATACAACACTATCAACTTAAAAAGCAGCCTGCTTTTTTTGGCCGATGAGAACCTTACGTGAATTATACGTGTCTGTCCCGTCATCTATGTGTCCTATCCGTCCCGTAATGGACGTGCTTGTCCCTTAAAATTTACGTTATAAGTATTATGCATGCACTTAATAACAATTTATTTTGGCATGAAACAAAAGCTCCTAGATTTATTGGATTTCGAGTCATGTCTGTGGTTGCCTTGGCAGGGCCCTGACCAAATGGTTTTGCGGGCCTTATACGGTCCGCGGGCCAGAAGTTCCCCACCCCTGCTCTAAAAGTTAACAATAGTCTGTTTAATGAATGATATCGATACGAAACACTGATTAACACCTCAATATGCTGATTATTAACCCATTCGTATTCAGCTTCATTCCTGAGAGCAGTCTTAAAAATTCATATCAAGTTATTTTAAGCAAAAACACGACTAACTGTGTAATTTCGAAGAGTAGATTTTTAAATGTAAACAATAGATATGAAATTTGATAGATCTGGTAGATACCCTTCTAAGAAACTAGTTTAATTATCAAAATATATATATTCAAAAGCGGAAAACCTGCATCCGACCATATAACTGCAACTATCAAAATATTTTTTATGTCCGATGTTTGCGTTAAAAGTGCCAAATGACGTGACAGGTGCGTTATAAGATACAATTAATTGTTTTTTGATGATTAAAAGTTATCATTTATCAGAAATACGCTTATCACAACATAAAACATTCATAGACTTGCATATGACTTTCCTGCTATTACGTAAACCCAATGATTACAAAACGAGATTCATTCTGGTATTTACATTATTGGTCTTATTTCGTTCCATTTATTCCTATTATCATTCATATATTCATACTAAAATTATAAGTATCTTTAAATAATAGTTCAATTAACATTACTTCTCCTTCCTAATGTGCTTTGTCCAGGCCATCCGTCATCAACATTCTGCATCGGCTCATTAATATCCGTCCTCTCCATGTTAGCTATCTTAACTAATCACCGAAAGCAATCATTAGTCCTCCCTCACACATGGACCAGGATGAGGCGCGGATGCGTGAACCGGGATTATAAGTACTGCAAGATATGAAGTACAATGCCCGAAATATATATGTGTGGTTTTTTTTTCTCTCTCTCTCTCTCTCTCTCTCTTCTCTCTCCTCTCTCTCTCTCTCTCTCTCTCTCTCTCCTCTCTCTCTCTCTCCCCTCTTCTCTCTCTCTCTCTCTCTCTCTCTCTCTCTCTCTCTCTTTTTCCTCTCCTCTCTCTCTCTCTCTCTTCCTCTCTCTCTCTCTCCCCTCTTCCCTCTCTCTTCTCTCTCTCTCTCTCTCTCTCTCTCTCTCTCTCTCCCCTCTCTCTCATTTCAAAAATGTATAATGGGAAATCAATGAAGTAGAAAAAAGCATTATCTCGAAGAAAAAACACGAAGAAAAAACATGGACCACTGGTCATGGGGACGGAAGGAACATCCACCTCTGTATAAGCCCATCGGCGAAACAACAAACAAACCAACAATATAACAAAAACAATCAACCAAGCTTTTATCTCCCTCTGATACATCCCATATCTATAACTTCAGGTATTTCCGTCTCTTACACGAAAATTATCAGTTTTTTATAAGCATACACATAAAACGTATTTATAATCACACACATTATGAGGACAGACCCTTCACCACTTTCGGGGATGCCTGTCTGGTGTGCACAATTAATGTTTGTTTGTGCTACATCCACCCATCTTCCCGTCATTGAATACCACAGTGACCGTCCCCAAATCACTGACATCGATCTCCGACTGCTCATTCAAGAATGACGACCTGATTTGGTTTGATGGGTGACCCCCAAACTTTCGTCTCACGGCATCCACGCGCACCGAGAAAATTATAGTTTAGCCGGGAGAGACCTATAAAAGTCATTGGTCTAGACTGTCCCCACGACCCATGAAGCACCTAGGCAACGGAAGCTCATCCTACACGACTATAGCACAGCAGAGCAAGGGAAATAGATGCTAACACTATCCACATTCGAGCCTGGATAGTAGGAGTAAAACTTAAGTGAGGGAACTGGAACAAAGGAGAACACTGCCTCCATACCAGTAAAATATTGGCTGTGTGAAAATACGGATAGAAAAGATCATAATCTCTCCTCTCTCTCTCTCTCTCTATCCTCTCTCTCTCTCTCCTCTCTCTCTCTCTCTCTGCTCTCTCTCTCGCTCTCTCTCTCTCCTCTCTCTCTCTCTCTCTCTCTCTCATCTCTCTCTCTCTCTCCTCATTCCTCCTCTCGGTCTCTCTCGCTCTCTCTCTTCTCTCCTCTCTCTCTCTCCTCTCTCTCGTCTTCTCTCTCTCGTCTCGTCTCTCTCTCTCTTCTTCTTCCTCTCTGCTCTCTCTCTGCTCCCTCCTCTCTCTCTCATCTTTCTCTCTCTCTCTCTCCTCTCGTCTCTCTCTCGTCGTCTCTCTCCTCCTCTCTCTCTCTCATCATCCTCTCATCTCTCTCTCTCTCCTCTCTCCTCTCTCTCACTCCTCTCCTTCTCCTCTCTCTCTCTCTCTCTCTCTCTCTCTCCTCGTCCTCTCTCTCCTCTCTCTCTCGTCTCTCGTCTCTCGTCTCTCTCTCTACTCGTCTTCTCTCGATCTCCTCCTCTCATCTCTCTCTCTCTATCTCTCTCTCTTCTCTCTCTCTCTCTCTCTCCTCTTCTCATCTCCTTCTCTCATTTCTAAAGTTTATAAGAGAGACAGAGAAGCGACTGCATATGACTTTACTGCCTCAATAAACACTAATATAACCGAAATAAACTAAATAGAAAACAATATATAAAGGTGTTCCGTATACAGCACCCACCACCAAATCCAAAAGGCAAGGATGTGTTTCCTTTTATTTGTTCCCAACCTACACAAAGACATCGTGGTGAAAAAAAACACTATTTCGATATATTCAGTAAATCTTAGGGGTACGATGTAATAATTGATGTAGCATAACTTGGCATTAAGTGGATTAAATACAGTAATGCCGTGCGGGTGCGGCATTGATTAGAGGCGGTATTATGGGAATTAATGGACACGTTCGCTGACTCGAATTAATTGCCTTTGTAAAATTGTA
>JACEEZ010003899.1:125175-127675 GCA_016584305.1 Chionoecetes opilio | reverse complement strand
TCTCTTCACCTTCGCAATGCATCGCTCACACTCACATGAATCTAGATACCCCTTTTTCTATGAATGACTTTAGCATCCTATCAAGGCAAACTTCTCTAGTGACACTAAATTATTAGAATCCATACACATCAACCACTTGTCCCCTGCTCTTAATAACCAAGTCCTTCATACCAATTACTTATACTCAATGAGTATCACACTGTTTCGATGTCCGACTCTCGTTTCGACGCAACATACGAGACGAAAATTATTAATGCCAACCTGTAAACTGTTGTTCATTTCAGTTCTTTCTCTGCCAACCTAGACAACATACACAACAATGTTTGTCTAGTATAAATTTTGTTTTTATTTTTAGATAATATAGGTTTTTTATTGTTTAAAAGAAATTCTTTAAGTATTTCGCTTTTTAGCAATTAAATAGTATAATATTTTTAAAACTATATTAGCCTGATGATGCCAAGTGTCCTTTTGGCGAAGGAAACGTTTGCACGCGCATAAACAACCCCAAGAATGACGCGTGTTCTAACACCTGAAATGTCAACATATATATATATAATATATCTAATTAGATATATATATATATATATATCTTATATATATATATTATATATTATATATATATATATATATATCTATATATGTATATATTGTTATATATCTAATATATTACTTATATAAATGATAGTATATATATATATATATATAAATAAAAGGTTGTTTTCATCAAAGTAATATTTATTATATATATATATAATATATATATATTACCATTTTTATTATATGTATACATATATATATAGTACGTTATATTTATACATATATATATATATATATATATAATATATAGATATCTATCATATATATATATAATGGTAAATATATATATATTTAATATGTATCATAAATATTCCTTTGATAGAAAATAACCTATATATATATAATATATATATCTACTATCTATACTATATATCTATATTACTATATAATATAATATATTATATTATATCAGATATATATATATCTATCATGACATATAATATATTCTCTATATATATATCCTATAATATATATATATATATATATCTATATCTATTACTCTCTATATCTATATATATATATACTATAATATATATTATCTTGATATATACACACACACAAGGTTATTTTCAATCAATGTAAATATCTGATTAATATGTATATATATATAATTATATAGTATATATATATATATATCTATATATATCTGTATCTATGATATATATTCTTCTATATTATATATATATATATTTATATATCTATTATATAGTATGTTATATATCTTATAGATAATATAAGCGAAAGTGTGTCTGTCCTGTCTGTCTGTCTGTCTGTCCTGTCCTGTGTGTGTGTGTGTGTGGTTATAGTTCCGCCCCCGTGGCGCAATGCACCTCATATGGCACATTTTTGGAACCGGGTTGACCAGAGGAAGGTCATAACCCACTTATGACGGTTGAAATTTCGATCACTGTTTTTTTTTTTTTTTTAGCGCTATTAGCGATTAATTGTGAGAAAAAAAAGTGGGTTTGCGAGAATTGAGGAAACTTGATGTGTTGATGGGTAATGTGAGTGATGGGTGTGTTGATTGGTATGGGTATGGGGTAGATGGGTGAGTGAATGGGTGGGGTGATGGGTTGGGGTGCTGGGTGATGGGTGAGTGAATAGTGGTAAGTGATGGGTAATGGTAACTATAATCGAAAGTGTGTCTGTCTGTCTGTCCGGTCTGTGTGTGTGTTGTGTGTGTGTGTGTGTGTGTGTGTCTTGGTATAGGTTCCGCCCCCCGTGGCACAATCACTCATATGCACATTGTTTGGAACCGGGTTGACCGGGGAAGGTTTAAGTCCCAATTATGAGATGATCCGATCACTGTTTTTTTTTTTAGCAGCCTATTAGCGATTTGTGGAAAAAAAGTGGGTTGCGAGAATTAGAGAAGAACTGAAACTCGAGAAATGCCATTGCTCCGCTGGCAGTTTTAACTCAAAGGTTGTCACTGTGTGTTTCCCTCCGCGACTAATATTTTTCATAAATCAATTTTCGCGATGATATTTTTGCAGTTCCGCATCTGAATAATAAAATGCAACGTTCTTCTGTTGTTCTAGTAAGTTTAACGCATATAACATGCATTACGAATTGAACGTTCTATAATAGCAATTTAATACCAAATTAACTCGCCTCGATAGCCAAGCTTAATATATTTTTTTACTGTATATTGTGCATGTAAATTTGGCGATTTCACACTGTTTTTCTAAGACAGTACTGCTTGCGTCTGGCAAACGCTTGTCAAAATACAATAAGCAATGCCTTGGAAAAACGAAGAATAAAGAATGCCGAAACGGCTTGTTGCTGCGAAAATTGGTTTAATTTTTGGAGCGCACGCCGCGGCGGGGAGTGGGGGGCGGGAATTGTGGGGGGGAGTAAAAACATTGCTACTTCACGCGTCACTCATTGCACTTCCCTTTCTTCT
>JACEEZ010003899.1:112675-120175 GCA_016584305.1 Chionoecetes opilio | reverse complement strand
TTATCATAAAACAAAATATATCATGGAAAGCTAATAAAATTGCCGCTTCTATTGTAATACAATTTCAATAATAAAGTTGAATCGCAAGTTTTTAAATGGCGAAGAGTTTTGAAGTGAATATTACGTTCATGCATAGTTCTTCAGAGTCCTCGTAATGATGGGCATTTCTTTAGGCGTGTTTTAACTGTTTTTTTAATTTGAGTAATATTATAGACAAACATTTACGAAGATTCAGTATATCATAAATATAGTGCCGACCGCGGTAATTTGGTACTGTTTTTTTGACAAACCTTTGATACTAGTTTCCATATCTTTGAAATAAACAAACAAAAGTTAATAAAATCCATAGGAAGGGTCACTACCTATATGTCGATTAAGTTTGAAACAATTTTCATTACAGCTCTGTTAGCAATACACTGTGAAGTGCGGACCGCATTGTTACACTAAATGGGGTAAATCGACCTAACTCTGGGGTAAAATTGGTCATATATATATATAAAAAAAAACTTTTTTTCTTCAAAATTACAAACCTCCAAAAAACTTAAACAACATGTCATAACCATGCCCAATGGACCCTATCAAACATTTTCTGTGAGCTGTTCTTCACATTCTCTGGTGAGGCGGACAAGATGACACACGCACACGTTTTGGGTTTCCAGTCCTTTGAGTTCCTAGTCTTTCTTTATTCTTTCTAGGTCTATGTTTAGTTTTCTTTTATATTTCTAAGCATGTTACTTAATTTATTAATATTTTACACTAGGGCCAGAATTCCCTACACATTGGGAGTATGGTTTCTGTTTACCTTAATGGATTCTAGGAAACATTCTTCTATGATTTTCCGTACAAGGCACTTCTTTCGGAAATAATAGATGTTTTTACTAGGAAGGAGATCAGAGTGTATAGAGATATGAAAATAACCCTAACCTACCCCAACCTTTAACGGCAAAGGAGACTAACCCTAACCTAATCTAACTTAACCCACTCTTTAAACCTCCAAACTAAAGTCAATACTGCATTAAAAAAGTGTCCGTGGCAAGGAAGAACAGGAGGCGATGGCAGGTCACAAGAGGAAGAAGAGTCAGGCGCACGTAAACACTTGGCCCTCGCCTCCTATGAACATGTCATTATCTTCGAAAGTAATGATTTTGCGACGGAAAACTCATGAAAAATGTTTCCTAGAATTCAATAAGTGTAAACAGAACCCACACTCCAATTTGTGTAAGGGAATTTCGTCCTAATGTAAAATAATACGCTTTAGGTACTAATCAATGCCCATTTTAGGTTAGAGTTTGTAACTAGCAGGGAGGTACTGAGAGGGCATAGCCCGCCCAGTTATGTCAGGAGAGTATTTGGGGGTTTATAGGAAGTATGGGTTTAAAATGGGGCTCCCTGCACATTTACCGTATCCCATTAAAGGTTAAACAGAATCATCTCCCAATTGTGTAGAGAATTCTGGTCCCTTGAGTAAAAATTTCCCTTACTTTATATACCAGCACCCTAAACTAATTCCATATTAGCATTCAACAACCTGAAACAAGAGAAACAAGTGCAAATAAGCAGTTAAATCATCAACCGTGTAAGGCCGTGTGGGGTACATTACACTGGGTCCCAATTTACTCCGCGAGTGTTTTTGTCACCGGGGTAAATACGGACCCAAACTGAGCATTGATCATACAAAATGGAGAACAAGATAGAGCATTTCTGATATGTGCATGTTTAAAGTAGTACGAAACAACACTCTATATACGCTTATTTACAAGATGGTCTCCATCTCGTATTTGAATCCCATGAAAGTTCGCCAAAAATCAGACTGATTTTGTAAACAAACTTCGCCGCAACTTTTTTTTGCTGTCATTTTACTCTTTTTCTATTTTGGTTCCTGGTTCATTAACATATTGATATTTATATCAATTAAAATACTAGAAATGTTAAAATGGTTGTTTTACTACCTGGATATTCAAAAACTGTTATCACTCTTATTTATATTAAAAAAAACAAACCCGCAAAGCAAATATGGCGGTCCGAATAGAAACCGGTCCGTTGGAAGGACCAAAATTACCCCGTCGGCACTACTATAACAGTCTATACGTCCTTTATATATATGATCCGAACGCGGCCTCCGACTTAAGGGCCCAATAAACAGGCCGATCGCCACAGTCCGATATTCCGTGCGAAGTCCAGATTTGGAAAGACTACTTTAACGAGTGACTTATTAGTAGCGCATGTAAGTATTTTTTTTTAAGACTAGTTTTATGAGCCAAGTGTTTGTCTTCCTTTCTAACATTCATCCATGCAGCGCTACTACTAAATAATGTTCCGTCCATATAAGTCACATTCTCTCACTGTCTTTCCTTCCTTTCCCCTCCATTTTTTTTTCTCTTTCTTCTCTCTCTCTCATCTCTCCTCTCTCTCTCTCTTCTCTCCTCTCGCCTCTATCTTCCGCTCTCTCTCTCTCTCTCTTATCGTCCTCTCTCTCTCTCTCTCTCTCTCTCTCTCTCTCGCTCCTCTCTCCTCTCTCTCTCTCCTCGGTTCTCTCATCTCTCCCTCTCTCTCTCTCTCGTCTCTCCTCTCTCTCTCTCTCTCTCTCTCACTCATCTCTCTCTCTCTCTTCTCTCTCTCTCTCTCTCTCTCTCTCTCTCTCTCCATGTCTTATTACGTATTCGAACATAAAAAATATCATTCACCAAATCAAAATAATTTATTTAGTAGTGTATGCGGAAGACTAACAGTGGTCATCTTCCCGTTATACTTGTAGTGAAATAACCTCCCTCCTCAATTGTAAGCACTTCCCTATGTCTTGCCATGGTGAAATGTAGAGTATAACAGTGATCCCTTTCGACTCTACCCGAAAGTCGGCAGGACAAAAACGTTTTTTTTTCTGATAACAACGTCTGGTTGCGTTTAATACTTACATTTTTACACCCATGATTTCAGGAGAAAGTTTAGAAGGGGCTTGATCTGGAGATCTGTGGTCATTTTGGTGTCTTCATCTGTGTCATAATTGGCTATTAAATGAACAACTGCAAATAAAACAGAGTGGCGACGTTGGTAAACGGGCCTACACTAAGATCAACCATCTAGTGTTACCCTATTGTTAGTGTCTCCCGCGTGGTCGTCGCTCGAAATAAAAAAGACTAGGTAAAATTTGAAAACGTCTATCTTGCAGATACAAAGCTTAAACCAAGCGGAAATAGGTAGATATACATTCATGATATAAACTATTGTGTATCATCTTCAGTGACTAACAATTTCAGTAGTGATGCTATATAATTCGCATATATGCCGCTGCGACATGAATGCAGATGGCAACTATACTGTTATCTACGTAGAGTCTAGATTGAGGCCACACTCCCAGATCATCTCGACCATCATTCATCTTATACTGTTTTCCACCCTTCTCTCTCTCTCCTCTCATCCTCTCAATCTCTCCTCTCTCTCTCCTCTCATCTCATCTCTCTCCTCTCTCTCTCATCTCTCTCCTCTCTCTCTCTCTCTCTCTCTCTCTCTCTCTCGCTCTACTCTCTCTCTGTCTCTCTCATCTCTTTTAATTATACACATGCAGTATAATTGTATAAGATTCATCCTTATACTGTTTTTCCTCTCTCTCTCTCTCCTCTCCGCGCTCTCTCTCTCTCTCTCTCTCTCTCCTCTCTCTCTCTCTCTCTCTCTCTCTACTCCTCTCTCTCCTCTCTCTCTCTCTCTTCTCTCTCCTCTCTCTCTCTCTCTCTCTCTTATTTACAGCAAGCAATTATAATATTTAATAAATTATCTAACATACTGTTTCCACCTTCCCTCTCTCTCTCTCTTCTCTCGTCTCTCCTCTCTCTCTCTCTCTCTCTCTCTCTCTAATCTCTCTCTCTCTCTCTTCAACTCTCTTCTCTGCTCGTCTCTCTCTCTCTCTCTCTCTCTCTCTCTCTCTCATCTCTCCTCTCGTCGTCTCTCTGCTCTCTCTTCTCTCTCTCCTCTCTTCTCCTCTCTCTCATCCCCTCCCCCCCCCCGTCCCCCTCGTCTCTCTCTTCTCTCTCTCTCTCTCCTCTCTCTCTCTCTCTCTCTCTTTTCTCTGTCCTCTCTCTCTCTCTCTTTTTTTTTTTCTCTCTCTCTACAAATATATTATGTTAAATAAATACGCACAATATCTGCCCACAAATAGAAAGTTACCCGTAAATATTGGTTGTGTGGACGTCTGAGGTATAAAGCCCCTCCCACACCACCCACCAGACCCTCACCGCGCGCTGATTGGTTCTCATTTCTCCCTATCCCGTATAGCAATAGACTTCCGGCAATATGCTGCCGGACAGCGGCGGGCTTGCTGCTGCTGCTGCATGCCATTTCCGAGGAAAGAGGAGACTGTTAGCGGGGGCCTCTCCGTTCACTCACCGTCACCGGGCCAGACTTCTTTTTCTGATCTCACTGAGAATCCAATAAGCAGAATGTGAAAAAAAAGAAAGAAAGACACACAACAAAAAACAAAGAGAAAAAAAAAAAAAGAAAAACAAAGAAACGAACAAAGAAAAATTGAACAAATAAGAATAAAAAAAAAAAAAAAAAGTAAAACAATAAAAAAAAAAAGAAGAAAAAAAAAAGAAAAAGAAAAAAAGCCAGGAGAAGAAAAAAAAAAAAACGAAAAAAAAACAACGAAAAGAAAAAACAGAATTAGGAACAAAATGAGAGGGCACAAAGGAAAGAACCCCCCACAGCGCGACTGTTATATACTCAACCTTTATATTTTCTCATGAGTTCGAATGGTTCGAAAGCTACACCAAAAAGTATCATGCAATGCCTACAGGTCGTTTGCAAGGTTTTGTGGACTCTTTGTGGTTCCTTACTGATGGGATTGGACAAAGAAATGTATTTTAGGTAGCAAGAGAAGGTACATGGTGGTGTGGGTTAAGGAAGCGTGATACCACAGAAGCAAGAACCAGGAACTGTCCTCCCACAGGTGTGAATGTTGCAATGTTTCCTCTGGAAATATAACAACCTGATAAACTTAGTTTGTGATACAAAGATATCATTGATCAAGCTCAATCAAAACAGCGGGTGACAGTTTTCCTATCATGATAATGCACTCGGGCAAGACTCAACCTTTTGAAATTTATCCCACGAAGCAAACAAAGCGCTTTTTTTAAGGAAGCTTCCTTTTGGGGGAAATGACGTCCTCCGCGTGGGCAGTGTGGCCGCCTGGTGATACGAGCCACGGTTTTCTTGACCAGAATTAACCAGCAGGCTCGCCATCACCGCTGTGCGCTCGCTGCCTTTCCACCCGGGCCACCCGTTCACATCCCGCCTCACAACACCGGCTGATCATTTATTTTGAAACGATTCTACTCAATTCAGCTACACCAATCTTTCCAAAAAAAGGCCAAGGCTGGTTTTCTGTATTCATGTCGTGAGGCGTGACAAATAAATATTCTTAGAGTATCGTAATGATGCGAGAACATTTTATGTTTTCTTGACCGAAACTTGTATCAGAACACGACATCAAGACCTCGGCGTGTCATCATTGTTATATCATCTTGCGTGACTACGAGTACATGGAATTCATAACTGAGGTGTCTGTCCGCCACCACAGACTCATGTCCAAACTTAGAAAGAAAAAATCTGAATCATTTATCGATAAAATAGTCTGCGAAAAAGACATGAGGCAGAATCAGAGATAGGAAGGAAGGGCGGAGGCGTAGGGGTGATGGGGTGCATGGGTCGCGGAGTCCTTGACAGTGTTTGCCGGGGCTGGCTGCTGGGTTGTCATCATCGGGCCATTGTTACTATTATTTTTTTCATTTCGCGTTCCTTTCTGTAATTAGTGTCCTGTGCGGCGCATCAACCTCGCCTCGTATTTGATTCTCGTCGCTGGCGCTGATGAGTTTTCCTGTCTTGGTCTTTTTGAGCCGTGGTTTTTTTCGTGATTCCTTCGTTTCCTTCCGACATATTCGTTGTGGTATCTATTTCTAAACATTTTATTACCTTAAGTAAGATATAATACAGTATCTTAGTCATGTGACGAATTTAGATTATATACTTCATGTGGCTCAAAACTATGCCTTTCCAGAGTGAAAAGTTTGTGGTTCTTTAAAAAGTTAAAAGTAAAAGCCGTGTTTCTTTGGGAGGAGGCCTGACACAAGTGGAGTTTAGAGAAGCGATTAAAAAAGTTCTGCAGTTTTCCTCGCCTTACTAATTTGGGGCAAATTCATCTATTTTATTTCCTCTTAACCGAATTCCGCGACACAAGGAGACGCGGGGCCGCAGAGTCTGTTTGATAATAATTATACAGTTGCACAGTGACCGAAAGAATATGAAAGTTTTGCGTTCCGCGGCACTCGATGGTTTTCTTCTAGAATTCACTTCCGAGTAACCGTTCTCACGGTGTTCTAAGGAAACATATATTTGATCCATTTTCAGTGTCGACTGGAAAATAACGCTCGCAGTTCTTTTTCCAACAATTGAGGGAGTTTTTCAAATTCATTTCGACGGTGTATTATATCACACGTCGATGTTGCTTTACTAAACACAAATCTAAGGCTTTCACAGCGTCGACTATCTTTTTCATAGAATTTGAAGTTACATTGAAATTGATATTTCAAGATTTTATGATATATTCTTGCTCCGTGTTAAAGAAATTGAAAAAAAAAAAATCTAGCTCAGTGAGATCAGTGACTACTGGACGCACAGAGTCTACTAATAATAAGTACACAAAACATCTAGGTTGAGGGAAGAAAAAAGGATAAACTAGTACTTTTGGTGACTATTGTAGCGTTTACTAAGATCGTGCGCCAACCGGGAGAAAATACGTATAGCTTGAAAGGCATACCCCCCCCCCCCCCACACACACACACACGGTTAGGCCTGAAGCACTGCATTCCGGCCCAGTTTTTACCCTCGTTGAAATTATTTAAAGAAAAGCAACATGAGTTCAGAATTTCTTTATGTGCAGATCCAAAAAAATCCTCTCGTGAGTGTGATAAAGATATTTCGGTCATCCTAAGAACAGTTCCGAGGGTGCTTAGGGAACAGAGGGGGAATGATGAGGGAGGAAGGGCATGAGAGAGGAGAGCTGGAGGAGAGAGGCTCGAAAAGAATGGAAAGTGATAACAGAAGTGAAGGGCAAGGGAGAAGGGGCAGGGTCGTGTAGGGCAAGGGAGAAAGGGCAGAGTTGTGGAAGGCAAGGGAGAGAGAGATGAAGTCCAAAGATGCGGAGGAAAATGTAAGAGGAAATTAAAGAAAATGTAATGGCAGAGGAAAATTAATGTGAACTTACAAGATGAGAAAAGGAAAAGGAGAGAAGGAAGAACACGAGTATTTGTCCTAAGAAGAGTCGAGAGAAAGAAGAGAAGGGCAAAATAGGAAATATATGGAAACAATGAGGGTTGGTGTATTACGTAAAAGAAAGGGGAAAAATGAGTAAGAAGCAAAGAGTCGCCAGAGGTTAAGATATAAGATGCTCTCTCTCTCTCTCTCTCTCTCTCTCTCTCTCTCTCTCTCTCTCTCTCTCTCTCTCTCTCTCTC
>JACEEZ010003899.1:67675-110175 GCA_016584305.1 Chionoecetes opilio | reverse complement strand
ATAACTTACAATAAACATATACGTTTTAACAAATAGTTTGCTCCACGCGATGCCCTCTATATATGTGGATCATACGGGCGGCCCCATTGGACCCGCGCCGCATAGGGTGGTAACCTGTTTCCCGATGGTTCATGAGAAAATCGGACCTCTAACGAACCTTCAACTCACGCCCAATATCATATCTAATGTGCAAATAGATTTGATCTACAGGCCTGCTACCCCCTGTAGAATGGTGAATACGGTAAGAAGTAAATATACTTGCCAGCTGATCAAACCCGGGACTGAGACAACATCGTATTGTCATATTTAGATACAAATTCAAGTCACTCATGGTTACTAACCTCCTAGAATCCTTTGGGGAAAAAATGAAGTCTTTTCCGTGAAGTGCATCGCTCCTCCGCCACAAACACAAACTTATTTCTGGAAATTGTAGGCGGCATTGCTACGGTGTTGTCTGGCCATGAGTGTTTGTTACATGTACCCCACATGTGCGCTGACAGCGCTCCGTTGTAGACGACGCTCACCGCCGACGCTACTGCCATCTAGATGGAAAAAAAGGGGAGGAAATCTGGCCTCAACCTGGGCCCCATTGCACAAAGACTTCCCTTTTCCTCTGCTTCCTTTGGTATAAGCCCCTCCCACACCCCCGCCCTCACCGCGCGCTGATTGGTTCTAATTTCCCCTGATCCTGTATAGCAATAGACTTCGGCAATATGCGTCCCGGACACCGAAGCGAACACGAGTTGTAATTTTGTTTACAACTCATAATACATTTTTCTATCATTCATTACTCGACTGTCAGAAATTTTATTACCTTACTTGTTTTTGATATTATTTTCTTAGTATTGTTTAAACTGCTATGAATTTTTTTATTTTTCTTTGCGATTTTGTTTTGCATATATCAGTTGTGCATTACTCACATCACCTTAACAAATTAACCTCAATTTAACCTCAAACTAAGCCTTAAAATAACCTCAAATTAACTTTAAAATAAACTCAAATTAACCTGAAATTAACCTTAGAATAACCTCGCAGATAAGAAAAAATAAAAAACTACCTCAAATTAACTTTAAAATAACCACCCCGGTACTTGTCCTCAATTTGTCCTCCGAGGTCAGACACTCGAGAGGAGGATCCAACACCAAGCACAGCCTCCTGGCGGTGGCGATGGAGAGTCACAGGTGGGCCACAAATCCCTCAGGGGGAGAAGAGGCAGAGCAATATTGTCTGCTGTCTGGGAGCGTTGTGAGCGTGAGGGTGGAGTGAGGGATTGAGAATGGCGGGAGAATAAAAAATGCAAGAAAAGAGAAGATATGTCAGAGGGTGAGAGGAAGGGAAAGACATAAATAAAACAAGATAAGAGAACTATAGAGTAAAGGAAAAGGTAAAAAAAACTACTGTCAAGTCTTACACCTCAAAAAATTTAGACAAATGTATAGTACGTCTATAATTATACAAATCATATTATGACGTGCGTACAGAAATTACCATCAAAGACATGGATAGTTTTACTTATATTGGTGGGCTTCCTATATCAGATGTTTTCTTAGGTACACACACTACGAAGTGTACGCACACTAAGAAGGATGGTCTTGTTCTGGAAATCAAGGGTGGAGGAACAAGCTGAGTGAAGCAGTGTAATATTCAAGCTTTGGGTTATCCTTGCTTACACAAACACTGCCCGCATGGAAAAAGTAAAGATTTGTTGAAAACGAAGGGCATGAACTCCATACTTTCGATGCTCTCTAAAACACTCAACCCTCTATCGTCTGTGGCTAAATCATTATATCAACGTCATTCAAACCATTCATAATAGACACCTATATACATCACGCGAGTTACATTCACTTTATCAATATAACGCAAAAATTCATGAAGCAAAGTATTAATAGGACTTTTATATACTCCCGATTTCTACTCCGATCCACGCCGATAATTTGACCAGGGAGAGGTCGGCATAATTATCGGGAAAGGTCAAGAGGACTCAGGAAGGTCATGCTGAGATCGGCCGCACGCTGAACATTTTTGAGCATGCATTAAACTTTCGATTTTTGACGGGTCATTCGGCAATTTCGTGTGAACGGCGTATGAAAATCGTAAAAATTCGTGCTGGTTCGTACTAATTCGGGTTGTGTCCCGAAACAGCACGATTTTCATGTGCGTTCGTGTCAGCTCGCGATTCCAACACGAAATTCATATTGGTGAAACCGTATGTCAGACCCCCACACCGAATTAGCACGAACCAGCTGGACACAATACGAATTTCGGGAGGCCATCCAAAATCGACCTTAATTAATACGACTGTAACAAGAACTCATACGATTTAAAGCTAAATTAACACGAGAAAGTTATACGCGCATACCATATAGCATTTTTCACTGCCAGATTTTGTAAAGCTGATACTGAAATGAGTGATTGGTAGAAAAAGAAAATTCAATCTGGCAGTGATGATATATCTTGCATATATATGAAAATGTGCTACATTACCGGTCTGGTTCTTTCATTAAGGAAATTAATGGAAGATAATCCAGGATGAATTACACTTAACATGACGGGGTATTAAAATGTTATATTGTGGTATGAAAGCTTTAATGGGGACGCTGAATGAGGCTGAAAAGCAAAAGGTGCTGCAGAAATATCCACATTGCAGAGAGAGGTAAAAAAAATTATGACTTCTCGGAGATAAATACAAATTGTGAGGGAAAATGATGGGTGAGCGTCACTTGCCGAACCCGCTGCCTCCCACCGTGGCTGGGTTCCCTCGTTCCTAAAGGACACCTAACACTGATAGGTAAGGGGAGCGGGGGTAGAGAAAGACCCGCGCCCCTAGATGAGCTCCGTGATGCAGTAAATCATCTCGAGGTGTGGAGGGAAAGATACGACTACGCGTGGGCGGTGAAGTGAACCAAGGGCGGTGGAGTGAACCAAGGGCGGGGGAATAAACCAAGGGCGGTGGAGTGAACCAAGGGCGGTGGAGTGAACCAAGGGCGGGGGAATAAACCAAGGGCGGTGAGTGAACCAAGGGCGGGGGAATAACCAAGGGCGGTGGAGTGAACCAAGGGCGGGGGAATAAACCAAGGGCGGTGGAGTGAACCAAGGGCGGTGGAGTGAACCCAAGGGCGGGGAGTGAACCAAGGGCGGGGGATAAACAGGGCGGTGGCGGGGAGTGAACCAAGGGCTGTGGAGTGAACCAAGGGCGGGGAGTGAGCAAGGGCGGGGGAATAAACCAAGGGCGGGTGGGCGGTGGAGTGAACCAAGGGCGGTGGAGTGAACCAAGGGCGGGGGAATAAACCAAGGGCGGTGGAGTGGACGTGAACCAAGGGCGGTGGAGTGAACCAAGGGCGGGGGAGTGAACCAAGGGCGGGGAGTGAACCAAGGGCGGTGGAGTGAACCAAGAGCGGTGGAGTGAACCAAGGGGCGGTGGAGTGAACCAAGGGCGGGGGGAGTGAACCAAGGGCGGGGGAGTGAACCAAGGGCGGGGGAGTGAACCAAGGGCGGGGGAGTGAACCAAGGGCGGTGGAGTGAACCAAGGGCGGTGGAGTGAACCAAGGGCGGGGAGTGAACCAAGGGCGGGGGAAGTGAACCAAGGGCGGGGAGTGAACCAAGGGCGGGGGAGTGAACCAAGGGCGGTGGAGTGAACCAAGGCGGGGAGTGAACCAAGGGCGGTGGAGTGAACCAAGGGCGGGGGAATAAACCAAGGGCGGGGGAGTGAACCAAGGGCGTGTGAGTGAACCAAGGGCGGGGAGTGAACCAAGGGCGGGGAGTGAACCAAGGGCGGTGGAGTGAACCAAGGGCGGTGGAGTGACCAAGGGCGGTGGAGTGAACCAAGGGGGGGGAGTGAACCAAGGGCGGGGGAGTGAACCAAGGGCGGTGGAAAGGTGAACCAAGAGCGGTGGAGTGACCAAGGGCGGTGGAGTGAACCAAGGGCGGTGGAGTGAACCAAGGGCGGGGGAGTGAACCAAGGGCGGTGGAGTGAACCAAGGGCGGGAGAGTGAACCAAGGGCGGGGGAGTGAACCAAGGGCGGTGGAGTGAACCAAGGGCGGTGGAGTGAAACCAAGGGCGGGGAGTGAACCAAGGGCGGTGGAGTGAACCAAGGGCGGGGGAGTGAACCAAGGGCGGGGGAGTGAACCAAGGGCGGTGGAGTGAACCAAGGGCGGTGGAGTGAACCAAGGGCGGGGAGTGAACCAAGGGCGGTGGAGTGAACCAAGGGCGGGGGAGTGAACCAAGGGCGGGGAGTGAACCAAGGGCGGTGGAGTGAACCAAGGGCGGTGGAGTGAACCAAGGGCGGGGGAGTGAACCAAGGGCGGTGGAGTGAACCAAGGGCGGGGAGTGAACCAAGGGCGGGGAGTGAACCAAGGGCGGGGAGTGAACCAAGGGCGGGGAGTGAACCAAGGGCGGGGAGTGAACCAAGGGCGGGGGAGTGAACCAAGGGCGGTGGAGTGAACCAAGGGCGGTGGAGTGAACCAAGGGCGGTGGAGTGAACCAAGGGCGGTGGAGTGAACCAAGGGCGGTGGAGTGAACCAAGGGCGGGGAGTGAACCAAGGGCGGTGGAGTGAACCAAGGGCGGTGGAGTGACCAAGGGCGGTGGAGTGAACCAAGGGCGGTGGAGTGAAACAAGGGCGGGGAGTGAACCAAGGGCGAGGAGTGAACCAAGGCGGGGAGTGAACCAAGGCTCGATGAACCAGGCGATGAGTACCAAATGCAACCAAGGCGAGAACACAAGCGAGTAAAAAATAATCTTTATGCGTTAATATATACTATAGCTATGTTTAAATACGCACACACAATCACATACACGCGCGCACACACAACACACACACACACACACACACACACACACACACACACCACCACACACACCACACACACCACACCACACATACCACACACACCACCACAACACACACATACACAGTTTTATAACGTTAACTTGGGTAGTTAAGATTTCGGTCGTGTTTAACTAAAGTGCGTAAAGAGTAACCTTCCAGCAGGAAAGAGTTCAGTGACCTTCGAGGCAAACAACGCTATTTCCCCGGTTTGTTTTATGGCAGGAGCATTTATTTATAACATTATTTCCATTGAAACAAATAACGCAGTAAAGAGAACCCGTAATTTTATGAGATACTTACAGTGTATATCAAAGTCGTAATTACGCGGCGCCACGGTCTCATAAAAAAGTCTAAAATGTTTTTATCCCACGCCTTGTGTACACGTCTGGCTGTGAGCTGAGCACGTGTCTAGCCGCTGCCGTGCTCATAGGGGCGCCTAATGAAATCTAAACATTTCTTTCGAACCGTTTGGCCTGGGATAGCAAACACAAATATGAACAGACAAGTCTTTCAATGCTATGAAACGTTCTTCTTAATGACAACATTGATGCAAACACTGTTAATCAAATAAGGTCTGTTATATCTGAGTCTTTTGAAGCTTAAAACCCTGCAGGATGGGAGCGCCGTGGGGCAGAAGGAAACAAGCAAATCACGAGAATGAAGATGAAAGAGAAAAGTGGAGGTGTAAGTAAAAGAACACAAGGATGGAGGGAGCGAGCATTAGGGGCGAGTGCAAGGCAGGGAAGAGGAACGAGGGAAGGAGAAGAGTAACGCTGCTGTGTGTGTGTGTGTGTGTGTGTGTGTGTGTGTGTGTGTGTGTGTGTGTGTGTGTGTGTGTGTGTGTGTGTGTGTGTGTGTGTGTGTGTGTGTGTGTGTGTGTGTGTGTGTGTGTGTGTGTGTGTGTGTGTGTGTGTGTGTGTGTGTGTGTGTGTGTGTGTGTGTGTGTGTGTGTTGGGGGGGTTCTGGTCCGTACTGTTTAAGAGCTTTTAATATATCTTTAAGACCGTCATCCCTAACTTAATTCAATCATCCCACCGCCCTTCCATTTATCATCTCTTTCATATCCATTAAAGCACCACATACGTACACATGTGCTCTATCACACACGCACACACACACACACGCACGCACCACACACACACACACACACACACACACACACGTCAATTTCTGTCTTTTCTTTTCGTGACTCTCTCTCTCTCTCTCTCTCTCTCTCTCTCTCTCTCTCTCTCTCTCTCTCTCTCTCTCTCTCTCTCTCTCTCTCTCTCTCTCCTCTCTCTCTCTCTCTCTCTCTCTCTCTCTCTCTCTCTCTCTCTCTCTCTCTCTCTCTCTCTCTCTCTCTCTCTCTCTCTCTCTCTCTCTCTCTCTCTCTCTCTCTCTCTTCTCTCTCTCTTCTCTCTCTCTCTCTCTCTCTCTCTCTCTCTCTCTCTCTCTCTCTCTCTCTCTCTCTCTCTCTCTCTCTCTCTCTCTCTCTCTCTCTCTCTCTCTCTCTCTCATAATATGCCCTACATTCACCACTGTTTCTTTGCTGAAAATATCTGAATGACCAAAATAAATATGATGCGTCACCTCAATGTATATTTCCCGACAAAATACGATAATTCTTTCCATCATTCTCCACTTCAGTTATTTATATTAGAGAGAAGGATATTTTGATCACCCTTCCTTCCATGTAAGTTACAGATTAAGAACTGGTAAGTCTCGTCATTTTGTTTCCCGCGATGCATATAAATAAGACAAATCCAGTTAAGTGTTGATCGATTAATGGAAAGCTTAACTGTCATATTAATCTGCACAAAAATAGCATCAACTATTACGGTGTATTAAATGATTAACTAACAAGAGTGGATTTTATAACCGGCTTCTGTATCAATGATTCGTAATTCTTTATGACGTAAGTTTGATGTTATCGATGTCATTCTATATTCAAAGGCAATCATAAACACAAGATAAAAATATATATATAATGTTGCTTCAAGTGTACACAGCCTCGTTTCTGCTCCCCCAGGACGGGCAAGTTTGAGCCTCAAGACCACACTTTTTTTTCAGCTACGACAGGATTATGTCAAAACTTTCGTCGTGGTTGTCGTTTTTGCTATGACCTTTAAAGCGTCGCTGTGTCGAGAATGGCGCAAGGTAGATTACGAAAGGCTCCAACACAGGAGGATAGCTTTGAAAACATTGAATCGTATCAAAAAGATGAAATTTTAAAAAGAAAATTCTGAAAAAAATAAATACCTAAAAGAGCAAAAAAAAGAAAAATACAAGTCCGAGAAGATTAATGAGAACTGTACGTCTAAGGAGTATTGTATACACTTTCCAAACCAGGTGAAACATTACGTGAGCTGAAGGTAAGAAAGGAGGTATAGTGTGCCGCCTGAGGGGAAAATATGATCCCTGGCCAGACATTCTTAAGACTGATGGTGGTGGATGTCTGTCTGTCTGAATTTCAAAAGGATTTCTGAATCTAGCTTCCTTGTTACGGCATTATCTTTTGACCCAAGGATATCAAAACTACCTCATCTCAGGCCTCGAACATAATACTTTTCACTTCCTAAATGATTACGCTTAGATATTATTTAGCAACTTGTTTAATGGCGTAAGAAAATGTGTTATTAATAAACAGTTGTGTTGAGTGTTACCGAAAATACGATTATCTTAGCCAATCAAGTTCATCCTGGCAACACTATAGTCTACTATCTAATATTCTATATAATCTAATAGCTAGAAGTTACTTTATATATTGCCCTACAATTTTACGTCACATCACATAAAAATTAATCAAGATCGAAAACCTGAACTTCTTTTCCATTAATACTTTAGAATGCATATTCCTCATTCCTTAAAGCATCATAATGTACATTTGCACATACTTCCCACAATTAATTCAAGGACCCTTATTTCATTATCATTCATTAGTGTGCCTTCTTTTCTCTATACTAATCACGTCTCAAACAGCTCTGTATTCTGCAAAATTTATAAAGCTAACTAGAACTGCCTTTGTCTCTACTTTATGCAGCATCATCAGCTCTCATTACCATACCACTTCATTTAATTTATCGGTATATTTCTTTCACCTGTATATCCTTAACCCTTGTAAAATAATTATCATATGACTTCAAACAAAAAACTCAGCACAAATTATCCCTCTGCTTTAGTTAAAGCTTCAACTCCAAGCCTCCAACTGAGCAGCTTCACACCACTGGATTGCAGGCAGTGGATGCCGATCCTCCCATTGACGAAACCGCACCCTCTCTTGACGAAGTTAGAGAGGCTGTAGCTAAGTTGAGGGGTGGAAAGGCAGCTGGTGTTTGTAATATCAGTGCGGAGCTCCTCAAAGCTGGGGGTGAGGCCATGATCCGCGGGTTGCATGCTGTCCTGACTGCCGTGTGGCAATCAGGTACCATTCCTCCTGACTGGAAAAGGGTGCTGGTCGTCCCTATCTGGAAAGGGAAAGGGGACCGTCAGGACTGCAACAATTACCGCAGTATTACACTGCTCAGCGTGCCAGGCAAGGTGCTTGCCCATCTATTGCTGACACGGATCCGCAGTCATCTGCTGAAGCATCAGAAACCTCAGCAGTCTGGGCTCACGCCTGGTAAGTCAACAACGGACCGTATCCTAGCGCTTCGTGTCCTGGTGGAACGCCGACGTGAGTTTCGACAGGGGATGCTTGCAGCCTATGTTGATCTCAAGAAGGCATTTGACTCAGTGCATCATGAGTCACTTTGGGATCTTCTGCGACTTCGCGGGATTCCTGCAAGGACTATTGGTTTGATAACCGGTCTGTATTCTGGGACTGAGAGTGCTGTGAAGTGTGGGGCAGGTGTATCCAGCTTCTTTCCTGTTAATACAGAAGTGAGGCAAGGGTGCGTCCTTGCCCCATCACTTTTCAACGCTTGTATGGACTGGGTATTGGACAAGGTTGTAGATCAAAGTGATTGTGGAGCATCCGTCGGCAACACCAAGATCACTGATCTTGTTTTTGCCGATGATGCAGTAATCTTTGCTGAGTCGCTGGAAGTCCTGGTGATGGCTCTCGAGGCGCTGCACAAGGAGGCAAAGCCTTTGGGACTTGAGGTCGCCTGGCTTAAGACCAAGGTCCAGGTGTTTGGAGACTTACTAGATGAAGCAGTACTGTTCATGCGTGCGGCGAGGACATTGAGATCTTGGAAAGTTTTACATACCTTGGTAGCGCAGTCCATAAGGACGGCGGGTCACGTCAAGAAGTCTTACGGCGGATTGGCATAGCCCACGGTGCTATGGACTCGCTCAGCGGGAGTATTTGGCGTTGTCGGTAACTGTGCAGGAGGACAAAGATCCGGATCTTCAAGTCGCTTGTGATCCCTGTCTTACTATATGTTTGTGAGACATGAACACTAAATAGTGACTTGAAGAGACGAATCAATGCCTTTGGTAATAAGTGTCTTTGCAGAATCATTGGGTATCGCTGGGATGATTACGTGTCAAATCAGCGATTGCTCCGTGAGACTGAATCGAGGCCTATTACCTGCATAGGCCGTCAACGCTAACTTCGGCTATATGGACATGTGGCACGCTACCCTGAAACCGATCCTTCCATCGGGTTGTATCTGTAAGAGACAATCCGGCGTGGAGGAAGCCAAGGGAGCGCCCACAAGGCTCGTGGCTTGGGCAAGTTGATGTTTCTTGTCGAGAGCTGCTTGGTATGGGAAAGGAGCCTGCATGGAGACTCGCGCGTGGTGACCCCCGGGAGTGGCGTCGTAGGGTTGGCGAGGCGACGCGCCCCCCGTCGTATGCCCCCAATGATTGATTTAGTTAAAGAAAAGTTAGTCATCTACACAAACACACTATTTTCAGTCCTAAAAACGCACGCACGCACGCACGCACGCACGCACGCACGCACGCACTCTCCCCCACCCACACACACATACACACACACACACACACACACACACACACACACACACACACACACACACACACACACACACACACACACACACACCAAAAGAAAACCATACAAAGATAATTATACGGTGCAGAATAATCCTGAAAAATGAAGAAAAATTTGATCACGTAAGCTTAAGTCGTCAAGGAAAAAAATTCAACATACATATATCGATACAAAAATATTCCATTCGCAGCTCTGTTCGTAGAAAAAATAAACGTGGATTGAAACACTGAAAAACTATATTGAGATATTCATAGTATTCTGGCATCTAAAACTTACTAACTAAACTAACTAGCTAAACTAACTAACAAACTAATTAACTAACTAACTAACTAACTAACTAACTAAAATCAGCTAAAACAATAAACAGCTAAACAAACTGAACCTCTATCCCCTCCAGACTATCGAATGCACCAAGATCCACAGTCAAAAAAATCCGGCAATCCTCAAAACTCGGTTACTCTGCAAGACCCGAGGAAAAAAATGCTACAAGGTCACCACCTCCCCGGAGAGACGCCTCATTACGGCACGAAGGGAGAAATGCAGCGAGGAACATCGGCTTTCTGGAGGACTTAAGTTTTCGATGATGTTGATGAAGGAGAAGAAGTCAAAGAAAAGGAACAGAAAAAAAAAAGAGAGAAAAAGAAAATGAAGAAAAAAAAAAAAAAAAAAAGATAAAGAAGAAGACTTTGTAGCAGCACGAGCGAATATATTTCAGTGTGCCTCATCACGCTAGTTTTCTGTAGCAGCACGAGCGAATATATTTCAGTGTGCCTCATCACGCTAGTTTTCTGTAGCAGCACGAGCGAATATATTTCAGTGTACCTTTCAGTTTAGTTTTCAGTTTTCCAGTTTCTTCCATTCTCCTAGTTTCCGAAGGTGTTACTTTAGTACATATAACATCTTACAAATACATACACCCATTAATATATCTACCTGTTGTATTTACACACAATCTCAATACACAATCTTTCCACGTTTTATTCCTTATTGTTACATGTTCTTTTCATATCATTATATTAACTGTTCATGTAAACACTCCATATGCAAATATATCCTGTATTTTTAGTAAATCTATTTTGTATATTATGTTCAAGTTTTTCCATTAAAACCAGAAAGAGTAGCAATTGCGATTGTATTATTATCATCATACAAATGGTAAGGGTTAAGGCTTAAAGGCTATATACTGCCGTGTCTCCGGACATCGGTTTGCCAGTGATCTTAGCGGACTCAATACGGCGAGTGTGGACTGCGTGCCCTCGTTTGAATCACTTATACCAGATCCATTATGATGGTAACAACACAATAATTGGTGACCCCGGAGTGACTTCATCTTCTGTCGCAAGCATCGATGTAAAACAGGACACTCAGCAACTCGCCCAGCTTGTGTCCCAACTTACACTACAAGTCAGCGCCATCCAGCATCAGCTCAATGAAGAACGCTCACGTCGCCGTTCTACAACTCCCTACCGTTACCGGCGACGATCAAGATCTGCTAGCCACTCTAGAGACAAGTCTGGCTTCTGCTTCTACCACCAAAGGTGTGGGAAGGACGCACGCAAGTGCAACACACCATGCAGCTTTGTCAAGACTTTAAACAGCAACGGCGACCACTAAAGGCGCATAGTGTCCGCCATGCTTCGTCAGCGCTGCTCTACGTCTACGATCCACTCTCCAGGAACAGGTTCCTCATCGACACAGGGACTGAAGTCAGTGTCCTACCTGCAACAGCAAGCCATAGGACACTATCACCAGTCACGCACCTCTACGCCGCCAACGGTACCAAGATACCCGTGTAAAAGCGACAGACGCTGCGACTGGAGCTCAACCTTCGCCGTTCCTTTGAGTGGACCTTCTATGTCGGAGAAGTCTCACAAGCCATCTTGGGCGCCGATTTTTTGACACACTTCGACCTCCTCGTCGACATCAGAAATCGCCGACTCCAAGATCCCTTAACTTCTGTCGCGACCTCAGCAGCAACAACCACTGGCGAGAGCGCTCGCATCTCCACCGTCAGTGCAGACAACCCGTATGCTTCACTGCTGAAGTCTTTCCCGACACTCACGCAGCCTTACTCTGCAACTGGCCCTGCAAAACACCACGTCACGCACCACATCGAGACTACTGGACCACCGACTTACGCCAAGGCCCGTCGTCTAGCTCCAGAACGTTACCAAGCAGCCAAGTCCGAGTACGAGTCTCTCCTGCGTCAAGGTATCATCCGTCCCAGCTCCAGCAACTGGTCTTCTGCACTACACATCGTCTCTAAAGGCCCCCATCCACGGTACGATTGGTCGTACGATCTGATCCGACAGACCTGATCCGATGGATTTCCTACCACCCACTAACGATCCGACCGCACCTCAAGACCAGTTCAGTTGGTGATAGAAACGGTGGAGAGCGGTTCTCATGATGGGTCTATGCAACGAGGATCGAATTACTTTTGATGGAATCTGATACCACAACTGAGGAGCGTAAACATCCGCGTTCACACTAAATTTCACGAGGCAGTTATTTTCTTAAAGTAATCGTCCAGACCATTTCATCATTCCTGATTTAATGCAATCAAATCATAGCCATTAACGAGTATATCAACAATACGTCGTCACTTTTTGTATCCAGTCAGCCGTTTTTAAATAATCCGCAATCAAAATCTGCAAATTCCCCGAGTTTTCAAAACGCTCTCAAGGTTTGCAGACGCTCATGCTCAGGCTCGGTGACGTAGCATCAGGGAGGCTCATCTTCCCGCGCTTGATCAGAGGCACGTAAGCACAGAGATAAATATAGTACTTGAAGATATGTGGGTGTTTCTGATATTTTTTTTTTGCTATATGCCGCATGCATGCATCCTTTATGGGTGCAGCAAGACAGCTGTGCCTTTCGAGAAAAGTTTGCACACGGAAAGGAGTGGCGTGTGTAGGGTGATACACGCCTATAGTGTATTAATTATATTGGTATTAGTTAAGGGTTAAGGTTAGGTTAGGTATACTTTGTGGTTAAGGTTAGGTTAGGTTAGGTTAGGTATAATTATCACTTTGTGATTAAGGTTAGGCTAGGTTAGGTATACTTTGTGGTTAAGGTTAGGTTAGGTTAGGTATACTTTGTGGTTAAGGTTAGGTTAGGTTAGGTATACTTTGTGGTTAAGGTTAGGTTAGGTTAGGTTAGGTATACTTTGTGGTTAAGGTTAGGTTAGGTTAGGTATACTTTGTGGTTAAGGCTAGGTTAGGTATACTTTGTGGTTAAGGTTAGGTTAGGTATACTTTGTGGTTAAGGTTAGGTTAGGTATACTTTGTGGTTAAGGTTAGGTTAGGTATACTTTGTGGTTAAGGTTAGGTTAGGTATACTTTGTGGTTAAGGTTAGGTTAGGTTTCATTAAAACCTATAAGGTTAGGTATACTGTGTGGTTAAGGTTAGGTTAGAAGGTTAGGTTAGGTTAGGTAACTTGTGGTTAAGGTTAGGTTAGGTTTCATTAAAACCTATAAGGTTAGGTATACTTTGTGGTTAAGGTTAGGTTAGGTTAGGTTAGGTATACTTTGTGATTAAGGTTAGGTTAGGTTCATAAAACCTATAAGGTTGGTATACTTTTGTTAAGGTTAGGTGGTAGTTGTAACTTTGGTGGATGCAATCAACTGTATTCGTTTAGTAGGTTGGTTAGTAACTTTAGGGGGTTATAGTGAGGTGATAGCAACCTAGGGGTCATTGGGCGAGCCTTTGCTAGAAAGGTTAGGTTTTCTTTTGACGTCTTGACCAGCAGATGGTGGCCTTATGGAAAACTTGGGTTTTTGGGTAGGGAAGGCAGACACGACTCATTTATTGCTCTCCCAAAATTGTCCAAATCTATACATATATCAATTAAGGAAAATTCCCTAGCAATGGGTATCTAGGGAAATCCCTAATTTAGGGAATTCCCTAGATTTTTACACATAGTGACTTTGATGATTTTTTGGGGAGCCATAAATCACTTATATTTGCTTCCCCCACCCAAAAACCCCGTATTCCCGCCAGTTCCCCAGGCTTGTTGGCTATAGGGGGAAGAAAAAAAAAGGTAGGGGTGAAGGACTTCTTCCAAAGTTTTACCGTGCCAGGTCCTCCTGCTGAACCTCAGGCTCTGCTAACACCTGTTAATCCACCTCGTACTCGGGCTCAAACATATAGGATCCCATGACAATCTGAGGTTCGTTTTCCTCATAGTATACGCGACCAGCGTCATTTCTTTCGGTGTCAGATTGAGCATCGTACTCTAAATCTGTCACAGCGACAGATTCACTGTCTGACACCGAAGTACAATCGCTCATCATAACATTTGCCGACAGGTGTCAGACAGAGTGTCTGCGGGCGTCCCTGTTCTGACGTCATCAATAACAGTCGTAGCCCTGTTGGAGGGAAGATTTTTTTTTTCGCGCGCTTTTTACAAAAGTCGTGTTTTTACGGAAATAAGGGCTGGAAATCAATTATTTTTGGTGGATTAGGTGTTTTGATGTACATTCAACATAATTCGGCAAAAAAAAAATGGGTCTGGACGATTACTTTAATATAATTCCGGCACACACTTCTCATATAATTTTTTTTTTTTTTTACTGTTTTAACATTAGCCTCACTCGCTCACTGTCGCTCCTCGAGTTTCTCTACCAATAGGTGTCTTGCATTGACGTCACGACCTAGCGTCTTCAAGCCAAATGCCGCCGTCTTCAAGCCAAATGCCGCCCGTCGGAGCGAGCTGGAGGACCAACAAACTCCATTTGCCGCCCGTGTTTGCCAGCTTATGATAATTTTCCCCTACCAAAGATATGTTTATCAGTATAAAAGATATACTGTTGTCTTCAGAAATGTTTGTACTATAATATTATCAAATAAAAAACCGTAAAACACACTAAAGAAAGGCCATTATGAGACTCTCAAGAAATATGCATGAACTTAATATTCACCAACTCCAGCTCCCATTTAATATTTTGTTCGAAAACTTTTCCTTAGTTTTCCATTGATATATTTCGTTATCTGATAAATGAATTAGAACCATGTATAAATTAGCGTTAACTAAATAAATAACCTCATCAATCGGGAAAAATTACCCGATATCATGATGTTATTTATTTAGTTAACGCTAATTTATGCATGGTTCTAATTTATTTATCAGATAACGAAATATATCAATGGAAAGCTAATGAAATTCCCCTTCTATTGACATTGTTCATGTAAAATGTTTTCGAGCAAAATATTAAATGGGAGCTGGAGTTGGTTCATGCATATTTCTTGAGAGTCTCATAATGACCTTTCTTTAGTGTGTTTTACGGTTTTTTATTTGATAATATTATAGAACAAGCATTTCCGAAGATGACAGTATATCTTTTATACTGATAAACATATATTTGGTAGGGGAAAATTACCATAAGCTGGCAAACACGGGTGGCAAGTGGAGTTTGTTGGTCCTCCAGCTCGCATTTCCCGCGCCTGTCGCAGCCACAACAAGGGCTGTGATGTCACGTGCAAAACACCTATACTTCATAAGTTGCATTTTTCTTAAATTTATCCATTTACTCTTTGCTTTTTATTTCCCACAAACATTCAGTTTCTATATAATTGGATGAATTCTGTCCAAAAGTGCTTCTCATTAAAGAAACAATATTCATCTTGATAGTCCTCTCGCGACGCTGTCAGTGGCGAAACTGACGGCTGGCCTCACGATCAGCACACTCACGGTGCGATCCGGTCTGAACCGGATGATCTGTCGGATCTAAAAACCAAACACTGCTTGGTCGCCATCCGACCAGCTGTCAGTCGGTAGGACAGACCAAAATCACCCCATTCACGATCCAATCTGGTTGGATCCAACCAGATCTGTCCGATGGTCGTACGACCAGATCGTACCGTGGATGGGGGCCTTAAGAAGAACGGCGACATCAGACCATGTGGAGACTACCGTGCACTCAACTCTCGCACCGTCATGGACAGATACCCAGTACCCAACATTCAAAAGTTCTCCTCTCAACTCTCTGGCTGTACCATCTTCTCCAGGATCGACCTCGTCAAGGCGTTTCACCAGATTCCAGTCAATCCAGCAGACATCCCGAAGACAGCCATCATCACTCCGTTTGGCTTGTTTGAATACACCAAGATGCCATTTGGATTACGGAACGAAGCCCAGACTTTCCAGCGCTTCATGGACGAGGTCCTGCGAGGTCTACCCTTCTGCTTCGCCTACATTGACGACCTTCTCATCGCCAGTTCTGAGGCTGAAGCACACACGACAGCATCTCCAGCAGATCTTCACTCGTCTGCAGACTACGGGATCCAGATCAACATCGACAAGTCTGTGTTTGGTATCCCTTCGGTCGACTTTCTTGGCCACACTGTCTCCTCTGCAGGCATCACTCCACTCCAGTCAAAGTGTGAGTCCATCCAGCAGTTCCTGAAGCCGTCAACCCAGCGCCCGCCCAAGGAGTTCCTGGGCATGCTGAACTACTACAACCGCTTCATCCCGAACTGCTCACTTCTTCTCCGGCCACTCTACGCCATGAGCAGGCCCTGCAAGAAAGGACAGTCCATCACCCTCGTCTGGGCCTCAGACGCTGACGACGCCTTCCTCGCTGCTAAGAAGGCCCTTGGTGACGTTTCGAGCTCAGTTTTCCCTTCTCCAGATGCCGACACTTCCATCTCTACAGATGCTTCAGGCATCGGTGCTGGTGACGTCCTGCAGCAGTACGTCAACGGAGACTGGAAGCCCATCGTTTTCTTCCCCCGAAGTTAAAACAACGCCGAAACGAAGTACATTTGCCTTCGAAGAGAATTTCTTGCCATCTACAAGGCGATCAAGAGATTCCAGTACTTCTTTCGAAGGTCGCCGATTCCATGTCTACACCGACCACAAGCCTCTAACCACTACATACGTCAAAAAACAAGACTACCTACACACCGCGACAACTGCGTCACATCGAATCATCTCGTAGTGTTCACCACTGACATTCGCTACGTCAAGGGTGCCGATAATGCTCCAGCTGATGCAGTGTCACGCAACATCTCGGCCATCTCTTCTCTCATCGACTATGCTGCCATTGCCGCTGACCAAGCCAATGATGCAGAGTTGCAGCAACTCCAGTAGAATGCTGCCTCGCAGATGAAGAAGATCCAACTTCCAGGGACCAAAGAGCACCTCTACGCTGATGTCTCTACTGACGCTGTCCGGCAGTACATTCCAAAGCAGCATCGTTACCGGCTCTTCCGTCAGCTCCACGACCTCTCTCACCCTGGCATCCGAGCGTCGCAACACATGGTATCTTCCAGATTCATCTGGCATGGCATCAACAAGGATGCCAGACAGTGGACTCGCACCTGCATCAAGTGCCAAGCGTCAAAGGTGACACGCCACACACACTCTCCTGCAGCAACATTCAAGCCAGTCTCTTTGAGATTCGATCTAGGCCAAGATCTAGGCCACTCCTCTGCTGAGCTCGTCTACTGAACTACACTCAGGCTACCAGGTGAACTCCTTGCCAGTACACCTGATTCCAGGCCTTACAGTATCCAGGACTTCGCCAGCAGCCTCAAGGACTCCATGCAGAACCTTCAGCCTGTGCAGCCTCGCACCTCTCCCTCCTTCGTCAGCCAGGACCTCGACAGCTGCACTCACGTCTTTGTCAGGGTAGACGCAGTCAAGAAGCCCCTTCAGCAACCGTACCAGGGCCCCTTTGAAGTCATCCGTAGGACGAGGAAGAACTTCACCATCAACCGCAACGGGACTTCGGACGTTATCGCCATCGACCGCGTAAAACCTGCGTACCTGCTCAACTCTACAGCAACCACACCTGATGCAAGACCACGAAGTACTTCCAGTGTGGTGCCGGGTCGTTCCAAGAAAACGGTTTCGTTCCTCCTACCTCGCAACTAGAGGGGGAGTACTGTAGCAGCACGAGCGAATATATTTCAGTGTGCCTCATCACGCTAGTTTTCTGTAGCAGCACGAGCGAATATATTTCAGTGTACCTTTCAGTTTAGTTTTCTGTTTTCCAGTTTCTTCCATTCTCCTAGTTTCCGAAGGTGTTACTTTAGTAAATATAACATCTTACAAATACATACACCCATTAATATATCTACCTGTTGTATTTACACACAATCTCAATACACAATCTTTCTACGTTTTATTCCTTATTGTTACATGTTCTTTTCATATCATTATATTAACTGTTCATGTAAACACTCCATATGCAAATATATCCTGTATTTTCAGTAAATCTATTTTGTATATTATGTTCAAGTTTTTCCATTAAATGCCCTTCCAGGCTGGCACCGTCCTGCTCAGCTACGCCGACGACCTGGCCCTCGTTGTCACCGGGCGGGGTGACAGGCTTTGCAAGACGCAGCGCGCTCTCGACCTCATCACCGCCAAGTGCGAGGAGCTGGGCCTCAAGATCTCGACCGCAGAAGTCCCGGGGGCCATGACTATCAAGGCAAACCAACCCAGTCTGTCAGCTGCGCGTCCAGGGCATCGGCCTGGCCTGGACGGACTCCTACCTGTAAACCCCGGGGTGTGGCTCGACAGGCGGTGTCGTTCACGGGCAGCTTGACTACCTGAGGGAAAGGACGCAGGCCAGGCTGAACGTGATGGGGCCATGACGCGGCTTAACGCCGGCGCCAACTTCTCTGTCCTCCGCCTGTACTATGTGCAGGCTGTGCGCCCCTGGTGGATTATTGCGCCCCTGTCATCATCGCGCCTCTCCCCCAATCAGCAGGAGCGCCTCGAGGTGCTCCAGAAACAACGCCATGAGGACCATGCTGGGGGCTCCGAGATGGTCCCGCGCCTGCGTAATGCAGAGCGAGACCAGATTGGTGCCCCTCGCCACCAGGGTGCAGTGGGATCATGGCCGTCGCGTGGCCAGAGTATTCCGCCGCGACGTGGAGGGCGTGGCGCAGAGGAGACTCCGGGGCCATGACGCAGGGCATTCGAGTGCCTGCGCGGCAACACGTGGCTCTCAACACCTCGCTAGCCACCCACAGCCTCATTCACGCGGGGATCACCGGGCCGTGGCGGGAGGCCGATGTCCCCGCCCCCACCTACAATGCTCCGCCCCCGTGGGGGCCCCCGCCGCAGAGTTCACCGCCACACAGTTGCCTGCCTGTAAAGCCATGTGCACCACCCGGGAGCTGCGGCCCGCACGCGCTGATGGCCATGGCCCCCGGTCGCCGAGCGGGACAGCCGGTATACTTCACGACGGCTCGGTCGACCCGGATAGTGGCAGAACAGGTGCCGCGTTCGTCACCAAAGGGTGGGACAGAGCTGTCTTGACCGACGGGCTAACAACTGGGTCCACACTCCAGACTGAGCTGGTGGCCATCCAGCACGCCCTCGAACATGCCCTGCACCGCCGGGAGGCAACTGTGGTAATACACACCGACTCCTGGACGGGGCTGCAGGCCCTCCAACAGCCGCATCCCAAGGACAACGTGAGGCTCATCACCACCATCCTAGGCAGCCTACAGAGCCTTGTCGCGCAGGGAAGGCGTGTCAGGCTCAACTGGATCCCCAGCCACGTAGGGGTCCGAGGTAACGAGGCGGCGGACGCGGCCGCCAAGCGAGCCGCCAGCGGCCCCAGCGTCACCATGCATAAGAACATAAGAACATAAGAAAATAAGGAAGCTACAAGAGGCCGCGAGGCCTACACGTGGTAGTTCCTGTCACCTAACACTACCTACATCCACCTTTCATCCCCATCCATGAACCTATCCAGCTCCCCTTTAAAGCTCCCTAATGACTCTGCACTAACTACCTGTCTACTGAGACCATTCCACTCATTCACCACCCTATTTGTGAACCAGTTTTTCCCTATTTCCTTTCTAAATCTACGCTTTTCCAGCTTGAATCCGTTACTTCTTGTTCTACCCTGGTTAAAAGCCGTAAGAACTTTTCCTACCTCTCCTTTATTAAATCCCTTTATCCACTTAAAAACTTCTATCAGATCGCCCCTTACTCTGCGTCTCTCGAGTGAGTGTAATTTTAATAACTTCAATCTCCTCTCATAACTAAAGTTACGCATCCCTTGTATCATTTTGGTCATCCTTCTCTGCACTTTTTCTAACAACACTATATCCATCCTGTAATATGGAGACCAAAACTGAACTGCATAGTCTAGGTGAGGCCTGACTAGAGCCAGATAAAGCTTTAGAATAACTTCCGCACTTCTACTTTTAACACTTCTGGTAATGAATCCTAATACTCTATTAGCTCTATTTCTGGCCTCAATACATTGTTTCCTAGGTCGGAGGTCTGGGCTCACCCTCACTCCAAGATCTTTTTCACCTTCTGATCTTTTCAGCGATACATTGCTTATGGTGTATCTATTACCAGGGTTTTTTCTACCAACATTCATAACGCTACATTTATCAATATTAAATTCCATCTGCCATCTGACTGCCCACTCGTTAAGTTTATCTAAGTCTCCCTGCAATATGTTTACGTCAGACTGTGATCCAATAATCCTACCTAACTTAGTATCATCAGCAAACTTGCTGATATCACCACTATCCAAGTCGTTGATGTAAATCAAAAATAGTAATGGGCCCAAAACAGACCCTTGTGGAACTCCACTTGTCACCAGTCCCCATTCAGATTTGGAACCATTAATTGTAACCCTTTGTTGCCTATTACGTAGCCAAGCTCTGATCCAATGAAGAACCTTCCCATCTATACCATGAGCCCTAACCTTATTTAAGAGTCGCTCCTGTGGTACTTTGTCAAATGCCTTACTAAAGTCCAGATATATTATATCATAATCCTTATCATTATCTGCCGTCTCATAAACTTTCCTATAAAAACTCAATAAATTGGTGAGACATGACCTACCCTTGGTGAATCCATGTTGTGAATCATTGATCAAACTATGTTTATCTAAGTGCTCTCTAATGTTTTTTGCAATAATAGATTCCAATAATTTACCCACCACTGATGTTAGACTTACGGGTCGATAATTTGACTTTAGTCCTCTGTCTCCCTTCTTAAATATGGGAACAACATTTCCTTTCCTCCGCAATAATGGCACATCGCCTATCTCAACCGATTTCCTAAAAATGTGCACTAACGACTCACTAACAACGTCCTTGCATTCCTTTAATACCCTGGGATACACTTCATCTGGTCCTGGCGATTTAAATGTTTTCATTTTTTCTATACCCTCTTCCACCATTTCCCTAGTTTCACAATATCTTTGAGTTTCTCCTCATCGCTTCCTTTGAACATCTGTTCACTATCAGGTATCGTCTGTGTATCCTCCTCCGTAAAAACACTTAAGAAATAATCATTTAGACTCCTACACATATCCTCATCCGTATTTAACACCTCACCCTGTCCTGACCTTAAGGGCCCAACTAATTCCCTTGTCTTTGTTTTATAAACCTGATAGAACCCCTTTGGGTCCCTGTTCGCCTGTTCTGCTACTTTAATCTCATAATTGTTCTTAGCAACTCGAGTTAATTTCTCACTGTCCTCGCCATCACGTTATACTGTTCTTTGTTTACCAATCCTGCCTTGAACCTTAAATAAATGTTTCTTTTTACTCCAATGTGTGTTTTAACTTGGTGGTCATCCATTTTGGATCACTCTTTCTGGACCTTATCTCCCTATAAGGAATATTTCTTTTCTGTCCGTCAATTTATATCCTTACAAATGAGATATAATCATCCTCGGCTCCGACCTCACTTCCCCTTCTAACCTCTCTAATTACGTCCTCAGCCTGACCTCACTTCCCTGTCTAACCGCTCTAATTATCTCCTCAGCCTCGACCTCACTACCATATCTGACCGCGCCAATTACCTCCAGGTGCCTTCCTAATCCTTCATAATTGGCCTTTCCATCTGACAACGCCTTGTCCTGGGACACCTTCTGCTCCTCCATCCCACACCTCTTATTAATAACCTCCAGGTGTCTTCTTAATCCCGCATAATTGGCCTTTCTGAAATTAGGTATTCGATGCCTATTGCCACTTAATTTTCCAACTTCCCATTTTAAGCTAAATCTGATCTCATAATGGTCGCTATTATCTAAATTCCCCCCGACCTCCACATTTGTAACTAAATCGTCTCTATTTGTCAGCAATAGATCTAGAATATTATCTCCTCTAGTAGGCTCCTTGATTGCTTGACTTAGAAGTTATCCTGGATTATATTTAACAATTCATCTGCATCGCTGTCACCTATGATTAAATCCCAGTCTATATTCCTAAGATTAAAATCTCCCACCACGCATAATCGATTATATCTGCAGGCCTTGTTTATTTCTTCCCATATAGGAGCTGAATCCTCTTTACATAAGTTTGGAGGCCTATACACTACACCCAAAACCATTTTCTCAGTTCCCTCCGTAACCTCTACCCATATAGACTCTATGCTGTCATCTGTTTTTATAACATTGTTAACAACAACATGCAATGCATCTCTTGGATAAAGCGCAACTCCTCCTCCTCGTCTGCCTACTCTGTCCTTGTGAAATAACTTATACCCAGCTATCTCGACTTCCGGATCGAATACCTTTCCTGACATATCCAACCATGTTTCTGTTAATGCTATTATATCAAAATCCTCTACACTATTTATTCCTCTCAGGAAATCTATCTTTTTTAAAATACTCCTACAGTTTGTATAGTAAACCTTCAAGCAACTCCTCTTTTTTTTGTCAATTTTCCCTTTATCTTTAACTAAACCCCTCCTCTCTCTCTTCTTACGAATCACTTTAGTTCCCTGCCTTCTGAAACTCCTCCTAGTGTCGCAAGTTTCCTTTACCCCAGCCCCCGTGTCTAAACCCCGGTTCTCTATCTTAAAAAAGCCTGCAGTGCATCTACCTCCCTTTCAAGGGATTCAGACAAGATCTGAACTCCTTTCCTCGAAAGTGCACCCCGTCCCTGCGGTAGAGGCTGTTATGCCCGAAAAAGAGGTCCCAGCTGTCGACAAAGGCCCAACCATTGGCTTTGCAATGAAGTGCCAGCCGGCAATTCACCGCAATAGCCCTGGAGTACCACAAGTCGTCAATGCACGTGCCTCCCAGCCTACAGCAGCTCAAGGCGCAGGCGAGACGGGCCGCAGCACACTGCGCTCACCAGACACACCGAGAGCTGGAGGCCAGGAAGAGGCAGGCGGCCTGGTACGCTGCAGCCACCGACTACCACCCACTGGACGCCACCCAGCAACAACCCAGGGCAGATGGCGCACTACTGCAGCGTGTGCGTCTGGGCTACTGCACCAGAGAGGAGCTACAGGAGGACTTCGAGGGGCAAGTGTGCGACCACTGCGAGATGCACACCCGTCGCCCACTGGTGCACTACCTCCTGTCCTGCCCCGCCACCGCCCCCCTGAGGCCCGGCCCGGCCCCCGCCGCCCAGCCTGCAGGTGGGGGGCTGCTGAGTGGGCGTGAAGGCAGGGCCGCCCTCATGGTCCGCCACACCCCGAGAGACGTGATGTTGGGGGTGCTGCGAGCAGCGCCCCCTCCCCGCTGACACATCACGTACCCACACCCTGTCGCGCCCGGCAGGGTGACCAGTGACGCAGGTGACTCACCGTCACCACGTCTCCACGCGACCCTCCCGTAGCCTGACGGGATACCCTCCTCACTGGCGGGCTGATGCCCGCTTTGTACTTCTTTGCTCCTGCATATGCATTTCTGTACATGCTTGTATTGTGTGTGTGTGTCCTGTATGCTTAGTTGTACAATAAACCTTTACAAATCAAAAAACCATTAAAACCAGAAAGAGTAGCAATTGCGATTGTATTATTATCATCATACAAATGGTAAGGGTTAAGGCTTAAAGGCTATATACTGCCGTGTCTCCGGACATCGGTTTGCCAGTGATCTTAGCGGACTCAATACGGCGAGTGTGGACTGCGTGCCCTCGTTTGAATCACTTACACCAGATCCATTATGATGGTAACAACACAACAACTTTGAAGAAAAAATTACATAGAAGAAGACGAAGAAGAAAAAGTAAAGAAAAAGAAAAGAAACAGAAGAAAAAGAACAAAACGTAGAAGAAGAAGAAAGAAAGAAAAACACAAAAGAAGGATGGAAAGAATCGGTCAAGCAATGAATGAACGAGCATGACGGAGAAAAAGAAAAGAAAAACCATTAAATATCATTAAGTTCGTTATCGTTAAGCGTTCCATTTCCTGCACTGTGGACTCACTACACAAGAGGCCTTGGATAAAAACTCAATAATTTCAACAAAGTGTCATATTTCATTTTTACTTGCCTTCCTTTTTCCCTTTTTCCCCGTATTTTAAAACTCTCTCGAAGGAAAATATCAGGAAAAGGAAGGGCAAAAAGAAAAATACCAGAAAGGAAAATACCTTCAGGCGCTGAACTGAATACACAGATGGAATCCACCTTTACATTCAAGGTGGATAAATGTTTATCTGCCTCTCATGGTGTATTTGAAACAGTTCCTTGTTTTGTCTTCAGTAAATATAGAAATTTTGACTTTGACTCAGCTATATTCTCACGTATCTATCTGATGTATGTGATCAGTTATTTTTCTTTAAACTATTTACATCCTAAACAGAATTCAAAACATTTGTATCATTATTTTCACTCTTGCTACGACTTAGCTTATAGTAAAGCTATCAACAGTCTGCAAAGTATTGTACAGGGGTTTCCTAATGCTTTTGTTGTAATGGTGTTGCACCAATTTTTTTTTCTCCATGGTAAACCTCATCTTCTTATCAATATATTATAAGTGGATAAGATAAGAACAGTAAATGCTGTACAAAATGGGCTTGGTTCAGCAAACTTCCTAGAACATAAGAAGAACATAGGAAAATAAGGAAGCTACAAGAGGCCGTGAGGCCTACACGTGGTAGTTCCTGTTACCTAACACTACCTACATCCACCTTTCATCCCCATCCATGAACCTATTCAGCCCCCTTTTAAAGCTCCATAATGACTCTGCACTAAATACCTGCCTACTGAGTCCATTCCAATCATCCACCACCCTATTTGTGAACCAGTTTTTCCCTATCTCTTTTTTAAATCCACGCTATTCCAGCTTCTCTTCGTGCATTCTGCCGCTGACGAGGCTGATAACGGGAAACACAGCTACACTTTCATGGCCAGTCACATCGAAGAGGAAAGGTAATGGCAAAGGAGCAAAATCTGGCTAAATATTATTTGTCAGGGAAGGGGATCAGCTTCCCCTTCCAGCTGGTAATCCCTCGGCAATGCGATCCAGCAGACGCCTCGGCTGGAAAGACGGTGAAGGCCTTGTCCGTCTGTGTGTGTAACCACTCTCTGGAGCATCATATTTCTATCATATCTTTATACATAGATAACAGGTCTATTGTTATCTATGCTTTATATTATGATTTTTTTACAGTTCTCCTCATTTATTGAAATAAAAAAGGGACAATGATGCATAGTAGATTAAATCGTGTGTTTACGCTCACGTCCATATCGGTTGTCATAGAGGGTGACGGCAACAGATTTATTAGTCTCTATAGTGAGAAGCAAGTTTCTTTTTCTAATTTAAGTTCTTTTTGTTAGCTCAGTGCACACTCTGGCAGAAAAAATAACATGCCATAGCAATAATTGTTGACTAGACTATGTTTATGTGCATCTCATCAAATGAACCCAATATTGGCTGTGGGCATGGTATTAACAAACAGTTGATCGTCTGCCTGTCACGGATGAGACTTTAGGGCTGCGTCAAAAGAAATTAGAAGTCTGTTAACATTAATGAATCCATACCGGTCTGTACTGGCGACGTGACACTCTACCCTACAACGCAAGGACTGTTGCACACTCTACTACGTTAATTGGCTAACACACGGTAAGGCAACATAAAGATAAAGGGCCTTCATGAAGAGTGGAGAGTAGACGAAGAGAGGAACAATGTACTTACGTGACTGGAAAAAAGAAAAAGAATAGCAATACGAAAAAAGCGTGTATGGCGGCCAAGACGTGTTCGCATATCGATAGAGAGCGTCTCGCAGGCCACCACCTGTATACGCTGCTCCTCTGCTCCTCCAGTTCATTTGCTACACAACAGTAAGATCCGAGTGAGAAAAGAAGTTGACGCCCTCAATGGTCTGGACATCATGAAGTGTGTTGCTCATTGACTTCCACACAATCTTCCCGGGGAGGTGCGTGACGACCCTCCAGAAAACTCCATCTGGAGAGTCGATACAACAATTGTGGTAACCATAGTTTCTGACAGGAAGCTTTTTTCGAAAGAAGGGACGAGCTATGTAGATTTTAACGCAATGAAAGAATTGCGATGCAATTAGCGTTGGGAAAGCAACGCAAGAAAAAACAAGTAACACTAACACATGAGAATCACATTCTGGAACCAACATAGATGTATTTATCCCTGCTCTCTTGCGATTTTAAAGCCCAAATACAGGAAAATTCCCTGCTCGAATAAAACATTTTGTGTAAGGTTCATAACTCCTCCCCTCTTCTTACTCCTCCCCTCCTCCCTCGCTTACGTTTAGGCTTCTACAGAATGACGTATTCATGAAGAAGCCTAAACGTAAGCAAGGGAGGAGGGGAGGAGTAAGAGCGAAGCTGAGAAGACGAGGCATAAGGACGCCGCTACCAACGCTGACTTTCGGTAATGTTCGATCTATTAGGAATAAAGTAGACGAATTTGCAGCAAACTGTAAATTCATAAGGGATTACCGAGAGAGTGGCTTCATAGCAATAACCGAAAGCTGGCTTCAAGAAAAGGATGATGATGGTACAGTAAATATTGATGGATTTTCTTTAGTTAGAGGAGACAGGAAGGAGGTTGTGAAACAGAGAGGCGGAGGCGTCGCGGTGTACGTTAACGATAGATGGTGCACTCAGGTTAATGTAAAGGAACGTTTTTGCAGTGATGACGTAGAATACTTAGTAATATCGTGTAGACCTTTTTACCTCCCACGTGAATTTAATAATGTAATAATTACTACAGTGTACATCCCGCCTGGTGCCGACGCAACAATAGCAAGTGATATATTATAATTAAACTGTGTAAATAAATATGAAAATGAAAATCCAGAAGGAATCATGATTGTTTTAGGCGATTTTAACAACTGTGATTTTCAACCATGTGTACCGACATATCAACAGACTGTCACTTGTCCTACAAGAGGTAATAATATTTTAGATAAAATGTACTGCAATGTTAGGAACGGGTATCGTGCATATCAAAAGCCAAATTAGGTGACTCTGACCACAATATGGTGTTTATGGCTCCTACATACAAACAATGTCTGAAAAGTAAACCATGTGAGAAAATTAGTGTACGCGAGTGGAAAAGCGAGCATATGATGAGCCTTCAGGGCTGTTTTGATTGGACAGACTGTTATTTATTGTATGACGAGTCTGAAAATATTAATGTAAATTTGGAAGTTTTTAATTCATATATTAATTTTTGTACTGACATGATTGTACCAACTAAGGAAGTAATTATGTATCCAAATAATAAACCGTGGATGAACTCTGAAATTAAAGTGTTACTGAACGAAAAGAAGATAACTTTTGCAAATGGTGATCCTATACAACAAAGAGTGATACAAAGTCAGTTAAATAGGAAAATATTAGATGCCAAGCACTCGTATAAAGTTAAAATTGAAAATTTATTTAAGTCAAATAGATCAAAAGATGCTTGGAGTGGGGTAAAACTATTGTGTGGATCGAAAAAGAGAAGGGTATTAATGGATCCATCAAAAACATTCAACAATATGTAAATGACTTGAACTCCTTCTATGCTAGGTTTGATGCCCACGACTTTCATGTAGAATGTGAAAATATTCTGTCAATTGTCAAGAGTATTGATGTAGAACGAATAATAATAACTCATGAGGATACAATTAACTCTCTGAAACGCATACAGTGTGGTAAAGCAAGTGGGCCCGATAAAATTGGCTCGAAACTACTAAAATCATGTGCAGAGCAGCTTGCTGATCCACTTTGTAAACTGTTCCAAGCTTCACTTGATCAGAGTACAGTACCAGATGCGTGGAAAATGTCAGAGGTTATTCCCGTACCCAAAAACAACCACCCAAAAGAGTTTCATGATCTACGACCCGTAGCCCTAACTTCAATTATTATGAAATGTTTGGAACATATTGTGAAGAGATACCTTAGTGTAAATATAGATCCTTTAAGAGACCAATTGCAGTTTGCTTATAGACAAGGTAGGAGTGTTCAGGATGCTGGACCTTACTTCACCAAACTATTGAACATTTAGAAACACAAAATACACAGGTTAGAATCTAATTTATAGACTTTAGCAGTGCCTTCAATACAATTCAGCCCCATGTTTTACTTAGGAAATTATTAGAAATTAATGTAAACAGTAAACTTATTCTGTGGATTTATAGTTACCTTTCGCAAAGACCACAATATACTAAAATAAGAAATGTTAAATCTAATACTGTCTTCACTAATACTGGAGCTCCTCAAGGGTGTGTTCTTTCGCCGTTACTTTTCACTCTGTACACAAATAATTGCAAAAGCAACTATCCTAGCTGTCCCATAGTCAAATATGCAGACGATACTGCAATTATAGGTAAAATTAAGAATGATAACTCAAGAGAATTTTTAACTTAAGTCAATAACTTTGTAAATTGGTGTAATGAAAATTTCTTAACCCTCAATGTAAAGAAAACAAAAGAAATGATAATAGATTTTAGAGTAAAAAAAAATTATGTGCCTGACCCTATTGTTATAGCCAATGAACAAGTTGAAAGAGTGAATGAATACAAGTACTAAGGCATAATCATTGATGACAAATTAACAGGCTCTCCAAGTACACAACAGGTGTACAAGAAATGTCAGCAACGTATCCATTTTCTAAGGATATTGGGAAACATCCGAGTAGATAAAGTAATATTGTCTCTATTCTATAAGTCCGTAGTAGAATCCATCTTGTGTTTCTCAATTACATTATGGTATGGAAGAATAACATGTAAAGACAAAAATAAAATGAAGAAAATTGTAAAGACCGCGGGTAGACTCCACGCAAAAACTGTACCACTAGATGAAGTATACAATAGCAGTGTAATGATTTGGCGTTGTCGGTACCTGTGCAGGAGGACAAAGATCCGGATCTTCAAGTCGCTTGTGATCCCTGTCTTACTCTATGGTTGTGAGACATGGACACTAAATAGTGACTTGAAGAGACGAATCAATGCCTTTGGTAATAAGTGTCTTCGCAGAATCATGGGGTATCGCTGGGATGATTACGTGTCAAATCAGCGATTGCACCGTGAGACTGAATCGAGGCCCATTACCTGCATAGTCCGTCAGCGCCAACTTCGGCTATATGGGCATGTGGCACGCTACCCTGAAACCGATCCTTCCCATCGGGTTGTATCTGTAAGAGACAATCCGGCGTGGAGGAGGCCAAGGGGGCGCCCACAAGGCTCGTGGCTGGGGCAAGTTGATGTTTCTTGTCGAGAGCTGCTTGGTATGGGAAAGGAGCCTGCATGGGAACTCGCGCGTGGTGACCCCCGGGAGTGGCGTCGTAGGGTGGGCGAGGCGACGCGCCCCCCGGCGTATGCCCCCAATGATTGATTGAGTGTAATGAAGCAGGTAGATAAGATCATGAATGATGTAAATCACCCACTGAACTGTCAATACACTTTTCTTAGATCAGGCAGGAGATTAGCACTCCCTATGCAACACACAAGTAGATTTAAAAATTCTTTTATTCCAAAGAGTATAAAACTGTACAACTATGATATATAGCATCCCAGTAACTTAGGTCTGTAAATAGTTATATCACTGTGGTGCGTGCATATAGGTGGTGACAGGTATCTGGTATTAGGAATGATACTCTGTAAATAGTATGATTAATATACTTAATTTTGTATTGTAAAATTGTTATTTTCACTTTACGGGTGAGCTTTATGCCAAAACGAATTTCATGCTGTATGTATTCAATGTGACAATAAAGTTATCTTATCTTATCTTATCTTATCTTAAAAGAAGTTTAGCTGTAGACACATGCCCACCCACAGAGCCGTTGTGCTGGGATGATGTGCGGGTGAAATATGGATGACAGATGCGTTATAGAGTGTTTGAGACTCACTGCTGTGTTGCTCATTTATGAAGCGCTTTTTAGATTTGCTATTATTCTGTAGATCTTTGGCAACTGCTCTCGTGGAAGGTATTCATTCCTTCAACCTTGTTCCGCGTTTCTCCCAACAGCCGAGTTTGCACTGAGCAAATACAGCTCGGGTGTGTACGCACTGAGCTCCTTCAGAGGCTGCTGCTGCTGCTGCTACTGCTTGTCGGGGAAGCCACCCAATCATATTGTACCTCCAACATTACACTGACATTGTTATTCTAGCGTATCTAAGCAGCAGCAGAAGCAGTGAAAAAAGCCTATGTACTGGCCACATACAAAATTCTTCAGAGATCTTCATACGATTTGCCTCTGCGTAATCATTTGCATCTTCAATCACGCTGCACCATGACCTTAGCACATTTTCTTTAGATTTGGAAGAAAATACAAGCGTTAACCACATATAATATATGTATATATTCATTTATGTATCTATATATTTATAGGTACATATCAAAATTTCGCCTTCCGGGCTCCACCCTGCTGGCTTCCCGTCAGCCTCCAGACCGCAGCCGACCTCCCGGTAAATGTACCAACACAATTTCCGGTCTTTAATGAGAAAACGTTATGTAAACAGCTTGCATGTCTCAGTTTTTCTTTTCTATATTATTTTCTTCACAACTTTTCATACTTTTCATGAAGAATTATAGATTTTTCTGCCTGTGTCTGTCTGTCTGTCTGTATCTCAGCTCAACACAGGATCCACCGAGAAAACGCAGCACAACGAGACCCACGGGACGTTCTTCCCCAACAGGTAGCACAGCAAAGGCCACGGCGGCCCACCCATGCAGTGACGCGGCCTAACACAGTGCAGCCCACGCAACACAGTGAACAACGTGCGGGGAGCAGATCACGGCACGTTACTACCAAAGACGATATAAACAACAGTACAGAGGGTTCATTACAGCTTACTTTATCAGGGAAGCAATACAGAACAACAGTGATGGACTCTGCAAAACAACACATAAGGAGATGGGAGAGAAAAACAGAAAAGGCGAAGAGCACAGATGGGATGAGTGAGAACATGGAAGGTCTTGAATCAGACAAACTCGGTTCCAGCGTCACCACGATAGCCAGGACTACGCCCATGCAGGTGTAATTCAAAAGGAGTTGGAACAGGAGCGCCAAATTATAAAACCATAATCTAAGTAAGTCAATAGAAAATCTCGGAACCCTTTTACCAAACGTATCAGTCTTACTTTAAGCAATCGTCAATCCTACCTATTTTGAAGGCTCGAAGGAATGTCTCATCCCAATGAAATGCCTGGCAAGAGGATTGAAGTGTGACAATTGTACGTAGAGTCAATCTAAACATCCTCTGGTGAAGAGAATGACAATATAGAAAGTGTGACTTATTGAAAGCTACAGAGCTGTGCGCCACAGACACCAGTGTTTGATGACGTGACGCGATTGCATCATTCTGCCTCAGCATGAGAGGGATGGGGCCGCACGGGGATATCTGGACCCTAAATCCCATTCTTCTCAGCTTGAATTGGCAGCAGTGGGACGTTCAGATGTAGAGTGCTTCTGTCTTCAATACCTAATATTTAATCTATGGCAAGGTATATCGACTCTATTCTTAGTGTTACAATTTGGTATCTAAACTGTGCTTGTACTAAAAATACACCAAATATCTTAGTCAGCTAATGCTACAAGAAAGCATACATATGGAAGTAAGTGTATCGCAATATTTACTCGTATCGCTAGCCATGAGAGCAGCAATAGTGGCGAGGGCATCAGCCTTTGAGCCGCGACATGAATATCACCGAGTGGAGTGTGGATGGGCGGCAAGGCTTGAATGGATGGAGTGACTTTAGAGCAGGAACGATGGTGGTGTGCCGCTCCGTGTAGAGGAGAGTGACCTGGCGGGACGGCATATACGAGATGGGATTATACAGAGAAGGTCGTCACTTGGCCTGATAGAAAACCTGTGTTGGCTGCTAAGGCAAGACGGTCACGGCCTTCCTCCACTCCAGCCTCCAGCCTGCTCTAGCCTGCACCGCTCCTCCTATGCCAACACACCAGCAGGAATCCTTATACTCAGCCTGCATCTCTTTTCAGCCCCTTCACCTTGTCCTAATGAACACCTTGCCACACCACACTTTTCCCTCCCAGCTAAACAAGAAATAAATTGAATAAAATTTGTCATATAGTAGCATCAGATAAAAATCGTGAAAATCATTTGGCGCATATTAACGACGATTACCTCCGTTACGTTATTTATCGTGCTTATGAATATATTTAGGATAGCACATCACGCTACTATAACGTCTAGATTACTTATAGCTACATCGATGGCCACAGATTAACTCCAGATATTCTAGACAGCGGCATCCACTAGAATACATGCAACACAGCACCAGAGATAAACAATTGAAATAAACACAGCAGGAACCTCTACGTGACATTGTTTCAGATTTATACCCATGGCACAAATCGGTCACTAACACCACAGCAACACACAGCAACTTCAGCAACACACGCAACGCCGCCGAGCGGAGGTAGGCAAGCGATGCTCACCTCTCCATTTAAACTTGTCAGCTACGTCGACCCAATATTTTCCTTGTAAACCCTCGCCACTGTTACTGAGGAAGAGACAAGGTTAGTGTGTGTGTGTGTGTGTGTGTGTGTGTGTGTGTGTGTGTGTGTGTGTGTGTGTGTGTGTGTGTGCGTGTGCGTGTGCGTGTGCGTGTGCGTGTGCGTGTGTGTGTGTGTGTGTGTGTGTGTGTGTGTGTGTGTGTGTGTGTGTGTGTGTACCCTTGTCACCCTCACTCAGCCAAACACAGGCGGACGTGCAAACACTCCGCGACAACAATCCCAATCCCCGGTAAACCCCTCGGGACATTACCTATTCCGCCGGCCACTGCCTCGCCTGTCGCCGCGGGTCACCCATGCACGGAGGCGCCCGGGTGATAAGTCGCTTTACACAGGATGATCCACAAGGTTCAGGGATGCTTTCTTGACACATGTATTTAGGTTGAAGCTGAGGTGAGATGAGTGACTGACTGTGCCCGAACTATGGTATTAACCCCTTCACGCCCATATTTTTCCTTTACTATAAAAAATCGTTTGTTGTTTGCCATAAACTTACGAGAAGTAACTAAATATACCAAAAAAGTTAGTCGACAAGGATACTAAACAAGTCATATATATCAAATATTGCTTATATTCACTAAAAATCGTCTAATGGTAGCCAAATTACAATGGAAATTACGTTCTGGGTCTCAAAGTAGTAATGGTCGGAACACTTAAATTTACATCAAGTCGCTTATCTAACATGCCAGTGTGAAGTCTTGGGTTGTAGATCTGTGTCCTAATCTAGTTTGAATCAGGACAGGATTAGACATGTGACCCTGTCCACCCAACCTCACAGGGCAGATCGATACCCGAGCTGTGGTAAATGTGACAACGTGGAGGATGTGGTGGTGGCACAGTGTTGCGGATAATGAGGTGAATAAACAACGAAAATCTCAAAGTACGCAGGAAAACTAAATTAGAACAACAGAGATCGTGGGTTCAACATTAGCATTAACTTGTCATTTACGTAGAATTATGTAAATGGGCAAAAACTCCACTGATTAAAAAAAAATTGAGAAGAAAGAAAAAAATAAGAGAAAAAAACGCACACTGGAAAACAAGATAAATACAGAAGCAGGAGACAAGTGAGAGAGGAATTGACAAGTGGGCTGTGCTCTTAAGGCCAGTAGAAAGATATCTCTCATTGAGCAAATATTTTTTTAGCTCTGGTCTCATAATAACTAAGGAGGCGGGCACAGAAGGGGCGAGCTGCAGTCTGGGAAGGAGCTGAAGTGAAGAGGGTGAAGGACTGAAGGTACGAAAGCATCTAGACTGCGATGGATGACGGGAAGAAGGAAGGAGGATGGGTAATGGGTGAATAAGGATGAGTGAAATCAGAAAAGAAGGCTGAAAGAGACAAAAAAAAGTGTAGAGGAAGGATATGGAGGCAGATGTGCGAGCAAAGAGGAACGAGTAGGAAGAGTGGGAATGATGAAAGAGGAAGAAAGACGAAGAAATGAGAAACACAGCGGCTGAAGAAAGGTAAAGGAGAATGGTTGAAGAAGAAATATAAAGTAATAATAGAGAAGAGTGAAGTGATAATTTGAAGAACATGTAAGGGAACGATGTGTAGTACGGACAATATGAAAAGTTGGAAAACGATAACGAAGAAAGGGAAGATAACAACTAGTAAAAAAGATAAAGCAGATATGGAAGTAGAGACATGAGTAAAAGGAAGAGGAAGAAGAAAGGGCAAAAAAATGTGGATAGTAGCTAGACAAGAAAATATAGAAAGGGACAGAGGAGAAATGAATAAATAAGGATCAAATGGCAGGGAGTCATACAAACTGTGTCATGAACTTAGCTAAGCAGCGAGTCACACGCCAAGATCATTTCACGAGGTCACTTTTGAGGAGTTGGATACCTTATCTAAGACAAACAGAAACATGGACGTTGGAGAGGGGACTAAAATTATTCGCTATTTATGAAGAATAATTCGATTGTATCTCCATAAACACGCCATAAAAAAGCAGGTAATTCATGGTATTTCATTTGCGCTGATAATTATATAAAGGTAAAAACCATGTAAGTCCAATTTTCTAGAACATTCACCTACTACTATAAATGTTTCGTCCACTGGTATAGATCGTTGAAATAGAAGAGGAAGGAAGGTCAAGAAGAGAAGAAGAAAGGGAGAAAATGTAAATGGGATGCAGTACCAAGAATGAGATAAGCGGAACGGAACCATAAAACAGAGGAATGGAATGGAACGAGGTGGAATGTACGACCAAGGAGTTAAAAGATGGTGGAATAAGGAATAAGGAACGGACCAGTAAGAAAATGATGGCACGAAGATAAAAGAGAGGAGGAAGTGATGACCAGCAAAGGAGTGCAGATAGAAAAAGTAAGTTAGGAAGAAAAAAGAACAAGGGATATAGGTTGGAAGAAGATACGGCAATTAAGAGGTGAAGGGTTGAAACGTGGTGGTGAAATTAAGATAGTGAGAAAATATTAGATGACGATAGGCTAGTGGTAAAAGAGAGAGAGAGAGAGAGAGAGAGAGAGAGAGAGAGAGAGAGAGAGAGAGAGAGAGAGAGAGAGAGAGAGAGAGAGAGAGAGAGAGAGAGATGACGACTGCCACCAATACGCCGCCCTCCCATTGTGTGTTCAATATCGCTACAACCTCACAAAAATAATAGAAAATAAAGAAGACGAGGAAATAAAGGGATAAATAAACATCCACGAGGTAATATTTGACACGGTGAAGAAGTGCAATGTTTCCCTCCCTCTACAAAGACAACAAAAGACTGTCCGTTCCAGGAATAACAAATGCAATGTTTACAAACGTGCGAAGAAAAGTATAGTTCGTACCCAAAAACCAAAAAGTCCAGTTCTTTTTAATAATAACTAGTATTCTCGGTAATGACCAGACACGCTTGACCTTGGCTAAACTTTGACCCATTAATAACCAAACCCCACACGAGAGATGATTGAAAAGAGTAAGGAGAGTATTTTATCTTCCAATTAATCAGCAGTGCCTGTCAATGCCGATGTATAAACACTACATCAAATTACCTGTAAGTCTATTAATATAATATAGAAGTTTAATTGAACATGTACTACATAATATCAAATGGAACGTTACTGTATATTAACAATAGCAGTGAATGGTAAATTGAATGGAATAAATATAGTATAATGAAGTTGGATAATGAATCAAATAAATGAGTAAATAATAAATAAATGAGGTGAATGTAAGCCAAAAAGAATAAATAGTAATTCAAATGAAGCCTTACTCCAAAAAAATGATAATAAATATTAGTACCTTACCTGGCACAAGGACGTGACACTATTAAGAGTGATTATTACATCCTTCCTTCCTCTCGTTCCCGCCACGGCAGCAGGAAGAGAGAACCAATCACAACACACACGCAAGACTAGGCTGCAGAGATGACACACGCACACACGCGTACCGCGGGGCACACGTAACGCAAGGGTGCCATGGAGAACGCGAGATAATAAGGAACTTGAGATTACTGATATTTATAATCCCTGACACTGCGTTGGTGGTGATATTTCAGATACGCTGAACGTGAGGCAATGATGAGGTTAAGATTACTAGCCTTTAAATCACTATAATCTCACTTACTCTCACTTACAACACTTATAGTACGCGTCGGTATTGTATTTGAAGAGGCTGCAACGCTTGTCACAGAATACTGTACCGCGATATAGGCAGTCTGCTTTTAAGGTCTCACATCTCATATTACGAAGCTTGTTGTTGATATAAGGACAGATTGAGGGAGATTAGGAAGCTAGGAGAGGAATATAAGAAGTGAGGGACGTGATGTATGGGTGGTAGGTTGGACGTCTGCCGCTCCTGTCTTTTCATGTCCACCCGTCACGTCATTCACTACGCGCATTTAAATCCTTCCTTCTTCACAGCTTCCTTATCTCTCTTAAGGCGTTTTCTGCGGGGGATTTTTGGTTGCAATCGGAAAATTTTCGGTTGCAAACGGTCACAACAACAACAACAAATGATTGCGGGTCGGGCCAATCATCTTCCCTGAATGGTTGAACAGGGATCGAAATTTGAGCAACCGAAATTTTTTCGGTTGCAATCAGGATCCCCGCAGAAAACGCCTCAATATTACCAGTTACCTGTTATGGAACCCGAAAACAAAACAAACCTAAAACTAAACTGCCTACAACGCAGCTCAGTACGTGATAGCTAACCCGAGAGCCTGAGGACACGCACACGGCACGACACGAATGATCTGAGAAGTGGGAGGGACTGACTCCGACTGAGTGAGAGCGAGTGGTGGCGTCGCCGAGTGGAGACGCGGGGGATTCCACAAGGGGATTATGTGGGTACCTAACGCTGGGGGTTTAACAAGTGGGGGGACATGGGGAACAAGGTCTGCCGGTAATAAAGTAGTGCCGAACATTTATCTATCTCCTGCCGGCTGTTATGGAATCCAAAATAGATCTAGAACCAAACTGCCTCTGCCATGACACGATGTTATGATGTAACTAATGTGAGAAGACGCATGAGGAGAGTGATGATGAGTACTGTGAATGAGTCGTGAACCGCAGTGAGCGCATAGAACGTGCCGAAGGGTATGTAACTACGCTAAGGGATAAAGGGAGGACATAGGCTAGAGGGGTAGGCTACAGGGGGACCAAAGCTGGGGAGTGTACATGGGGGATCAGTAACTAGGGGGTACAGGGGAAACATAGCCTATGGGGGAGAAAGGGGGCTCGACGATGGCTGGGGAGGGTACATGGGGGATTGAATCTTCCGTCAGTGAACTAGTGTTTAAGATCTTTCTATCAAATGCTGGCTATGATTCTCTCGCCACCTTAGCCTCACTATGGCAGCACGAGGGAGCGGCAGCCTTTACCATATCAATGATTCATGTAAAATCTATTTGTTGCATTAAGCAATGTTCATATATAAACAAAATAGACTCCTGTGGAAATTTGGCATCTGTGGATTCGTCCCCCTTACATCCGCCTAGGCTTGGCGGCCTTTTTTCACGACGTCTTAAGAAGCTCTAACGCTCCTATACCTCGCATGAAACAGGCATTTGTATACTATATATGAAAAACACAGTGAACGCATGAAAACAAGGTATAACGATGGAGGTCTCTCTCTCTCTCTCACACACACACACACACACCACACACACACACACACACACACACACACACACACACACACACACACACACACACACACACACACACACACACATTTGTTTCAGTATTTTTGGGTACCGACAAAGATACATATTGCTGTCACGACATAAGTATGCATAAAAAACTTAAAACAGCAAACAAAGCACAAACGACAGCAAAGCAACGCGTTCTCCCCCTCCCCTCACTGAGTCAACACAACGGCCCGTCCCTCCACATAAAGAAACCCGAAGGAAAAGACAACATTATGCAACACAGAGCAGCACCAAGAAGCTTCAGGTTAAAGTGAGGCAACAGAATCATCGTACCCAAGATATTTCACTCGTACTGCCCAAAACCCACCACAAACATATCCCAGCTTCGAGGAACCCACCACAAATATATCAGAGCTTCGAGTAACCCACCACAAATACAGCAGAGCTTCGAGTAACCCACCACAAATACAGCAGAGCTTCGATTAATCCACCACAAATACAGCAGAGCTTCGAGTAACCCACCACAAATACAACAGAGCTTCGAGTAACCCACCACAAATACAGCAGAGCTTCGAGTAACCCACCACAAATACAACAGAGCTTCGAGTAACCCACCACAAATACAACAGAGCTTCGAGGAACCCACAACAAATATATCAGAGCTTCGAGTAACCCACCACAAATACAGCAGAGCTTCGAGTAACCCACCACAAATACAGCAGAGCTTCGAATGACCCACCACAAATACAGCAGCGCTTCGAGTAACCCACCACAAACCCACCCTAGCCATACATAACCGATTACAAACCCACTTCACCTATGAATTACTAGCCAAAAACCCATCTTAGCCATACGAATGTATGAAAAAATGACACAGGTAAAAATGGCACAGGAATTAATGGCACAGGAAAAATGGCACAGGAATTAATGGCACAGGAAAAATGGCACAGGAATTAATGGCACAGGAAAAATGGCACAGGAATTAATGGCACAGGAAAAATGGCACAGGAATTAATGGCACAGGAAAAATGGCACAGGAATTAATGGCACAGGAAAAATGGCACAGGAATTAATGGCACAGGAAAAATGGCACAGGAATTAATGGCACAGGAAAAATGGCACAGGAATTAATGGCACAGGAAAAATGGCACAGAAATTAATGTCACATAAAAATGGCACAGGATTAATGGCACAGGAAAAATGGCACAGGAAATAATGGCACAGAAAATGACAGAAATTAATGGCACAGGAAATAATGGCACATAATTAATGCACAGGAAAAATGGCACAGGAATTATTGCTACAGAAAATTGGCACAGAATTTAATGGCACCAGGAAAAATGCCAACAGATAATAATGTCACATAAAAAATGCCATTGACTTAATGGCACATGTCAAATAATGGCTAGGAGAAATTCCGCGAGAATGGCATAGAATTTAATGGCACTGAAAATGCACGAATTAATGCATATTCTTCGACCAGGAATACCTGGTGATATTTTGACAATACCTAACTTCCTATATGTAAAGTATTTATATATTATATTGTATACCTAACTAAGCTAACATCAAACCTAGATTATAATCGACCACATACGAACTCCATACTTATGCCATGTGTCCTACTCCAACCTGCTCCGCATTTCCTCCGCGTGCCATTTTTTCACCTGTGCCTCTTTCCTGTGCCATTTTAATGCCATTTAATTTACAAAGTACCTAAACTCAGAAACCAGAACAGTCCCATCTTATACCCACACAAGGGCTAATCAGTCAAAAACCAGCCCTATAACAACCCCCCCACGAACCTCAACACTGCAGCAATGCACCACAACCCCCCCTTCCCCCTGAAATACTCCCTAGCCCTAGGGAAACCCTAGTTTCCGCTTGTATGAAATAGAGTAAAAAAAAAAAAAAATCCCGCAGAAAAAGTAGACTGTCACTCAGGGAGCCGCGCCGCCCTGATCCCACGAACTGTTCTATTCTGTGCTCAACCCGCGGACTCATGCTGCATGTTTTCGAAATGAGCTCGACGAAGTTTCTTTTATTCTGATTCTAAAGTATAAAATATAATTATCGGAAATTAAGTTAGGATTGTGTTGAGCTAGATTATATCACATACATAGGGTCTTTTTGGATTATTTAGAAACATTAGATGTATATTGGAGTTCATTCTATGTTAAAGAAAGGAAGCATTGTGTTCCAGAGACTGAGGACTAATGAGCAATGCGAGTATCCTTTCCCGCACTGCTGAGGGCAACGCTATAACATTCACCCTTGGGTTCAAATTGTAAGTTAAAGTTTTTAGCCGGATGTTTTCACACGCCAGAGCAGTGTTGTGTGACACTTAGGCCCAGTTGCAAGAAATGGACGTTTTCCATCGAGTACACGATAGTGAGTGGGGCGCCCGACCGTCGTGATACTCCATTGATAAGTTTCATGAACGGCTGATTTTGCCCCCATCGGCATGATGTCCCGACGTCGGGAGCGAAGTGTACCAACCGGTGCGATAAATAGAATGATAATATTTACTACTATAATAAATTCATTCCAGTCATTTCTATCATGAACTATTGTTTTATATAACATAAAAATATACTAATACTTGTATTAGCAATGCTGTTTTCAATAGAAAGAGGCGGTACGAAAAGATTTCACAAGCTCTGAGGTTGGTCATTTGAGTTACCATGACAACGCCACGCTGGTGTTCACCTCCCCCCCCCTCTCTCTCTCTCTCTCTCTCTCTCTCTCTCTCTCTCTCTCTCTCTCTCTCTCTCTCTCTCTCTCTCTCTCTCTCTCTCTCTCTCTCTCTCTCTCTCTCTCATGGTTACAATTTATTTGCATTTTTAGATGATTCTAGTCAGTAATATTTAGCCATATTACTTATTATCATTTCGAAATGGTAACTGCATAAAAGTAACACATACATTCAATCATAGTTAAAGTCTGTTCACTTATATCCCAGCGGGAATACCGAGCGGGTATAGGCGTTGGTTGGGGCTGCAAGGATCCGTTGCGGAACCATATGAGCCCTGGTGATGTCCTATGATGCGTTCACAGGCGTGGTAGTTGATCAGTCTTCTTCAGTTAGACACAGGTAAGGTGGATGACAACGTATTGTTATGAGGTGTGGATAGACTCCGCCCGCCCGCCCACCCGCCCCATATCACCAGCAGCTGTCAATAGGTGGCGCGGACATCCACCCGCTTGTCTTGAGTTCACGGCAACTGAAAATGATGAATTAGCTGCCTTTTCGGCTTAGTAACCGCGTTGATTCTTCCTCAGAAATGTGTCACATATTGAATATGTTGATTATTGATGTTCAATGGAAGTATTTGATTATATATGGTGCTCATCGATCATCTCATCGGTAGGGGGTTACCGCCCGACGATTTTTTCACGATGGGGCACACGATGGGGGTGAAATGACGCTGTTCTTGAACCTGTGCAGTCGGGTATTTCCACGCCGGGACCCTATAGGGCACACGACGAGACCTTCTTGCAACTGGCCCTTACATGTGGTCTGACGAGGGTGTTATCTTTCGTCACAAAGCGGCCGGCAGGGTTTCTGTTGTTCAAAGGACGTAAGCCCGCAGGCAGCGCGACTATTCGAGAAGTACAAAGGCAAAAACAAGTCTATGAAATAATCAGGGAGTTCGAATCTAGTTACGAAATGAGCACGTCTGTTCGGTAAATACTAACAATTGTATTAATTCCAATAATAAAATTAACCCTGTCAACAAATACATAAATACATTCTATCAACAAATTACTAACAATTTGTGTCGCGTGCCATCGCCCGGCGGCTGATTGGTTGTGTGAGGTGATGAAAACTCCAGACATCAAAGGTTACAGCCTCACAGATAGGAACGTTCCCCTGAATTGTAAACCTTTCCCCTTCGATGCTTACAATAAGAATAAAACATTGCTTTTGTAGCATATAATGAGAATGTTTCAATGACAAGCAACTAAAATAAAAATAATATGGATGGAAAAGGAGCTGTGTGTGTGTGTGTGCACACTAAGAAAAAAAGGTGCAAAATGTGTCACAGATTTTGCACCTTCAATAAGGGTGCAAAGTTGCACCTTTAAGGGTGTACAGTTGCACCCCTAAGGGGGGTTGCACCTTAAAAGGTTGCACCATTATCGGCGAGGTAGCGGGTGTGGCATGGTAGTGAGGATGAGTGGATTGTATGTAACTTTGGTGGAGAGTGTGGGTGTTCTGTGGAGCAGTGTGGCGTGTGGTAGGGAAGGGAAGGGTTAGCTTGGGATGAGTCTGTTGTGACCCAGTGTCCTTTAATGCGAATATCTCGCCATCATCACCTCCATTATCGTCACCATCACGAGGCATATGGGATATTTTCTCCTTATCCATTACCATTACTACCAAAGCCACTCACCATTACCCTTCATCATAATACCTCAACACCATCATCACCACCACCACCTCGCACATCACCATGCTCCTGCCTCCTTCATTACCACTATATTATAAGCCTCTTATCGCGGCCACTCTCAAGTTCTCAACATTACAAACATATCCACGCTCTCAAGAAATATAAATGCAGGTTTCTGGTTATCTTTTTTTTTGCCATATCTCTACTTGACTCTCAATTGAATCCCTATGACATCCTTTACATAAATGTTGAGAGAGATCAGATCAGATCAAAATTTTTATTGTGAATAATATACACATTATACATAATACATATATAATTAAGGGTACAAAATAGACAAAGGGCGCACCCCCCATGCAGGTTGCATGGGAAGGATTGCCATGATTAATGAAGTTAGATAGTAACATTGTTAATTACATTTAGATATGCATATACAAAAAAAAAAGAGAGAGAGAGAGAGAGAGAGAGAGAGAGAGAGAGAGAGAGAGAGAGAGAGAGAGAGAGAGAGAGAGAGAGAGAGAGAGAGAGAGAGAGAGAGAAGAGAGAGAGAGAGAGAGAGAGAGAGAGAGAG
>JACEEZ010003899.1:52675-62675 GCA_016584305.1 Chionoecetes opilio | reverse complement strand
TTATATAGGTAACTAATTTTATGAAAATCCAACATTATTAGAGAGAAGAGGCATCACGTCTTCTCTCTCTCTCTCTCTCTCTCTCTCTCTCTCTCCTCTCTCTCTCTCCTCTCTCTCTCTCTCTCTCTCTCTCTCTCTCTCTCTCTCTCTCTCTCTCTCTCTCTCTCTCTCTCTCTCCCCCCCCCCCCTCTTGTATTTGGCTCTGTTATTAGTTCCGTTTCTGCCCTGTTTCTCCTCTCTTGCACTTCCTCTAGTTCCCCTCTTATTTCCTCCTTCTCTCTTCCTGTTATTCGTCCGCGCCCTTCTTCCTCCTTCCCTCCACTCTGCTTTACTCCTCTATTTTTCTTTCTCTCATTTCTGAATCCACTATTTCCTCACTAATACTAATCCAACTTTTACTTTATTCTCATATCTTTGTATTTCAGATACATTTTTTTTTTTTTACGGGAATGTATGTGTTAGTGACAGTTTTGTTGGTTAAAATGGCATTGTTATGAAGTAGTTCAGTTGTTATGAAGTTATGCATAGGTTACTGTATTAGACGAATTAGACTTTGTACTATGTCTTAGACTATTGGTATTAGACGTTACTATGTATTATACTGTATTAGATTGTTACTGCATTAAGACGATACCACTTCATTTGCGATCGATTACTTATTACCTGGAAGAGGATTTCCGTGATTGGTTTTGAGGATAATTTGTGTGAAGGCGATTGGCTGCACGAGGAAGAGAAGATTGCAATAAGTGCAAGATTTCTAAGGCATATTATGCACTGGAAAAAGTGGGAGGGATTTATTTATAGAGTGTCTCAGAATCTAACATTGTTACGAGCTACGAAACCATTATTTATTCTCTCTCATTCTCTCTCTCTCTCTCTCTCTCTCTCTCTCTCTCTCTCTCTCTCTCTCTCTCTCTCTCTCTCTCTCTCTCTCTCTCTCTCTCTCTCTCTCTCTCTCTCTCTCTCTCTCTCTCTCTCTCTCTCTCTCTCTCTCTCTCTCTCTCTCTCTCTCTCTCTCTTCGCTAAAGTTATGAACAAATAAAAAAACTATCAATTATTACTAAGACAAATGACACTAAATAGATATATTGCAAACAAGAGGTATCATATATTGCAACGAAGAGGAATATAGCTTGCAAGAAGTGACAGTATAATCTCGTGACTCAGAGAAGGAGACAAATAAAGGAGGACGAGGAAGGTATTCATTTCGCGTCTACAACTCACGGCCGAAGAAGCACTGTACACATGCTATCCCATCTAAGCCCTGCCATGAATAGAGTGCAGCGAGGAAAGCCTGTTGTTCTGTCATTAACGTCTAGACATAAGTACCACCTATGAGTGACGAACAGCGTTTATGTGTACGTGGAGTATGCACATATGTCCCAAAAATGAATATATGCAACATTACTACTATCTACTTACTACATATATATTTTTTGCACAACTTTTTATACTGTTATCATATTACTGCAATATTACTTCTATAATCATTGTATTAGCTTCCGGACAGCACAGTGGAGGGAAAGGAGTGCGTGAAATATGCATCAGCGTATGACATTGATTTATGATATTCAGGAGCTATGATACTTCTCTGTCATAACTATGATACACGCTTTGGTAATAACGCTCCAGAAGTGCATACATTTATCATTGATACCTTACATACATATACAGGTGGGTAATTGATGTTACAAATTTATCCCTGGTGCTGATAAAGTGAAAGTCTCGTCGTGAAGTGTAAATTTCTTGATGTAATAAACACTCAGACACATCAGGCAAGAAATATAAGAACATAAGAAGAACATAAGAAAATAAGGAAGCTACAAGAGGCCGTGAGACCTACACGAGGTAGTTCCCGACACCCATTCCTAGGCGCTCCCTAACCAAGCATAGTTGTGGTGCATCAGGGAACATGACAACACGCCTGAACATGTCTTTATCTGACCCCAAACTTTTCTGCTTTGAGCTTAAACATCCAAACTGCTTCACCCCTTCACGCCCAGATCCTTCCTTGGCTATTATAAAACATCTGTTGTTAGCCACAAAATAACGAAAAGAAACTAAATATACAAAATTACCTAGTAGACAAGGATACTAAACAAGTCATATCTATTAAAATATTGCTTATACTCATTAAAATCATCTAATGGTGGCCAAATTACAATGGAAATTACGATCTGGGCCTCAAAGTGTTAAACGCACACACACACACACACACACACACACACACATACATACACACACACACACACACACACACACACACACACACACACACACACACACACACACACACACACACACACACACACACACAAATAATTACATCCTTATTGAAGTTTTTCTAAATGAACTTCTTTTTAAGCCAAGACTGAGGGAGCAAGAAGGTCCAGAATACTACTATAAAAAAAAAAAAGTCAATTCACGAACGCTAGAGCCACATGCCCCTCCCCCGAGGTGGAGCTTGGACAAGCCCTGGTTCGGTCTTGATTGGGTGATGCCGTTCTGTGGCGTGATGGTGGGTTGGCCGTCAAAATGTACACTAACCACTTCCCCACTCCTGTGGTTCCCTTCTCCACTCCCAGCTAACGGTCTGATCTCCCAGGCTCCCACATCCCCTTGTTAATCCCTTAATTGTCCTTGACCCGTCACACACACAACACACACACACACACACACACACACACACACACACACACACACACACACACACACACACACACAGACACAGACACAGACACACACACACAGACACACACACACACACACACACACAGACACACACACACACACACACACACACACACACACACACACACACACACACACACACACACACACAGACACACACACACACACAAACACACACAGACACAGACACAGACACACACAGACACACACAACACACACCACAACACACACACACACACACACACACACACACACACACACACACACGTACGCGCACAAAAACATTGATATAAATAACAGAACGATAAATAACATTGAATCATTGTTGTATTTTCTCTCTCTCTCTCTCTCTCTCTCTCTCTCTCTCTCTCTCTCTCTCTCTCTCTCTCTCTCTCTCTCTCTCTCTCTCTCTCTCTCTCTCTCTCTCTCTCTCTCTCTCTCTCTCTCTCTCTCTCTCTCACGTCTATTCCCCTGTGGTGACCTGCTATATCGCCTCAAGGCATATGCACCCCGTAGTGTAGTTATCAGGCGTACGGGATTGAGAAAAAAAAAAGAATCTGTACACACAAATAAGGTTCATTTTGAATGGATATATGAAGGGAATTGCGCCTCTACCACCCCAAAGTTCTATTCTTCTCAACTCCAAGCTCACCTCTGAAGCGTCACCACCATCCTCATCTTGGAACCAACCGCCCACTAACTCCAAGCTCTTCTTTTTTTTACAAAAAAGATCCTTAATATTGCCAAGTAGCCTCAAAGTGAGTATACTCGTGTTGACATTGGTGATAGGGATCGAGAATGGCTGGGAGGATAATGATGAAAAGAAATGGACCCCAGTGTTATGGGTCTAACTGAAAACTACCTTCACCGTCCCTACTTCGTGTTTCCCGACAAAAAGCGTCTGCGTGCTGACCCTGAACTCCACTGTCAGCTGGAGCGCGAGGTCGAGGAGGCCCATGAATGTTTGGCTGTCATTGCGAGACTCCCCGCGTACAGCTGTCACGTGAGCCAAGTGCCCCCAGCAGCCACACTCTTCACTACGCAGCTGATGATGAAGCCGCGGGAGCTGCACAAGATCCGGCCGCACCAGCAGGACGCCGTGGCCTCCCTGGTGGACGACGAAGCCAACACCTTTCTAAGCGGGTGTGTCGTGTTGCCCTGCGGGAGTGGAAAGACGCTTGTGGGTGTGCTGTGCGCCAGCCTCATGCGGCGCCGCACACTGGTAGTGTGCGTCACGATGGAGCAGATGGAGCAGTGGCAACGGCAGCTGCTTCGGTGGACGCTTTTGCCCCCAAACCTGGTGTACCGGTGCGGCTCTGGCGTGCGGACCATCAACGGTCTGAAGGACGCCGCCGTGATCTTGTGCACCTACCACTGGCTGAGTGGCTCACAAGAGGCGGTGGGGTTCAACTCCCGTGTCCGACGCGCCGTATTGTCCTAGACTTACGGGCTGCTACTCATGGACGAGGTGCACAGGCTGCCTGCCACTGTGTATCGCAATCTTCCTCAACGCATCAAGAGCAGTTGGCGGGTGGGTCTCACTGCCGACCTTTCCCGCGAGGCAGATGACGATCATATAATCTTGTAGAGCATTGGGCCAGTGCGGTCACAGGCAAGTGTGGCTCGGCTGGTGCTCATGCGAGTGATAGCACCTGTAAATCTGGTGCAGGTGGCGGCACCACTACCTCGTGGCTTCTCGCATGTTATCAAGCGCACACCGGGACGCGACGACCTCCACCGACTACTTATTCTACTCAACCCGTACAAGTTTTGTTATCTGCGTTCGCTGATTCATTTTGTGGAATATAAACAGCATCAGAAGCTGCTTGTTATGTTTGAGGAGCTGTTGCATCTGCAGGTGTTTGCGGTGGCGTGCAGGCGTCCCTGCGTGAGCGGTAATAACGAGGCACGAGAGTCCATCGTGCAGAACTTTCAGCATTCTACTGGACCCCAAACACTGTTAGTGAGCCGCATCGGCGATACGGGGCTGGACGTGCCTGATTTGGCTTACTGCCTACAGCTGGGCGGCTTGGGTGCTTCCCGTCAGCAAGAAGTCCAGCGGGTGGGACGCGTTCAGCGGCTCAAGCCAGATGGGCGCACTTCTGAGTTCCATTCGGTGGTAACTGTGGGGCCGAAGTGTTCCGAGCTGGAGTACAGCCGGCGCCGCAACACCCACCTCGTGGAGCAAGGCTACCGCCTGCAGCAGATGCCAACCAACATAGTCCTGGACTCCATTCCCGCCTGCCACAACGTAAAGCTAGCTAAGTTTGCTCGGATGCTCGCTCACAAACTTTCTACGGGGCTCAAGGATAATGTGAACAAGTGGATCCTCGAGGTGTATCCAAGCTTGCTGCGTTCACTCCCTTACCGCGACCTGTGAGGCGGCACGCACCCTCCTCGCGTGAATCACCGCGTTTCCTAAGCCTTCTTTAGTGTCACTCACATGACTAGAGTAATGTAGCAATGATTCACTTTGATTGCTCTTGTACTACAGTTACATTTATAGTGAACACACTTGTTTGCTCAAATATCTGAAACTATTATCTTTTTACTACTGTTTTACATATTGTATATAACAACTACTTATATAATGTCTTGCTCTTAAATATTCGAGATGTAGGGATGGAAGAAGGATAAGAACAAGAATTAGGATGGAAGAAAGGTACAGTTTGGTTTCTCAATTTTGTTATGACTATTTTTTTGATAGATTTTGATGTGGAATTTAACAACCGGATATTTGTTTTTCGGCAAAATCACTTTTTTGGGTAATTACTCTGCAGAAATCTGGGCACTCTCTTCACTTAATACTTCCTTTTATGTATATTTTTTGCTCCAACATGTAGGGGATGTACAAAAACACTTCCAGAAACCCATAATGAATGGTTAATATTCATCGGAAGCTACTGGAAAAAGTTATATTTCCAATAGAGCGGCGTGCGTGGCGGCCAAAATCTAGATCTTGATTGTACTGCCGATTACTAACGCCGTTAAAATCACGTTCCCAACCTAAATAACCAACAAAACCTAACATAAACCTAACCGAAAGCAAACCCCACGTGTAACCTCCGAAGCCAGTGTATAAGACAGGTATTTGTGCTATAGACACAAATATATATATATATATATATATATATATATATATATTATATAAAATATATATATATATATATATATATATATATATATATATATATATATATATATACATACATATAAAAATATATATATATATATATATATTATATATATATATAAATAATATATATATATATATATATAATAATATTATATATATATATATATATATATATATATATATATATATATATATTATACATATATAATATATACATATATAATATATATATATATATATATATAATATATATATATGTTATATATATATATATATATACATATATATATATACACGTGTGTGGGCATGTGTGAGCATTAGTATGTGACCATAGATAACACTTTAGTCGCCACCTGCAACTAATGTTGCCAGCCGCCATATATTACGAATTATAGTATCACTACTGATTTTTATGTGCCACTGAAGATGATACACAGTAGTTTATATCATGACTGTATAATCTACCCTGTTTCAGCGTTGTTTTATGCTTTGTGTCTGCAAGTATATACGGTTTCAAATTTCGCTACCAGTTTTTTTTTTTCGGGAGACGACAGACAGCAGCTGACGGGAGGACATAAACACTAGCTGGCGATCACCGTTACCAACGTAACGTCGCCACTCGCCTTTGATATTTTTGTAATTTGTTCATTTATAGTCATAATATGACACAGATGAAGACACAAAATGACACAGACTCTCCAGATAGCTCCTTCTAACTTTCCTGAAATCCAAAAGTGGGCATTCCGCAATTTTAGTCCGCAATTCCGCAACTTGCGGAATAGTAATTCGGTTGTGGAATTGCGCAATTACGGATGCCTGAAAAAATTGCGGAATTGCGAATTGCGGACCGCCAAAATTTTGAAACGCAATCGCAATAACTTGCGGAATGGGTAATTCAGTTGCGGAATTGCGCAATTACGGATGCCTGAAAAAAATGCAGAATTGCGGGTTGCGGACCGCCAAAACTTTGAAACGCAATCGCAATAATTGTGACTGTCACCACCTTCAAAGTGGCAAGTGCCCGCGTGAACATAAGTTCCCACCAAATATTGTGGAGACGACACTGCCAACTGCCAACTTGTCAAGTGTAGCACAGTCACTCAGTCAGTGCGTGCTGGAACTTGGGATTGAGAGCGTGTACGCTGGCCGTGTGTGTGATTAGTTGCCAACCTCCACATGCTGAACCAGAAGTGGGAGGAGGAGGAGGAGGAGGAGGAAGAGAAAGATTAGTAGATTAGTTAGATTAGTGATTATTAGCCAGTAGACTGTGAAGTCTAAAAGTAAAGAAAAACACTAAAAGAGACAAAGACTTAATTGTGAAGGACAAGTAACAAGTATAGACAGAAACAGAATAGGAATACAGAAGTATTAAACACTAATAAAGAGTCTAGAGACATTTTTTGTTTTAATTGTATGTGTTTAAGAGTCTAGAGATGTTTAAGAGTCTAGAGAAATTTTTTGTTTTAATTGTAGGTGTCAAAATTAGTTTGCGGAATTGCAGAATTGCGGAATTGCGATTGCGAAAAGGCCTACCTGAAAAAAAATTGCGGAATTGCGATTGCGGACTGGTGCAGGTCGGAATTGCGGAATTGCGATTGCGGAATTGGAAAAAAAATTGCGATGCCCACCTCTGCTAAATAGAGCCATAATAGTCTAAATAGAGCCATAATAGTCTAAATAGAGCCATAATAGTCTAAATAGAGCCATAATAGAGCCTAATGTGCCAGGGAAGACCTACCACCAGATCCGTGATGAAGGGAGACACCATACTGCCGATACGGGACAACATGTAGGACGTCCCGATGCCTCGACTTCGAACCTGCGTCGGGAAAAGTTCGCTCGAGAAGAATATGATGGTCTGGAACCCTGCTGTGATGCCTAACTTCCCCACCATGGCCAAGGCTACGATGGTGGTGCTGTATGCTGAAAGGGACAAGGGATAGGTGGTTAGATATAGTAAATACTAAATGGTGAATACGGGCCCAGTTACCAGCTCTGCCCAGCCGCTGAAAATATTGAGACAAAAAATTATAAAAAAAGTTCTGCATAATTTTACTACCAACTACAAAACTATCTCACTACTACTACTACTACTACTAACTACTACTACTACTACTACTACTACTATTACTACTACTGTTACTACTACTACTACTACTACTACTACTACAAATCACTTCAGTCATATCATATATAATTTATATATATATATATATATATAATATATTATATATATATATATATAAATATATATATATATATATATATATATATATATAAAATAGACAAAATAGTAAGATAAAAACTGATGATAAAAGCTCAACTTCATTTACTACTAACTACAAAATTCTTTCACTACTACTACTACCTACTACTACTACTACTACTACTACTACTACTACTACTACTACTACAAACCTGCAGGAATGACGGCCAGAGCGAGCAGAATAGCAGCACTGGATAGCATGAAGAAAGCGAGAGTGGGTTTTCGGCCAAAGCGCTGCACGATGAAGCTGGTAAATATGTAGGCGGGCACCTCCACTAGGCCGGACAGAACCATATACATGAAGGGGTTGTCACTGATACTCCCGCCACTGAGAGACAACCCGAAGTACACCATTGAAGCCATTAGGTAGTCGAGATACACGATGAGGGTGATGATACGGAGCTGAGGTGTCCTGTAGTGTGTGAAAAAAGAACATAAGAAGCTTTTAGGCCAAGATAAGGTGATATTTCGTTGTTAGTAAGATCACACCTTCTTCGTGTTATTCATCTACAGTCTTGATCACGTGCTGGACTCGTGGGTGTCTAAACATAAGAACACAAGAAAATAAGGAAGCTACAAGAGGCCGCGAGACCCCATACGTGGTAGTTCCTGTTGACTTTGAAATTAACCTGTTGTTCCTGAAAAATAGGTCAAATGTTTCTTGTTTTTCTACTATGCTATGTCTGATACTACTATTATATCTATGTGAATAAAGTGACAGTGAACAACAGCAACAGAGAATAAAGCAACATTTTGAGTAGAAAAAGAAAAAAAAAGGATGAGTCAATGTAAAGTCTCACCTCACAAGAACCAAAGACTCTCCGATAATGGACTTGTAGAGAACCCGCATTGACGATTTCTGGGGTGGGTCCTGTACCTCTGGGTCCTGTAGGGAGGGACTGGGTTACATCTCTCTCTCTCTCTCTCTCTCTCTCTCTCTCTCTCTCTCTCTCTCTCTCTCTCTCTCTCTCTCTCTCTCTCTCTCTCTCTCTATTTAATTTTTCACTCTTTTAACCTCATTTTTACGTATTTTTAATCAGACGAAATGTTATTAAGACAGATTTCAGGAGTTCAGTGTAAGCGAAAAACGTGTGTGTGTGTGTGTGTGTGTGTGTGTGTGTGTGTGTGTGTGTGGGAGTAGACCTGTTCAGAAAACAATTTTTCCTATTTTTATACCCCCCTGCAAGGTTTCCCATGCTTTGTGACCTGGAAAGCCGAAAATCACAACCATTTTGAGCTAAACTGTCAGGAACCTTTGCCTCATTGGACCTCAAGATATTAAGCCCGCGACAGTAGAAAAGCGCCTAATTTTGCCTTCCGCCAGACTTTTTTTCACCTGAGACTTTTGTTACAATTGGGATAGAACAACAAATTGGGTATCAAATTGAAGCATTTTTAATATTATTTCTGAAAAAACAATCCAAGTAAACATTCAAGAAAAAAAGACACATCATATCCAGAAAAAAAGCAAAATTTTCTGAAAATTTCATATAAATTTCATAAATATTACAATCTTGACATCAAAAAATGTGTGACAAAGACTCTAAAAACTATTTTCAAGTGGCAGAAAACTCTATTGTCTATGTCAGAAGGACACTTCACAGTCATTTTTTCAGAGTTTGCTTCTTGAAGCTATCAAATCGCTCACGGTTGTATTCCACAGTTTGAAGAAGGTACTGTTTTTGCTGAGAATCTGTGGTAATGATGTTTGCGAAATCAGTCATCATCTTGACTCCCCGCTCAGCAATGTCATCACTACTTTTACATTGCTGACATATTCCAGGGCCTTGCTGTAGTCATCACTCCTTGGCCATGTCGCCACAGGTTGCAGAAGCCAGTCATACTCAATGCCAAGGGTGTCAAGCAGAAGATGACTCTCTGGACCAACTAGATCAGCCAGAGTCGTC
>JACEEZ010003899.1:27675-42675 GCA_016584305.1 Chionoecetes opilio | reverse complement strand
ACATACTTCTATTCATATTTACTCAATAAATTATATTTAACCCGAGTTTTGAAACTATACTTGGATGGTGCATTACGCATGTCTATAGCTAGACTGTTCCTTAGCATGGCGCCTCTGAACAACACACTCTGCTGGGCGTGGTAAGTCCTATACAGGGGAACTCTGAGGTCATTCCCCCTCCTTGTTACCGTCTGGTGGGCTATGGGTGTGAAGCCAATGTTTATGGGACATGTATTGATGGAGTTGTAGACTAGAACATCTGACTGCAAAAATATTATGTCGTGAATTTTCAGGATTTTGTGTTCATTGAAAAGGGGACCCGTGTGCTGTAAACGAGGAACATTTAACATTGTGCGTAGTAGTTTCTTTTGCTGCAAAAATAGTGTGTCAATGTATGTGGAGTAAGCCCCTCCCCAGATGGCAGAGCAATACAGTAAATTTGGGTAAACAATTGCAGAGTAAATTTTCTTTAAACAAGTTACATCAAGTTGCCCTCTGATTTTCTAAAATATTCCTATCATTTTAGATATTTTTGTTTTTTATTTCCTCGATTTGAGATTTCCATAATTTATTATCAATAATAATGCCTAAAAATTTTGCTTAATTTACCTGGGTTAATAAAACATTGTTAATTTTTATCTGCACAGAGGTTTCTTTAGTCATTAATGGGTGGGATACCATAAAGTGAGTCTTGTCAGTATTTAAAGTTAACTTATTAGTTTGTATCCATTTGTATAAGAGATTTAATTCAGTGTTTATTGTGACTGATAGATTAACAAGGTTTGTGTCGTTAAGAAATATACAGGTGTCATCTGCAAATAGCAAGAATTTCAACTTTCTACTGGAACGTGTTATGTCATTGATAAATATCATAAATAGTATAGGTCTTAAAATAGATCCCTGTGGCACTCCATAACATATGCTTCTCGTAGGTGATGATTTATTATTAAATGTAGTATATTGTTTTCGATTTCCTAAATAACTCTTAAACCATTGATGTGCTGGATCCCGGATTCCATACATATTTAGTTTTTCAAGTAGAATATCATGTGGGATAGTGTTGTCAAAGGTTTTAGAGACATCACAAAAGACAGTTAAATTAAATTGTTTTGAATCCATGGCGTCGTAGATGTGTTGACATAGGTTTTGTATTGCAAGTTCACAGGAATGTTTTGGTCGAAATCCAAACTGGTGCTTAGATAGTATTGTATTCTCAGAGAGGTAATTAAATAATCTAGTTGACATAATTTTTTCGAAAATTTTACTAAATGCTGTCAATATTGATATGGGTCTATAATTTTGGGGAATAGAAATGTCACCTTTTTTATAAATTGGAATAACCTTAGCAATTTGTAAATGAATTGGAAACTCTCCCACTGTAAAAGATTTATTTATGATATGAACAAGAAATGGAGATATCTCATCTATACATTGTTTTATTATTGTTATGTCAATATCATCATGGCCTGGGGATGTTAGTTTCAGGCTCTTTACTGTGGCTTTAATTTCTTCAATTGATGTTGGTGGCAAGTAAAAGGAATAAGGGACTGGATCAGGCATAAAGTCTGTATAAGTACTTGATGTATCTTGAACAGATTTCGATAAATCTATTGCAGCATTACAAAAATGGTCGTTAAATGCTTCAGTTATGTCTTCAGTTCTTGTAATGCTATTTCCCTGATATGTAATGGTATTCGGTATTTTTGTTTTGTTGTGTTTTCCTAAGATATCATTTATTAGATTCCAGGATTTCTTTGGATTACCTTCATGTTCCTGTAATGTAGTTTTGTAGTAATTTTCTTTTGCTGCCCTGATAATGGAGGTAAGCTTATTTCTGTATTTTTTTAAAGCAGTTTCATATGTCAGTGGCCATTTAGAGTATAATCTTTGAAGACGATTTCTTTCCTTAATTGAGGCTCTTATAGCTTGTGATATATATGGTTTACCGATATACTTATCCTTGACATAACATGTTTTTATTGGAAAGTGTTTGTTATATAACTTTGAAATTTGTTGTATGTAAGCATTAAACGTTTCATTGATATCACTAATATAAACCTCCCACTTGTAGTTCGATAAATCAGTTTTAAATTTAGAAATGGCATGATCAGTGAATATTCGTTTTGTAATAATTCTGTAGGTGTCGCTTTTGATCGGGTTTGGGTTAGTGAATAAACTGAAAATCGGGAAATGGTCGCTTATAGAGGTATATAATATGCCACTAGATTGATAATTATCTAAATTATTAGTCCATATAGGGTCAATTAAGGAGGCTGAGGATCTAGTAACTCTTGTTGGCTTACTGATAGTTGGAAAAAATAAATATGAATAAAATAAATTCACCAGGTCGTGCATGTTATTATCACATCGTTTCAATAAATTGATATTTATATCTCCTATTAAATAGCATGGTAAGCCCTCATTAGATATAGTTTGTAAAATGTAATCAAGGGAAAGTATAAACTCTGCTGGATTAGTATTAGGAGGACGATATATCATCCCTAAGATAAAGTTGTGTGATCCTTCAACTCTTAAGAATAATGATTCAATGTGTGGTAACTGTAGTGAAATGTCTTTTAGTTCTCTTCCTTGAAGACTACTATGCAGGTAAACAGAAATTCCACCTCCAGTTGTATTTATGTTCTTAAAGTAAGAATTGTATTGACTGAGATTATAAAGTTTGCAAATATGTTCATTTAACCGTGTTTCACATAAACCAATAATATCATACTTTACATTTGATATATCTATACACTGATCACATAACTCGTCCCAATGATGTGGGATGCTATTAATATTGAAGGACAGCATAGAAAATTTGGAAGATGAATATTCTAGTGAGTTAAGGTTATCACAAAAATAATAATTACAATTTATATCTTGCGTTGCTAAGTAAAAATTGTCCTCTACTGGTGTTCTACCATTACCACTAACATTAAGAAAGGGATCAAATGTCATGTTATTGATAACTTCTAAGGGAAAGTTATGGTAATTATCAAATATACAAGCAAAATCTGAATCATTTAAATTAAAAAATGGAAATAAATTGCAGACAGCACTCATGTTAAGTTATAAGTTTAGGTCAGAAATGATTACCTGATACAATATTTACTTATTTCTGAGGGACATCTTGTGTTGCGTCGCCGTATCTTTCATTATGGTCGAGGGCGATTTTTCTTCCTTATCGTCACCAGTGAGCAGATGTGTCGCCACCGCACCTCGCCCGCCGGCAGCCTCGTCATCGGACAGTGACACAGCCGCGGCGACTGGCATCCCGGTAGCCCTGGGACCAGGACGACCAGTCACAGCACCAGCAGCGGCGGCAGCGGCCCGTGGGTCAGCCGCAGCAGCAGCGGCCCGAAGGACAGCGGCAGCAGCAGCGGCCCGTGAGGCAGCCGCAGCAGCAGCAGTCTGAGGGACAACGGCAGCAGCAGCGGCCCGTGGGGCAGCCGCAGCAGCAGCGGCCTGAGGGACAGCGGCAGCAGCAGCGGCCCGTGGGGCAGCCGCAGCAGCAGCGGCCCGTGGGGCAGCGGCAGCAACAGCGGCACCAAGACCTCCCTCACTGGCGTCGCCACCATCACTGACTGAAGTGCCGACGCTGGGTCCGTTGGCGGCTCCGGTGCTCCAGTTCCTCCTCACGGGTTCACTTTGTTTTCTCGAAGTCGGTCTCTCTTTGATGATCAAGTTCGTGTGCCGGAAATACGCTAGTTTACCTTCACTCCTGGCTTGACGCATCATTGGTAGTTTTTCTTTGCGTATCTTCTGAGAGGCGGGGCAAAGATCTTCGTTTACGAATATACTAGATCCTTTTAACTTGGCGGTATTTCTAAGGACTGCTTCACGATCACCATACCTTGTGAAACGAGCAATGATGGGTCGGCCACGGTTTTCTTGACGCTGACCAACCCGGTGTGCTGGATCCATTTCGATATTGGGTAGTTGAATCATATTCTCCAATAGTTTGCTTACTTGTTGGGCAGTTTGCTCCCAGGTTTCCCCTCCAGGTAGTTCGTCCATTCCGATGAATTGAAGATTGTTGCGGCGGTTGTAGTCTTCTTGATAATTGCATCTCTCGTATAAATCGTTGGTATGCACTTCACTAGCTCGAAGTTTTTCCTTAAGATCGTCGATTACTCTGTGGTTGTTCTTTATCTCAATATCATGACTATTAACAACCTGTTTCAGATCTTCAACCTCTTTTTGACTAAACTCTAAACTTCTGGTTAATTCCGTCACAGTTGATTGCAGAGATTGAAATCTGCATTCAATTTGCTTTGTAAACACTTCTAAAGCACTGCGGTAAGCTTGGTCCTGAGCAGAAAGTAGGGTCTTCAAAACTGTTGTATCCATCTTGAATAGGTTGTTGGTGGTAATAACGGAGGGACTGTTAAGCACGTCTGTTCGCTACCGAAGCTCGTAACAGGATGAGAGAAGAGAGAGAGAGAAGAGAGAGAAGAGAGTCACTCACTTCGTCTGCCGCGCCTCCAGATTGGCCACAGTGTCGAGCAGCACTTGGCCTCGAGTCTCCGGCAGCAGGAAGGTCCCCGCCCCTGCCAGCAAGGCCCCCGTCCCGAAGATGACGAAGGGCGCCCAGGGATACACGGAACCCTATGGAGAGGAGGAGGAGGAGGAGGAGGAGGAGGAATACAAAGGAATACAAAGGAAATACAAACAGCAACATACCATTAGGTCCTTACATGGCTGTTTGATTTAACTACACTACATAAACTAGATAATAAGAGAGAAGGGATAGGAAAGTAGAAGGCTCCTTGGGTAGAAGGAGGGAGGAGGAGGAGCAGGAAGAGGAGGAGGAGGAGGAGAGGAGGAGGAGGAGGTGGAGGAGGAGGAGGAAGAAGAGGAGGAGGAGGAGAATAGGGTAAAAATACACAAACCAAACCTTCTATAATCTACTATAAAAAAACAGTACTAATATCTCAAGTATATAGTAAGGTGGAAAATATGAACCCGCTACTCCAGTTATATACTTCTTCAGGAGCTTTAACCCTTCACGCCCAAATCTTTCCTTTGCTATATGAAATCGTCTCTTGTTAGCCATAAAATAACGAAAAGTAACTGAATATACCAAATTTGTTAGTCGACAAGGATACTAAACAGGTCATATCTATAAAATATTGCTTATAGTCACTCAAAATCGTCTAATGGTACCCAAATTACAATGGAAATTACGTTCTGGGTCTCAAGGGGGAAAGAACTCACCACCAGGTCTGTGATGAAGGGGGCCACCGTACTACCAACGCAGGACATCATGAAGGCCGTGCTGACTCCTCGACCTCGCACCTCCGTCGGGAAGAGTTCGCCCGAGAAGAATATTATCATCTGGAAACCTACTGAGATGGCCAACTTTCCCGCCATGGCCAGGACTAGCAGGGTGGTGCTGTATGCTGTAGAGAGGGAGGGAGAGAGGTAGTAAGCATGGGAAATAGAGAATACAACAACAATAACAACAACAATAACTACTACTATACTCGCCGCACGTTAAGTTGGCGAAAATGGGGCCTCACTCCCTCCTTCCGAACGCATGGGATTGGCTGAGGTGTTGGGTGTTGGAGCTTTAGGGCGAAGCTTGGAGCAAGGCATTCTCACCCAACACCCAGCACCTCAGCCAATCCCGTGCGTTCGGAAGGGGGAAGTGAAGGGGCCCCATTTTCGCCAACGTAACGTGCGCGAGTATACTCTTCAGCTTATACGGCTTCTTATAGCTTCCTTATTTTCTTATGGTCTTATGTATACTATGACACTAACCAGCAGGGGTGAAGGCCAGAGCGAGAAGAACCACAGCAGCCATAAGAAAAAAAAAAGAAAGACTGGATTTCCTCCCGAAGTATTGGACGATGTAACCAGAGAAGAGGTAGGCCGGGAGCTCCATAAGCCCGCTCAGAACCAAATAGACGTATGGGTCATCGCTTACGCTGGCCCCGCTGAGAGACAAGCCGTAGTACACCGTTCCCACCACTACGTAGTTGAAGTAGATGCAAAGCGTGATGGTTCGTAGCCTCGGCGTTCTGTAGGGTGGTAATACAGCGAAAAAAAGTTGTTATTGAGTTTACAAAAATGTGATAAGAAGGAAAGTTTTAATATCTCCGGCATAAAAGCGTCCAAATAGTTGACGATTATCTTAGATACTAATAACTAAACTATTGCTATTTGTATGGTTCTTTCTTTATGCCTTAGAATACAGGAGAAACTAGGGGGGGGGGGGGGGGGGCACTCAGTAGAGCGCATACCTCCGCTCGAATATTTCATCAATTGGTTGCATGATATATATATATATTTATATATATATGCACTCAGTATGAGCGCATACCTCCGGCCGAATATTTCATCAATTGGTTGCCATGGCAACAGTTGTCAGTAGATTTCATCCAAAATTAAATCAGTTCTTCCTTATACCAAATAAACTTGGTATACCGAGTTTGGTCCAAATCTATTCGTAAGTTTTTGAGAAATCCTGTACACTAACAAACAGACAGATAGACAGATCGGGGTGAAAACATAACCCCTCCAACTTCGTTGGCGGAAGTAACAAAAGGAGATTCCACCCTTAAAACTCACTCAAAAAGGATCACAACATAAGAACATAATAAGAAAACAAGAATACAGGGACGCAAAAGATCACTGCACCCCAAGAACTCACTTAAAAAGAATCACAACGTAAGTACATAAGAAGAAAACAAGAATACAGGGACGCAAAAGAAGACTATACCTCAAAACTCACTTAAAAAGGATCACAACATCGCCAACAACAGACTTCATAATGGACCACGCAGAGGAGTGCTTGGGGGTAATATTCCGGACCTCTGCAGTTTGTTCCTCCACCAGCTTCTTCATCTCAGCCTCAGGGGGGAGCTCAACGCCATGCCAGCGAGCCATCTTACTGAATACCTCAAGGGCTTCCTGGGGGCGCCCGTTTACGATGAGCCACAGGGGGGACTCGTCAATCAACCTGGGGGGAAAAACAAGGGACTCAAGACTCAAAAGAACATAAGGAAATAAGGAGGCCACAACAGGCTGTGGGACCTATACGTAATAGTTCCTGTAGACTCGACCTTCTGGCGTTCCAAAGTGATGTGATTTATATCAATTACTCATATTACAGACGTTTTTACTACATCAATAATAACTATTACTTCTAAAAGCACAAAATATAGACTCCCTTATAAAAAACAGTGGACTAAAACTTGACCTTCTGGCGTTCCAAAATGACGTGACTCTATCTTTTAGTCATCTTACAGACGTTTTTACTATCACAACAACAACTAGTACTCCTAGAAACACAAAACAAAGACCCACTTGTAAAAAAAACTCAATTATTATCATACCCGCATCTGACCTAAGCTTTCTACACCAATTAACTTTATATTTCTCATTTTTACAGAAGTTTTTACCACCACCACCACAACAACAACAACAGCTACTACTACTACTACCACTATTCCAACGACTGCCATTACTACCGCTGCAAAAAATACAAAATACTAGTAAAAATCCGGTATAAAAATAATTATGATCATACCCGCATCTGACCTAAGTTTTTTACCCGTCTAACCTTTTTTCTAGATGACTTACCATAGAGCAGGAAGGATGAGGAGGCCAGGAAGAGTTGCCACTGTCTGCAGCATCCGCCAGTCCCTTATTAAGTACCCCAGGCCGCCGTACAGCATAATAGTCACTCCCCACACATTGTACACGCCGAAAGCAGCAAAAGTTCTTCTCTTAGGCTCCATAATCTCCATCACTGCGACACATTTTATTTATCCCCTTGAGGCCCAGAACGTAATTTTCTATGTAATATAACCACCATTCGACAATTTTAATGAACATAAGCAATATTATATAGATATAACTTGTTTAATATCCTTGTCCATTAGCTACTTTGGTTTATTTAGTTACTTTTCGTAATTTTATGGACAACAGACGATTTTATACAGCAAAGGAAAGATCTGGGCGTGAAGGAGTTAAGAACATAAGAAAGAACATAAGAAAATAAGGAAGCTACAAGAGGCCGCGAGACCTACATATGGTAGTTCCTGTTATTTCTATTATTTTTCTACATGACAAAGGACTGGCCAAGGTAAAAAAAATGAGTTCACTAAGAGCCCGCTTAGTTGACAGTTCCTATAAAAAACACAGTAAGAAGATAAAGAAAGCAGGGGTTGAGCCAATTTAGTTATGGAGGTTAAACTTTATAAGATTATTAATAAAATAAAAAAAATAAAAAAATACGTGCTATTCTCCTCCTTAATGAATGTCAATTATCATTATCAATATTGTTACGCGCTTGGCGATATATGCATGTATGTGGGTGGGGGGAAAGGCAGGTTGAGTGGGTCTGTGTGTGCGCGAATGAGGCGTGTGTATGTCTGTGTGTCCGGGGTGGGTAGCAACGGCGGGGAGGACACTGGCAGCGGGATGGTGTAGCAGCGAGGCGGCGGGGCAGAACAAGCTGGGCCGGGAAGGAAGCAGGGTGTCGGGAGAGCGGCGGACGGACACCAGCCGCGCGCCTGTAAAGCCCGGTTCCCACCTTCCCGCTTGTACGGCCGCCGTACAACAACAAAGACGTCACAATGACGTCACAACAAAGTCTACCGCACCGCCGTACCGCTGTACGGCCGCCGTACAAAGTTAAATTCAAGTCATCTCTCCCGCTCGGCGGTGTCCGCTCGAGCGGAGTTGCCAACTGTGCCCAGTTACCACAAATACCACTCAAGCGGTGATGATGGTGACGTCATTGTTGTTGTATGGCGGCCGTACAAGCGGGAAGGTGGGAACCGGGCTTAAGGCATCGCCTCGCCTTCGTCAGCCTAAAGCTCGGTTCCCACCTTCCCGCTTGTACGGCCGCCATACAACAACAATGACGTCACCATCATCACCGCTTGAGTGGTATTTGTGGTAACTGGGCACAGTTGGCAACTCCGCTCGAGCGGAGTCAGTATAGTGGGGTGGCTTATGGCCAAAAAATAACCAAATCGTTACACGCTGGCCCAAAGCACCAAATTTGGTACATGCATAGTTTAGGTCAATACAAAGATTTTTGGAGGGGGGTACCCGATTTTAAAGGTCAAGGTCATGGTCAGGTCAAGGTCAAAGGTCAAAATGGGGTAGTACTGTCATTTCAGGTGGCAGTTTATTTTTACCATGCTTTATGTAGTGTACATAAAGCCTTCTTTCCTTGAGCCTTTCTTGGAGCCTTCTTTCCAGAGTCACGAGCAAGGACATGCCATTCAGGAAACATTCCACAAACAAGTCAACAATATGTGTGATGCTATTGAATCAATGGGCAACCCGTTCTTGAACACAGCAAAGGAACTCGTTGTTCTTGACACCCATGACTGTATGGATGAGCAGGTTGTGGAAGCACTCTACAGAATGGAGTAACTGGGCAAAGAGCAGTCAGTACTCAAGGTATGTCAGCAGTGGTGTACCGAGGGGGGGGGGGCCATGCGGCCATGGCCCCCCCCTTTGCAAGGAATAAATTATAATATATAAATATATTTATAATATATATATATAATATATATATATATATTATATATATATAATTATATATATATATATATATATATATATATATATATATATATATATATTTATATATATATATATATATATTATATTATATATATATATATATATATATATATATATATATATATTATATATATATTATAATATATAAATATATTTATAATCTATAATAATATAAGCGAAAGTGTGTGTCTGTGTGTGTGTGTGTCCGCTCTAGGGTCCGCCCCCCGTGGCGGAATTCCATCATATGGCAAATTTTTGGAACCAGGTTGACCAGGGGAAGGTTTTAAGCCCACTTATGGGATGATCCGATCACTTTTAATTTTTTTAAAATTTTTAGTAGACCTATTAGCGAGAATTGTGAAAAAAAAGTGGGTTGCGAGAATTGAGGAAACCTTGATGTAGGTAACTTATAATTTATTGATGGTATAACTTATAACTTGATGATGGGTAACGGGTGAGTGAATGGGTGGGGTGATGGGTAATGGGTGTGGGGTGATGGGTGAGTGAATGGGTGGGGGATGATGGGTTGGGGGTGATGGGTGAGGGAATAGGTGGGGGGTGATGGGTAATGGGTGAGTGAATGGGTGTGTGGTGATGGGTAATGGGTGAGTGAATGGGTTGGGGGTGATGGGTAATGGGTGAGTGAATGGGTGGGAGGCGATGGGTAATGGGTGAGTGAATGGGTTGGGGGTGATGTGAATGGGTTGGCGTTAATACATACATTTCTACATCCATGATTTCAGGAAAGTTAGAAGGGGCTATCTGGAGAGTCTGTGTTTGGTGGGCCGAGGGCCCACCAATAGCCCTCCGCAGGAGCTAGCCAAAAAGTCCGCCCGGAGGGTGGCTTTGCGGCTAGTATATAAATATATTTATAATATATAAATATATTTATAATATATAAATATATATATAATATATAAATATATTTATAATATATAAATATATTTATAATATATAAATATATTTATAATATATAAATATATTTATAATATCTTAATATATTTATAATATATAAATATATTTATAATATATAATATATATTTATAATATATAAATATATTTATAATATATTAATATATTTATAATAAATAAATATATTTATAATTATATAATATATTTATAATATATAAATATATTTATAATATATAAATATATTTATAATATATTAATATATTTATAATATATAAATATATTTATAATATATAAATATATTTATAATATATAAATATATTTATAATATATAATATATTATAATATATAAATATATTTATAATTTATAAATATATTTATAATATATAAATATATTTATAATATATAAATATATTTATAATATATAAATATATTTATAATATATAATATATTTATAAAATATAAATATATTTATAATATATAAATATATTTATAAGATATATATATATATATTTATAATATATATATATATATATATATATAAAATATATATATATATATATATATTATATATATATATAGGGCTGTTATATATAATATATATATATATATCTGTATATAATAATATATATATATATATATATATATATATATATAATATATTATATATATATGTGTGGTCTGTTATGTATAATATATATATATATATATATATATATATATATTTAGTATATATATAATATATATACATATATATATATTCATATTTTGGCCCCCCCCCTTTTAAATTTTCTGGGTACGCCACTGTATGTCAGTGATGTGCTGGTGAGACGAAAGAAATCAATCCACAGCACAATTAAAACAAACAAACTTCCACTTTTCAAGCGACCACACGCCAGTACTCCCAGCAGAAAGGCAACCCAGGTCCAGGAAATGAAGAGTGACTGTAACCTTTTCAGCCAACTCTTTATTGCTGCTCAGGTCCGCGACACAAACCTGGAGGATTTTTTCTCACATGAAAATCACACTTGGCCACCAGCATTGTCACTGCATGGGAGACTTCGTCTACCAGGAAACAAATCAAAAATTTTGGCTTGCATCGACCCAAGCATCCAGCCAGAACCACCATTACACTTTGATGCGAAGATTTTCGATGGGGCTGCCATGGTGCATATCCTGCCACATGGAAATAAGTGTACGTTTGGCAAATACAGTGACACAATCTTCATTCCTTGGACAGAGAGACAACTGCAAAGCAGCACTCGAATTGACATTGTATGGGACAGATACTATCCAGACAGCTTGAAGTCAACAACCCGTAAGAAACGAGAGAAGGGGGTACGGAGGAAGGTGTCTCGCAATGCCAACCTTCCCGCATCCTTTGTTGGATTCTTGCAGGACGACACAAACAAAGAGGAACTTTTTGCTCTGCTCTCAGAAGAAGTAGCCAACCATGTCTACCCACCTGAAAAATGGGTATACATTACATCCGGAGAGAGAGTTCTGTCCAATCAACCTGGATGTACTATGGACATGAATGACCATGAGGAGGCAGACAGCAGGATTTCTCTGCATGTGTACGATACCCTGAGGAAAGGTGCAACATCCATTCTTGTCAGAACTGTTGATACGGACGTGGTTGTGATCCTTGTAGGAGTTTTCTACTGTCTTGTCAATCGGTATCCTGACTTGGATCTGTGGGTTGGATTTGGTGCAGGGAGGCATTTTCGGTACTACCACATTAACTCTGTCTGCCTGGAACTTGGTGAAGACAAATGTAAAGCGCTGCCCTTCTTCCATACCTTTACTGGATGTGATGTGACATCCCAGTTTAATGGTAAAGGGAAGAAATCAGCCTGGATGACCTGGAAATCACTCCCAACTGTGACAGAAGGGTTTACCGCAGCATCATCCTCAGCATTCGTTCCTCAAGACACATCATCTCCGGTATTCAGTGTAATTGAGCAGTTCACCTGTGCCATGTACGACAGCACGACTCAACACAGCAAGGTTAACGACCTTCGGCAAGAGCTCTTTCCTAACAGGGTGAAACTGATGGAAAGGCTACCACCAACACAGAATGCACTGCTCCACATGTCAAACCCATGTGTGTACCAGGCCAGTATCTGGACAGAGAGTCTGAAACCAGTCATTGCTGCCCCTAGCCCAGATGGTTTCGGTTGGTCCAAGTCAGACACTGGGTGGCATCCCTTCTGGACCACGCTTCCAGCTGCTGCTGTGGCTTGTAGAGAACTCATAAAGTGTGGCTGCAAGGCGGTTCCCATGTGTGCTAGGAATTGTAAATGCGAAAATGCTGGTCTGGCGTGTACAGCACTATGTCAATGCCGTGATGACTGCGAAGCATGACGTGCCTTCCTCATCTAGGTGAGTGCAGTTATGCATGTAGTGCTTTATAGAGGTAGTCCATGTAGACAACTCTTTAATGCTAGATATGACTCCCTCAAGTCCATTAACGGTAATTTAGGCAATGACAGCAATTTTTTATGTTGAAAATTATTTTGGAAATGGCTAAAGACGGCAATTAGCGAAATTTGACCTTTAACCTTGACCTGACCTTGAGCTTGACCTTTAAAATTGGGTACCCCCCTCCAAAAAGTTTTGCTTTGGTCCAAAGTATATGTGTGCCAAATTTGGTGCTTTGGGCCAGCAGGTAACGATCATTGCCATAAGCCACCACACTAGTAGTCAGTGCTTCGCCTTAAGCCAGCGTACCTTTGTGTGTTTGTGTACCTCTAGTGAAGCCTTGTGTATTGGTGTTAGTGGAGCACAGAGCGTGACCATGTAACAGTGTGTACTTTGTTCCTTCAGCGACGCTTCGTCAGGAGAACGGTGTATTGTGTGACTTACATCATTAAAAGTAGAGAGTTGTACAGTGAGTGTTCAATGTCCTCTATCCGCCTTGTGTTATTGACTACGTGTTTCACACCGTTGCTCGCTTCAGGGTAGTTCTACCGAGTTCTTCGTCAGGAGGGAAGTTAAGGGGTTACGTGATGGCGCCTTTGGGGGTGAATTAAGACAGGTGAGTCTTTGAGAGTGAGGGCTGTGCGTAATGTGAATCAATGAGGTCAGGTGTAAGTAGAATTAAGTTTTAGTATCGAGTAGTATACAAGACTTACATAGGATCAAGGAGGAATAGCTGATCAGGATTATGTAGGATTAAGCTTTGATATCGAGTAGTATATAAGCTGGAAAAGCGTAGATTTAAAAAGGAAATAGAGAAAAACTGGTTCACAAATAGGGTGGTAAATGATTGGAATGGTCTCGTTAGTTAGGTGGTTAGTGCGGAGTCATTAGGGAGCTTTAAAAGGAGGCTGGATAAATTCATGGATGGGGATGAAAAGTGGATGTAGGTAGTGTTAGGTAACAAGAACTACCACGTGTAAGTCTCGCGGCCTATTTTAGCTTCCTTATTTACTAATGTTCTTATGAATAGACTTACATAGGATCAAGGAGGAGTAGCTGGAGAAGGAATGAAGAGCCCCCATGCAGAGGCGAGCCACAAGGATGAGAGAGAGTGATGGAAACCAGGCAGACACGAGACCCAGAGCGATGACGGCCACGTATCCCAACATAACCGTGCGCTTACGACTGTACCTGAGAAGTTACCATAGATATGAATAGGGTGACTTAGACTATTAATCTAACAATGCCTATCATATTATTATGTCTTGTAGTAAGTTTTATCTAATTTGTGATTTTTAAGGAATATCTGGAAGTATTATGTCATTGTGAATTGGCTGAAATAGAGACTTCTAATCATTGTAACTAAAAACTGACTCCAGATACGTGTTCAACATGCCCGAAAACTGCTAGGAACTAATTTTCAAGCAAATAGATCTATTTCTTAAAAAAATTGCAAATTTTGCAAGGCCTTACCCTTTGCTTTGCCCTTGAAAAATTTGCAATTTTTTGTGAAAAAAATTATTTTCTCAAAAATTAGTTCCTAGCAGTTTTCGGGCATGCTGAACACGAATCTGGAGTCAGTTTTCAGTTACAATGATTAGAAGTTCCTATTTCAGACAATTCACAATGACATGATACTTCCAGATATTCCTTAAAAACCACAAATTCGACAAAACTTACTACAAGACATAAAAATATGATAGGCATTGCTAGATTAATCATTATTTCAATAATGAGAGAGAGAGAGAGGAGAGAGAGAGAGAGAGAGAGAGAGAGAGAGAGAGAGAGGGGAGAGAGAGAGGGGAGAGGGGGAGAGAGAGAGAGAGAGAGAGAGAGAGAGAGAGAGAGAGAGAGAAAGAAAGAGAGAGAGAGTCATAACATGTAATGATCATTGTCAATACTTACTTATCAGACAGGTAGCCATTAACAGGCGCTCCCAGGAAGTTCCCTAACATGTATACACTCTGGAAGGAGGCCTGGAGGTAGGCCTGCCCGCACGCTAGATTGTACTGCGAAGGAGAAAGGGAGAGGAGAGAAGTAAACTAAAACCCACACACACACACACACACACACACACACACACACACACACCCCACACACCACACACACACACACAGC
>JACEEZ010003899.1:22500-25000 GCA_016584305.1 Chionoecetes opilio | reverse complement strand
ACAGCTCGATCGATAATTTAGGAGATATGCAAGTGTTCGTTGGCTTGTTTGGATTAAAAAACTGGCTTTCCCAGATCGGATACCTTTTCCGTAAACATGGATTCTTGGTCGCAGCAAGAAATATAATTCGTGGAGGGCGGGGGGGGGAGGGCTGGAAGGAGGGGGGTCAGAGGGGGCGAGGGGGCGGGGGGGGCTGGAAGGAGGGGGTTAGAGGGGGCGAGGGGGAAACAATGACAAACTATGAGAAATTGAAAAGCACACTGGACTTCACCATGCGCGTTAATGTATAAAATTCCCCATATTTGCTAATGACGTTTTACTACTTTAAAATACTCAGAAATCTTCCCTTCAAACAAAAGTACCTCAAAATACTAAAAAATCTTCCCTTCAAACTTCAACTTCAAACAAAAATACCTCAAAATACTCAAAAAACCTTCACTTAAAAAACTTAAACTTAAAAAACAAACTACCTCAAAATGCTAAAAAAACCTACACTTCAAACTTCCAACTATCAATCATGCATGCATTTCATCAGTCATAACTATACTGTAGATCCCCCGCCAGGGTACCGGAAATAGCATCCCTGAAAATATCAATAAAATCAACCAATCAATCTTTCGGCAAACCACAACATGTATATAAAAAATTTAAAAAATAAACAGTTATGATTTATTGTGAGTGGGTTATGAGTAGCTATGATTTGTTGTGAGTTGATTGTGAGGTGTTGTGAGTGGGTTAAGAGGTGTTTTTGAGTTTAAATGAGTAGATTATTAGGTGTTGTGATTGTGAGTGGGTTGTGAGGTGAGTGAAATCCGAGACGCATCTTTAACTTTACCTCATAGGTTTTAATCACCTCACACACACACACCGCCCCAAACACACCACACACACACAAACCACCACACACCACCACCACACACACACAACACAACACACACACACACACCAACACACACTAACAGTCATCACCACTGTTACAACCTAAAATTGTGTGCCAGTTCGCGAAGACATGAAATTAAACCTCGGCCACAAACCCCCCCCATAAACCCCCTCCTCCCACAACCCCTCCTCCCACAACCTCCCCCCCCCCCACAACCTCTCCTCTAACTCACCGTAACCTCATTTCACACCCTTTCAACCCCCTACATTTATCCACTAACCTCAACATCTTTCAAAAACAGCCTCTTCTTACTTCCGATATACTCCTATCATCTCCACTCATCTCTTATAGTTTCTTCTTTTAGTCCTATTAAACTATGTCACTATCAGCGACTTTCTATTAGAAATTGAAGCCTTACGAAAATTCGCTTCGATATTCTTCCTGGTTACCGAATGTGAAACAGTGAAGTTGAAAACAAGCCCTCCGACTTAAGGGCCCTTGTGCAACAGGCCGATATTCCGGGGCGCAGTCCAGATTTTACAGTTGTCTATGCAACGAGTATTATAATGTTGTGACGAAAATTTCATACTCCCGCGTGTTTTTGGAGGTGGTCAAGATGGCTGGGGGAAAAGCGTAGCTCCGTCCCTTTTTGTAGGAAGCATGGTGTGACGAGGGGTTGGCACACACAGCTAGATAGGTCACCCATATAAAACAGGTCGTGACCTCGCCTCGCTCTCCACTCCAAGCAACCCACTCTATAGTTGTGTGAGGAGCCACTGTGTCGGGCGTGGGCATCACGTGGGAGGCTGTGTGAGTCCTCCTTCTAACCTTGATTTGAGAGTATTGTAAGTATTTTGTGAAGCTTGTTTTTCTGTATTATTGGTTCACCGATGTCGAGTTGGCTGTATTTACGGAAAGTGAGAGTAGGAGGGAAGTATTGTGTGTGGGCTAAGATGAGCTCAGTAGAAGCGCTCTAGGTTCTGTGTTATGTGTAGAGGCTCAGTTAGAAGTGCTCTTAAGGTGTTTTGGGTGTAGAAGGCTCAGTAGAAGCTCTCTTTGTTATGTGTTGAGACTCAGTTAGAAGTGCTCTTTGTTGGTGGTTAGAGGCCTTTAGTAGAAAACGCTCTTAAGGTGGATTGTGGGGTTTAAAGGTGGGGTTAGAGAGAAACGGAAAGTGAGAGTGGGTGAGATTTTGACAGCGTTGCGCGTGTATCTTATCTGGAATTTTCGGACGAGTGCAGGTTTATTTGTTGTAAGGATAATTGTAGTTAAGTGTTAATTCACGGTCGACACCAAAATGGTTCTGAGTCATTGTGTGGAGTTGGAAAGCATTTTTGCTGGCTGATTTCAAAATGGCATTGCTTTTTCTCTAGCACGTATAGCTTTTGAAATATCGGCATTTTAAATTTTAATAGCTATTATAATTATATACGTATATATAATTATATAATTAATCGAAACAATCCCCCTACGTTAATATATATTACTCGTAATTAAATTATGGTGCTGCCTGCGGCTTTATTAGGACCTAATGTACATATCTGGCAAAAAATATACTTAAATTATGTTCCAAATATATCCGAAAATGTGCCACATCTGGAAATATCCGAAAATATGCCA
>JACEEZ010003899.1:0-17500 GCA_016584305.1 Chionoecetes opilio | reverse complement strand
CAAAAAAAAACCCATTTTCTATAAAAACCATTTTTTTAAAAAAAACTTTAAAAAAAAAAAAAAAAATTTAAAAAAAATTTTAAAAAAATTTAAAAAAAAAACCCCTTTACTAAAAAACCCCATTTTCTATAAAACCCCTTTACTAAAAAAACCCATTTTTATAAAAAACCGTTACTATAAAAAATTTATAAAAAAACCCTGTTCAAAAACCCCTTTTAAAAAACCCTTTACTAAAAAAACCATGTTCTAAAAACCCGTATAAAAAAACCCTTTAAATTTTAAAAAAATTTTTTAAAAAAAACCCTTTTTAAAAAAAAACCCCCCAAAAAAAAAACCCAACAAAAAAAACCCTTTTAATTAAAATTTTTACAAAATTTTTTAAAAAAAATTTTTAAAAAAATTTAAAAAATTTTTAAAAAAATTTAAAAAAACCCTGTTAAAAAAAACCCATGTTCAAAAAAACCCAGTTACAAAAAACCCCCAAAAAAAACCCCCCTGTTACTATAAAAAATTTTAAAAAAAAAAAATTTTAAAAAAAACCGGTTTTTAAACCATTTTAAAAACCCTTTTATTAAAAACCCAATTTACTTAAAAACCCATTTACACAAACCCAAAATAAAAAAGACTATAAAAACCCCCGATTTTTAAAAAAAATTTTATAAAAAACCCCCATTATATAAAAACCCATTATAAAAAATTTATTAAAAAAATTTTAATAAAAATTATTAAAAAACCCCCATTATATAAAAACCATTTAATAAAAATTTATTAAAAAAATTTATATAAATTTTTAAAAAAAATTTTAAAAATTTTTCGAAAAACCCCTTTAATAAAAATTAATGTTTTTTAAAAAAATTTTTAAAAATTTTAATAAAAATTATAAAAAATTTTTAAAAAAAAATAAAAAAAGGGTTTAAAAATTTATAAAATTTAAAAAAATGGTTCTTTAAACTGTTTTAAAAAAATTTTAAAAACCCCTTTTTTTAAAACATTATAAAAAAAGGGCAAAAAACAATTTTAAAATTTTCTAAAAACCGGGGAAAAAAAAAATTTTTTAAAAAAATAAAACTTTTGGGGAATTTAAAAATTAAATTAAAAAAAAAAAATTTAAAAAAGGGGTTTTTTGGGGGGTTTGTTTTTTGGGGGTTTTTTTTTGGGTTTTTTTTTTTTTTTTTTTTTTTTTTTTTTTTTTAAAAAAATAATTTAAAAAAATTTAAAATTTAAATTTTTAAAAATTTTTTGGTAAGGCGTTTTTTTAAATGGTTGGGGGTTTTTTCTTTTTTAAAAAAAAATCCCCCTTTTTAAAAAAAGGTTTTTTTTTTTTTTGTTTTTTTTTTTTTTGGGGGTTTTGGGGAAAAGGGGGGGGGGGGTTTTGGGGGAAAAATTTTTTTTTTTGGGGGTTTTTTGGGGTATTTTTTTTTGTGTTTTTTTTTTTGGGGTTTTTTGGGGGGCCCCCCCGGTTGGTAGGTGGTGGGGTTTGGGTGTGTTGGGTTTGGGGTGGGGGGGGGTTTTTTTTTTTGGGGGGGGGGGTTTTTTCCCCCTGCCGGGCCCCCCGGGGAAAAGTTATCGGGATGGGTTTTGGGGGGTTGGGGTTTTTTTTTTGGGTGGAAATTTTTTTTTCCCCCCAAAGGGGGGTCCCCCCGGGTGGGGTTTTTTTTTTTTTTTTTTTTTTTTTTTTGGGGTTTTTTAAATTTTTGGGTTTTTTTTAAAAAAAATTTTTTTTGGGTTTTGGGGAAAAAATTTTTTTTTTGGGGGGGGTTTTTTTGGTTTGGGGGGGAAAAGGGGGGGAAAAAAGGGGGGTTTTTTGGGAAAAACTTTCCTTCGCCTAAAAATTTCCCCGTTTTACGGTTTCTTTTTTTGGGGCCCCACCCTTCCCCCCCCAGTTTTAGGGCCCCCCTTATTTCCCCCCCTGGTCCCCGTCCCCACGCATGGGTGGTGGGGGCCACCCGTTTCCCCGGCCACTGGGGGGGCCCGGAGGGTTTGAAACCACCGGGGGGGCCGGAAGGAAAACCCCAAAAAAGGCCTGGGGGGGTTTAAAAAAATTGGGATGGGGGGTTGGGAAAATTTTGGTTTTAAAAATTTTAAACGGTAGGGGGAAAGTCCCCCTGTTTAAGGGGGGCTCAAAGGGTTTTTTTCCAAAACAAAGGGGGAGGCAATCGGGGCCCAGTTTCCCACCCCCCCCTTTTTTGCCTTCACCGGGGGGGAACTTTCCCGCCCGGGAAGAAACCAAAGTAATTTAAAATTTTTTTGGGGCCCCAAAAAGTTTTTTTTTCTCGAAAAACAACTGTAAAAAGTCTTCTTTTTTCGGCCTTAAAAAGCATTTTGGGGGACGGGGGGAAAACCCCCCTTTGGTGAGGGCCCCCCCCCCCCCCCCCCCCCCCCCCCCCCCCCCAAAATTTAAAGGGGGGGTTTTTTAAAAATTAAAAAATTTTTTTTAAAAAATTTTTTTGTAAAATTTTTAAAATTTGGGAAGAAAAACCTTTTAAGGGGTTTTTTTTAAAGTTTTTTAAAAAAAAAATTTTTGGGGGGAAACCCCCCCCCCCTTTTTCCGATTTTTGGCCTTTTCCCCGGGAGCCCCCACGGGTTTTCCAGTTTTTTTGGGGGGGAACCTTTGGGGTCCTTTTTTTCCCCCGGGGAAAAGGGAAACTTAAAAAGGCCTTTTTTTTTCCCGGGGGGAAAAAAGGGCCGTAGGGTTCTCACAAACCCCCTTTTTCCCAAATAAAAACCCATTTTTTTTAAAATTTAAATTTTTTTTTTTTATTTTTTAATTATTTAAAATTTAAACATTAATTTTTTTTTTAAAAATATTTTTTTTTTTTAAAAAAAATTTTAAAAAAAAAAACCCCAAATAAAAAAACCCCCTTTTAAAAACCCCAAAAAAACCCCAACCCCCCCCAACCCCACCCAACCCCCAAAACCACCCACCCCCCCCCCCAAAAAAAAACCCCCCCCAAAAAACCCCCCCAAAAACCCAAAACCACAAAAACCCCCCCAAAAAAAAAAACCCAACACCCCCCCCCCAAAAAACCCCCGGGCCCCCAAAACCACCCAAAACCCAAACAACCCCCAAAACCCAAACCCCCCCAAAAAAACCCACCCCAAAAAAACAAAAAAAAAAAAAAAAAATTTTAAATTTAAAAATTTATTTTTAAAAAAAAAAAAAAAAATTTTTTTTAAAAAAATAATGTAAAAATCAGGGGAAAAATTGTGATAAAACCAAAAACAACACAAACCCCCAAAACCAAATTAAAAAACCCCCCCAACAAAAAAAAAAAAAAAAAACCCCCCCCAAAAACCAAAACCCCCAAACGTACCCCCAAAAAAACCCCCCCCCCAAAAAAACCAACCCCCAAAAAAACCCCCCCAAACACCACCAAGGCACCACCAAATTTCAAACCCAAAAAAAAACCAAAAAAAAGGGAAAAAAAAAGAAAAAAAAAAAAATAATAAAAAAAAATTTTTGTTTTAAAAAAAACCCAATTAAAAAAAAATTTTTAAAAAATAAAATGGGCAAAATCCCTTTTTATACTAAAGGGCACCCCCTACCCCCCAACTTTTTACTAACCCAAATTTCCTACTAACAATAGGGAAATAAGTAGTGTAGGAGTTTTTTTTTTGAGTCGGGGGGTGTTCGCCCTCGGGGTGGGTTAAACCCCCCCTTTCAGTTTTCCCTGCTTTGGCAGCCGTGGCCCGACCGGGGGTTGAGCCCCCCAAAACCTTCCCCCCCCCCCCGACCCCGTGCCCCCCGGGCCCCCCTGCCCGGGACACAACCCCCCCCCCCGGGGGAAAAAAACCCAAAAAACCTATCCTCCGTAAAACGTCCCCCAAAAAACCCAAAAATGCCCGACGATTTTTAAAATCGTAAAATTGAAAATTACCCCGGTTTTTTAATTTTCGGTAACATAAAACAATCCCCCTTTACCCCCAAAAAGTTTTCCCCCCCTTTCCATTCCCCTTTTTGAAGGATTTAAATTGGGGCTTTTTTAAAGAAAAAAATTGGGCCCCCCTTGGGTTTTCAACCCTAAAAACCCTGCTTTTGCCCCCCCCGAAAAAATTTTTTGCAGGGGAATCGGGGGCTAAAAATTTTTAAAAAACAAAAAAAACCCCAAATTTGGAGGGGGAAACCCCGCAAACTCAAAAAAAACGGAAAGGGGGGAACGCCACGGTTTTTAAAGGGGGGGCCCCAAAAAAAAAAGGGAAAATTTAAAAAGGGAAAAAAATTACCGCGAGTTTTTGGGGGAAAAAATCCAAAATAACAAAAAACCTTTTCCCCCCCCCCAAAAAAAAAAATTTAAAAAATTTTGGGTTTAAATTTTAGAAAATTTTTGGAATCAAAAATGGGGAAAAAAGGGGTTATTTTAAAGGTTTAAAAAAAATCATTTTTTAATAAAAAAAAAGGGGTTAAACAAAAAACCGGACCCCTTTGGGAGGCGGGTGGGGTCGGCAGTGCACCCAGTGGGCCGGGGGGGGGGGAAAGGGGGGGGGTTTAAGAACGGGGTTTTCCATTTAAAAAAACCCCACAACTTTTTAACCCAAAAAGGTTTAAAAGGTTTTTTCCCTTTTTTTTACAGAAAGGCCCCGTTTTTTTTTAAAAAGGAAAAACCCCTTTAAAGAAATTTTTATTAAATTTTGAAAAAATTAATCCCCCAAAGGGAAAAAATTTGGCAAACAAATAATCTTTTTAAAATTTTTATAAAAAAACCCCCCCCCAAAATTTTTTTCCTACCTGGGAATTTTTTTTTTTGGGGGGGGTTTGTTGGGGGGGTTTGGGGTTTTGGGGGGGGGGGTTTTAATTTTTTTAAACTTTTTTTTTGGGATTTAAGGGTTTTCCCCCTTTTCAAAAAAAATTTAAGGGGGGGGTAAATATTTTTTTGGGGGGGTTTTAAATTTTTAAATTTTAAAGCTCCCTTTTTAAAAAAAAATTTATCCTTTAAATTTTAGAAAAATTTTTTTAAAAAATTTTGGGGGAAAATTTAAATTTTGGGATTTTTTTTCTGTTTTGGGGGGAAAAAAAATTTTTTTTCCCCCCCCCCAAAAGGTTTTTTTACCTGAAAAAATTTTTTAAAATTTTTAAAAAGTTTTTAAATTTTATTTTAAAAAAGGGTTAAAAAATTAAAGAAATTTCCCCAATAAAAAAGGGGGAGGGGGGGGTAAATTTAAAATTTTAATTTAGAAAATTTTTAAAGCAAAAATAATAAATTTTTTAAAGGGGAAATTTAAATTTTTGGGGTTTCCCCATTTTCCCTTTTTTTAGGGTTAAATTTTTACGTTTTCCCAAATTTTAGTTATTGGTTTAAAAACTTTTTGGGTTTTTTTTTGGGGGGGCCCGGGGAAAAAACGGCCCCCACTTGGAAAAAAACCCCCTTTTTTTTTAAAATTTAAAAATTTTTTTAAAAAAAAAACATGTTCAAAAAAACCCTGTCTTTAAAAAACCGTTTTTTAAAAACCAAATAAAAACCCATTTTATAAAAAAGTTAAAAAAACTTTAAAAAACCCAAAAAAAAAACCCCCATTTTTAAAAATAAAGTATATAAAAAACAAAAAAAAAAAACCCTTTTATAACTTAAAAATTTTTCCCCTTTTTAATTTTTTTTTTTTTTTTTCCCCCCCAAAATTTTTTTTTTTTTTCCCCAAATTTTTGGAAAAGGTTAGGGGCTTTTTTAAGGTTTTATTGTTTATTTTACAAAATTCCCCCAAAAACTTAAAAAAATTTTTAAAAAATTTAAAAAAAGGGTTCTAAAACCGGGGTTTTTAAAAAAAAATTTTTAAACCCTTTTAAAAAATTTTTTTATTATTTTTTAAAAATTTTGTAAAAAAGAAAAAAATTTTTTTATATAAAAAACAAAAGGTTTTAATTTTTAATTTAAAATTTAAAAAATAAAAAACCTTTTTTTATTTTTATAAAACCCTATTTTTAAAAATATTTTTTTTTTTTAAAAAATATTTTTTGAAATTTTTTTTAAAAAAAAATTTCTGGAAAAATTTTAAAATTTCCCCCAAAATTTTTTTTTAAACCCCAAAAATTCCCCTACCCTTTTTTCCCCCAAAATAAAAAATTTATTTCATTACGTTTTAAAGTTTTTTTTAAAAAAAAAGGCTTTTTCAAAGGGGATTCAAAACACTTGGGTGGTTTTTGGGTTTTTCTAAAAGAAACCTTTAAAATTTTTATGGGGGAAATTTTCAAAAAAAAATAAAAAAAAACGAAAAAAAGAAAAAAATTTTTTTTTTTTAAAAAACATTTTTAAAATTTTTAAATTTCCCCCGGAAAAAACCCCATTTTAAAAAAAACCCCCTTTTTATAAAAAACCTTTTTTAAAAAAAATTTTACTAAAAAAAGAAAAAACCCCCCCATATAAAAAATTTTAAAAAAAAAATTCAAAAAACATTTAAAAACCATTTATTTAAAAATTTTAAAATTTTCCCCAACAAAAAAAAAATTTTTTTTAAAAATTTTAAAAAAATCAAAAATTTTAAAAAAAAAAAAAAATTTTTTTTAAAACCTTTACAAAAACCCCTTTTTAAAAAAAAACCCATTTTAAAAAACCCCATGACAAAAAAAAGAAAAAACCCAGGGAAAAAAAACCCCATTTAAAAAAAACCCTTTACAAAAACCCTTTTTAAAAAACCTTTAAAAACCCTTTCTAAAAAAACCTTTATATAAAAAACCCATGAAAAAAAAAACCCCCTTTACAAAAAAACCCCCTTTACAAAAAAACCCATTTAAAAAACCCCCTTTTAAAAAAAAATTACTATAAAAACCTTACAAAAAAACCCTGTTACTAAAAACCCAAAAAAAAAAAACCCATTTTTTTTTTAAAAAAAACCCTTTATAAAAACCCTTTACTATAAAAAACCCTTACTATAAAAACCCCATGTTACAAAAAACCCCTTTCAAAAAAACCCCATTTTTAAAAAAAACCCCTTTTTAAAAAAAAACCCATTTACTAAAAAACCCTGTTAAAAAAAACCCTTTTAAAAAAACCTTTTTTTTAAAAAAAAACCCCTTTTAAAAAAACCCAAACCCCTTAAAACCCCAAAAAAACCAAAAATAAAAAAATCAAATGAAATTACCCAATTTTATAAAAAATTTATATAAAAATATTATATAAAAAATTTTAAAAATTATATAAAAAATTTATATAAAAATTTTATTAAAAAATTATATAAAAAATTTTATACCTTGATCCCCCCAATAACAAGGGGTTAAAAACTTACAAAAACCACCAAAAAAACGTTTTTTTCCAAAAGGTTTAAAATTTTTCAAATTTATTTTAATTTTTAAAACCAAAAAGCAGACCCCGGAAGAAAACGGGGAAAAAACCCCTTCCCCATTTAAAAATTAAAATAAAATAAAAAAAATAATAGGAATTTAAAAAAATTAAAAATAAAAAATAGAAATATTGTGTTTTTTTTTTTTTGTTTTTTTTTTTTTTTTTTTTTTTTTTTGTTTTGGGGGAAAAAAAAAAAACCCCTAAAATTTAAAAGGAAAAGGGGGGGGTTTTAAAGGGGGTTTAACCCAAAAACCCCCAAACCCAACTCCCTTGGGGTTTTTTTTTTTGGGGGGGGGGGGGCGGCCCCAAACCCCCCCAAAAAAAAGGTTTAAGGAAAAATATAAAATTTTTTAAAGGAGGGGTTAATAATTGGTTTTTAAAGGGGGGAAAGTTTTGCGGGTGTGTTTTTTGTTTTTTTGGGGGTTTTGTTGTTTTTTTTTTTTTTTTTGTGGTTTTTTTTTTTTTGTTGTTTTTTGGGGGGGGGGTTTTGGGGGTTTAAAAAATTATTTCGGGTGGGGTGTGTGTGGTGGTGTTTGTTTTTTTTTGTTGGGGGGTGTTGTGTGTGTGTTTTTTTTTGGGTTTTTTTTTTGTTTTTTTTTAAACCGGGCCCACCGGTAATTTTAAACATTTTTTTTGGGGTTGGGGCAAGGGTTTTTTGGTTTTGGGGCCCCGGGGATTTTTTTTCCCCTTGGCAAAAGGCACCTTGTTTAAAGGGTGGGGGGGTTTTTTTTTTTTGGTGGGGGTGGGGGGTTTTGGGGGAAACCCTGGGGGTTTTGGGGTTTTGTTTTTGTGTGGTTGTGTGGGGGTGTTTTTTGTGTGTGTGTTTTTATTTTGGTGGGTTTTTTTTTTTTTGTAAGGGGCCCCCAAAAAAAATTTTTTGGGGGGCCTTTTGGGGGATTGGGGGTTAGGGGCGGGGTTTGGGGGCGGGGTTTTAAAAAAGGACCCCCCCCCGCCCACATCCAAAAAAATTTGTTTTCCCCCCCCCAAAAACCCTTTCGGGGGTTTTTCGTCCCCCCCCCCCCCCCGTCGGCCCCCCGTTTCCCCCCGGGGTTTGGGGGGGGGGGTTGGGGTGGGAATAGTTTGGTTTCCGGGGGGAAATTAAAAAATTTTCCCAATTTTTGGGGAAACCCCCCCTTCCCAGGTGGGGGCAAATTGGGGGAGGGGGGAAAAAGGGGGCTGGGGGAAAAAACCCCACCTCCGGGAAGGCCCCCCCCTTTTTAATTAAAAATAAGGGGGTCCCCAAAACCCCCCAACCCCCAAACCCCCCCCCCCCCTTCCCCCCCCCGGTTTCCCCGCCCGGGGTGCCCCCTTTTTTGGGGGGCCCCCCCAAAATTTTTTTGTGATTTTTTTTTTAAAAAAAAAATTTCAAAAAAAAAATTTTAAAAAAAAAATAAAAAGATAAAGGGGGGAAAAGGGGGAAAGGGTTTTTAAAAATTTCGGAAATTTTAAAAAACCCCTCCAAAAAAAAATTTTTTTGGATTTTAAATTGGGGTTTTTTAAATTTTTTAAAACAAAAAGGGGGGAAAACCCTTTTTTTTTTTAGAAAAAAAATTTTAATTTATCAGAAAAAACCCCCTTTTAATTTTTGGGTTGGCCCACCCTTTTTTGGGCCCCCCCCCCAAAAAAAGGGGGCCCCTTTTTTTTTCCCCGGGAAAGGGGGAAATAAGGGGGGGGTTAAAAAAGGTGGGAACCCTAAAAAAATTTTTAAGGGGTCCCAAAATTTTTTGGGACAAAAAATTTTAAAATTTATAAATTTTCCCCCCCTTTTATTTTTATTTTTTTTAAAAATTTTTTTTTTAAATTAAATTTTTTTTTTTTTTTTTTTAAATATTTAAATAAAAATTTTTTTTTCCCGGGGGGAAAAGGGAAAGGGGGTTTTAAAGGGGGGTTCCCAGGCCCCCCAAGCCCCCAAACCTCCCACCCCCCCCCCAAAAACAAAAAACCCCCCCCCAAAAAAACCCCCAACCCAAACCAACACACCCCCCCCCAAAACCCCACCCACCCCCCCAAAAAAACCCCCCAAAAACACCCACCACCCACCCCAAACCCCACACCCCAAAAACCCCCAAACCAAAACAATAAAAAAAAAAAACCCCAAAAAAAAAAAAAAAAAAAAACCCCCAACACCCCCAAAAACCCCAAAAACCCAAAAAAAAAAACACCCAAAAAAAAAATTTTAACAAAAAAAAAAAAAAATAAAAAAAAAACTTTTTCAAAAAAAAAAAAAAAATAAAAACCCAAAAAAACAAAACACAAACACAAACACACAATAAAAACAAAAAAAAACCCCCCCAAAAAAAACCCCCCAAAAACCCCCAAAAAAAAAATTTTTTCACCCCCATTAAAAAAAAAACCCCCCCCAAAAAACCCAAACCCAAAAAACTTAACCGCCCAACAAACCCAAAACCCCAAAACCCCAAACCCCAAAAAAAAAAAAAACCCCCCCAAAAAAAAAAAACCCAAAAAAAGGGAAAAAAAAAAAAAAACCCAACCAAAAAAAAAAAATTTAAGAAAACCGGGTTTTGAAAAATTTAAATATAAAAAAAAAGGGGTTTTTAAATACCCAAAAATTATCCTAAAACCCCCAATTAAAAAGGGAATTTTTTTTCCTTTCCCAATTTCCCTACCAAAATTTTAAACATAAAAAAATTTTTGGGCTGTGGCCCTGGGAATGGACCGGGACCCTCCCCGGGAACCCCGGGGGGGCCCCCCGGGATTGGGCGGGAAACCCCCCCGCCCTCCCCCCAAACCCGGGGCCCCGCCCCCGGGGTCCCAAATGCAGGGTCAAGGGCCCCCAGCCCCCCCCCCCCAACAGTTTTTAAAAAAGGGGAAAAAACCCTAAAGCCCAAAGGCCCAAAAACCCCAAAAACCCCCAAAAAACCCCCCCTTTTCCCCCCAAAAATTTTCTTCCCCCAAAATACCGGGTTCCCCACAAAAAATTCCCCCCACCCCCCTTTTTCAACCCCCTTAAAAAAAATCCCCAAATTTTTTTTTGGGAAAATTTTTTCTTTTCCCGAATGGTTAAAACAATTACCTTAGGATTCCCCTGGGCATTTTTGGGAAAAAGGGGCAAAAACGGGGTAAAAGGGGAAAAAAATTTGGGGGAAAAAACCCCCAAAAAAAAAAACCCCCCAAAAAAGGGGGAAAAAACAGGGGTGGGGTTTTAGGGAAAACCCAAAAACAAAAAATTGGGTTTTGGAAAAAACCCCCCAGGGCCGACCGTCACAAAAAAGGGGAAAAAAATTTTTTGGGTTTTTTTTGGGGGGAAAAAAAAAAAAAAAAAAGAATTTTTAAATTTAAAAAAATTTTCAAAACTCTTTTTAAAAAAAAAGGGTTTTTAAAAAGGAAATAAAATTCCCCAATGTATTTTCGGGTTTAAACACCCAAAATTTTAAAAAAAAGGGTTTTTTGGGGGGTTTTTTAAATCTTTTTGGGGGGGGGTTTTGGGGCCCGCCCAAAATTTTTAAAAAAAAGGGGTGGAGCAACTGGTTTAAAGTTTTAGTTTTCACCGGGTTTTAAAAAAAAACCTTTTTTAAAAGATTTTAATTTAAATAAATATAAGGGTTTTGTAAAAAACCCTAAGGAAAAAGGGGGGTGGTCAAAAAAATTTCCCCCCAAAAATTTTTAAAAATTTTTAAAAATTTAAAAAACTGTAAAAATTTGGGCTAAGCGTTTTTTTTAAAAATGGTTAAAAAAATATTAAAAAATTTATTAAAAAAGGGGAAGGGGGGGGGGCCTATTTATATGGAAGGTTTTGGGGGTTTTGGAGGGGGTTTTAACAAAAGGGGGGGGGGGAAATTTTGGGTTTTCCCCCCTTTTTAAATTATTTTTAGGGAAATTTAATTGGGAAAAAAAAAAATTTTTGGGGGTTAAAATTTTTTTACCGTTTTTATTTTGGTTTTTTGGGGGGGAAATGTTTTAAAATAAAAAAATCCCAAATTGCCCCTTTTCATTTTTTTTAAAAAAATTTAAAATTTTTTAAAAAATTTTTTTTTTTAAATTTCCGGGGCCCCCCCCAAAAAAAAAAATTTTTACCTGAATTAAAAACTTTTTTTTTTTTTCCCGGGCCCCAAATTTTTTTTTAAAAAAAAAAAAATTTTTGGGAAAAATAAAAAAAAATTTTAGAAAATTGGGAAAACCAATTTTTAAAATTTTCCAAAAATTTTTTTTTTGGGGTTTTTTTTAAAAAATTAAAAATTTTTTAATACCGAAGAAGGGAAAAAAAAGGGGGGGGGGTTTTTAATTTTTTTATTTTAAAAAGGGTTGCCAAAAAAAAAAAAAAAAGTTGTATTTGTGGAAATTAAAAATTTTTTTTAAAAATTTTTTTGTTCAAACAAATTTTTCCCCCCAATTTTTTTTATAAAAAACCTGTTAAAAAAAAAAACCCCTTTTTAAAAAAAACCCTGTTCAAAAAAACAATTTCAAAAAAACCCCAGTTCTTTTTAAACCCTTTTAAAAAATGTTTAAAAAACCTTTTTTAATAAAAACCCAGTTTATAAAAAAATGTTTTAAACCTTTTATTAAACCAATTTTTTAATTTTTTAAAAAATTTTTAAAAACCCATTAAGTAAAATTTAAAAAACCCAAAGGTGGCCCCAATTTTTTTTTTTTTTTTTACAAAATTTTTTTCCCAAATTACCCTTTTAAAAAAAAAAATTTTTTTTATTTCAATTTCCCCCTTTTTTTTACTTTTATCCAAATAACCAAAATTTAAAAAACAAATTTTGGAAATAGAAAAATTTTCTTAGGGGTTTTAAAAAAAAATTTTAAACAAGGGGAAAAAAAAATTTTTTTTAAATTGTTTTTTAAAAAAACCCAAAAAATTTTACAAAAAAAAAATTTTATTTTTTTAAAAAAAATTTTTTTAAAAAAATTTAAAAAATTTTATAAAAAATATGAAAAAAATTTTTTTTAAAAAAAAAATTTTTCATTTGGAAAAAAAAATTTCCCCCCCCAAAATTTTTTTTTCCAAAATATTAAAATTGGAACTTTTTTAAATAAAACCCCTATTTTTTTCCAAAATAAAAAAAAAAAAAAAAAGGTTCGAATCCCCCATGGTTTTTTTTTTCCTTAAAAAACCCAGAAAAAAAAAAAAAAGGGGAAAATTCAAGGGGGGAAAAAGGGTTTTTAAAAATTTTTAAAAATTTCCCAAAAAAATTTTCCCATTTTAAAAAGGGGTTTTAAAAAAAAAATTTTAAAAAAATAAAAAAAACAAAAAAAAAAAAAACCTTCCATAAAAAAAATTTTTTTTTAAAAAAATTTCATAAAAGTTAAAAAAAAACCATTTTTGAAAACCTTCTATAAAACCCTTTTTAAAAAAAAACCCAAAATTATAAAAAACCTTTTATTCCCCCCTTAAAAAAAAAACTTTACAAAAAAAATTAAAAAAAAAAAATTAAAAAAACATTTTTAAAAAAATGTTAAAAAAAACCCTTTTCAAAAAACCCATTTTTTTAAAACCCAATTAATTTAAAAAAACCCTTTTTAAAAAAAAAAATTTATTAAAAACCTTTTACAAAACCCCTTTTAAAAACCCCTTTGTACAAAAAAAACCCAACAAAAAACCCGTTTAAAAAACCCATGTTTTTAAAACCCCCTTTACAAAAAACCCTTTCTAAAAAAAACCCCTTTTATAAAACCATTTATAAAAAACCCTGTTACTAAAAAAACCCATTTTAAAAAAAAAACCCTTAAAAAAAAAACCCCCTTTTATAAAAACCATATTACTATAAAAACCCATGTTACTAAAAAACCCATGTTACTATAAAAACCCATGTTACTATAAAAACCCATGTTACTAAAAAACCCATGTTACTATAAAAACCCATGTTACTATAAAACCCTTGTTACTATAAAACCCATGTTACTATAAAACCCATGTTACTATAAAAACCCGTTACTATAAAAACCCATGTTACTATAAAAACCCGTTACTATAAAAACCCATGTTACTATAAAACTCATGTTAATATAAATACACGTTACTATAAAACCCGTTGATAAGTCCATGAACCTCACCTTTGTAGAAATCTGGGAGCACCAACTTCACCTGTAACAACAACACTAACAACAACTACAACACAATAATAACTAGGGGGAGGGGGCACTCAGTAGAGCACATACCTCCGCCCGAATATTTCATCAAATAAACGTATATATATATATATATATATATATAATATATTATATATTATATATATATATATATATATATATATATATATATATATATATATATATATATATATATATATATATATATATATATATGCACTCAGTATGAGCGGATACCTCCGGCCGAATATTTCATCAATTGGTTGCCATGGCAACAGTTATCAATAGATGCCATCCAAAATTAAATCAGGTCTTCCTTATACCAAATAGAGTTGGTATACCGAGTTTGTTCCAAATCTATTCGTAACTTTTCGAGAAATCTTGTACACTAACAGACAGACAGACAGACAGACAGATCGGTGTGAAAACATAACCCCTCCTACTTCGTTGGCGGAGGTAATAATAATAATAATAATAATAATAATAATAAAATAATAGGGGGGGGGAAAAAAAATAATAAAGGATTTAAATAAGAAAATGAGTACAGTATATTGCTTGGTTGTTGTGTGTTTGTGTGGTTTTGTGTGTGTGTGTGTGTGTGTGTTGTGTGTGTGTTGTGTGTGTGTGTGTGTGTGTTGTGTAAGGAAGGAAAGGAATCCCCACAGAACAGCCTTTTAACTCGCTTTTCCCTTTCCCGGAGAGCTTGGTGGTGGTGATGATGTGGTGTATCATACACAAACACCCACCCCAACACTCCACGTGTGTGTGTGTGTGTGTGTGTGTGTGTGTGTGTGTGTGTGTGTGTTGGGTGCTCGGGGCACCGACTTTGGACAATTTTCAAGGACCAGAAGTATATATAAAACTTTTTGTTAAAGGGCAGATTGGTTGCATAATTTGGTTTTTTTTGTAAAGTGGCTGTCCGTTTCTGTCATGGTAGTGTTTTTAAACTTTGTATTCGGGGCTGCTTGTTTTTAAATATGCTTATATCATTTCAATATTATCATTGTTTCTGTTTTTTTGTTTTTGTTATAGTTGAGTTGTTGTTGGTATGGTTGGTGGTGGTGGTGGTGGCTTATAAAAGTCTTTTTCGTGTGTGTGTGTGTGTTGTGTGTGTGTGTGGTTTTGGTGGTGTGTGTGTGGGGGTTTTGTGTGTGTTGGTGTGTGGGGTTTTGTATTGTGTGTGTCTGTGTGTGTTTTTTTTTTTACATTTGTCCTTAGCGCCTGTAGGCAGTGGTGCCCCGGCTCGGTTGGTGGTTTGGGAGGTTCACTTGAGGGCTGTGAGGGTTTTTTTGGGGTCCTCGCCCTGTGGGCAGGCAGGTTTTTTATATAAACCCCTGTGAGGCTCATCCCCCCCCACTGTGTCCTCCGGCACTCGCAATCAAGGTAGATTTGATGGGCAGGGCTGGGGGTGTTCTTACCCCACTCACGGTCAGAAAGGTTTTGGTTTTTTGGGGGATCGAACTGGGGTACCGAGAACGCCACCCCGGAACCTAACCACTCCGCTACCCCTCCCCTTGTGTGGGTGTGTGTGTGGTGTGTGTGTGTGTGTTTGTATGTGTATGTGTGTGTGTTTTATCAAGTAAATTTTTTGGATAACGGATTAAGGGTTTAAACAAAGTTAACTTTTTGATTAACGGCGCCCCCCACTAAAAAAAAAGACTTGAAAACCCTTAGTGGTGGGGGGAAATGCGCAAAACAGATTAAAAGAAGGAGGGAGCCTCCACACCACCAGCGCAGCTCTTCCGTCACCGCACTAAACCTTTCTCCCCCCTTGCATCATGCAAGCAAAGTATTCTTTTTGGCCCCCCCTGCCTCACCCCTTTCATGCCCCACACCCTCCCACAACCCCGTACTATGATGCTCTCCCTAGTGACTCCCTCCCGGTGGGGGCCCTGGCCCCCGGATGTGGGGTGCAGGCCATGCCCGAAACCCTTTTCCCCCTCCGACTGGGGGCCCTTCCCGGGTCCGGACTACAAAACCTTTGCCCTCCCGTCCTTGGAAGGGACACAGGATCATGAGAATGCATCAGCCAAAAGCCTAGGGGGGGCTAAATACTGGCCCCCCGGGTGGTTGGGCAAAAGCTTGTTGGGTAGGGGTGGTTAATTGAAAGCAGGCTCACGGGGAAAAGGGGTAGCCAACCCGACTGAAGGGTAGGTCATGAAGGATTGGGTTTATTCTCAAAAGCAATAATGGGAAACAGGAGCACCACCATCGCCCCCGCAGCCACGCCCTTTCCCCGGATCCCCTTGTTTGTCGAGCTTCACCCTGGGGTGGAGCATCTTTATCCCGCCAAAGAGAGTAAATTTCAAATAATTACAATTTTTTTTGTAGCTCCAAAAACTTTTGTTTGTTTTTGTCGATTTTAAATCTTTAAAATGAAAAAAAAGAAGAAAATCTTCTAAAGTTTTTTAAATGTCCCAAAAAAATGTATTTAGAGGGACGGAGGGAAAGAAAAAGGGGTTCCGTATGGGTGATGGCTCACATATAATCTTATAACCCAAAAACTAAGGAAACCTAAGGAAATTCATTTTTTTTTGGGGCATTTAAAATGTTTGTGTATTTAAAATTTTTTACAAATGTATTTAAAAACAATTGATGTATTTTGTATTTTAAAAAAAATTCTAAAAGGGATTTTTTATTTAGTATTTAAAAAAAATTTCTCCATTTATTTAGTATTATATTTTAAAAACATTCAAATTATTTTAGGCCGTAGTATTTGTCGCCTCCGTGTGCAGGGCTAGCGTCCTGGCGCTATCTGGACAAATCCTGGCACGAATCAAGAGAGTATTGAAAAAACACTAAACACTAAAAAGAAAGTATATAGACAGAAATAAATTTAGAACGCAAAAATAAAAAAAATTTACACCTACATATACTTTCCTTTACTCAAATCCTCTCTCTCTTCTCTCCTCCCTTTTCTCCCCCCTTCTCTCTTTCTCTCTCTCTCTCCTCTCTCTCTTCTCTCTTTCCCCCTTCTCTCTCTCTCTTCTCCTTCTCCTCTCTCTCTCTCCTCTTCCTCCTCCCCCCCTCCCCTCTCTCTCTCTCTCTCTCTCTCTCTTCTTCTCTCTCCTCTCCTCTCCCCCTCTCTCTCTCAAAAATTTAAAACCCGGGGAGTCGACAAGGAGGGTCGTCCTCCCCCTTTTTCGTTTTTCTTGGGGGAGTCAACGACTTCACGTAGCTTAAATGACTGCCTTGTCGCCCTAATCCCATAATTTTTTGAAATTTCCCTTTTTATTCTATCATCCCCCCTATAATTTGGAGGGTAACATCTGCTGCTTTTGGTTCATGTTTTGAGCATTCGATTTTTGGTATTTTTGAGATATAATGGAATTTTTATTTTTGGGTTTACTTGTTGATCTCAGTTTACTTTAGTTTTATTATTATTTTCTTTAGCTCTTTTATTTATATTTACGAATATCTCTTAAAATTTTATGTTTCATATTTTGTTTTTTGTGGGTTTAGTTTTTCTTTGCTATATTGTTTGTAAGTTTTCAGGTTTATTTGATGAAAGGATTTTTGTTTGGTAGTGAAAACGATAAATTTTTTGCTATTTTAGGGTTATGGAAAGTGTTTGTTTGTAAAAGATCGTTTTGTTGAATTCTTGTTTGTGTTTATGGGCATTGCCTTCCCCACCCTTTCCCTTTCCCTTCCCTTTTCTTCCTTCCCCTTCCTTTTTTTCCCTTTCCCTTTCCTTTTCCCCCCATCATCCTTCCATCCTTCCTCCTTCCACATCCCCCATTTCCCTTTCCTTCCTCCTTCCCTCCTCCTCCATCCCTTTCCCTTCCTTTTTAATTCATCCATCCTTTCATTCCTTTTTTTTCTTCTTAAAAAATCCGTATTCCCTTTTCCCTTTTTTCCTTTCCCCCTCCTTTTTTTTTCCTTCCCCTCCTCTATTTTTTTTTTCCCCTTTCCTTTTTCCCTTTAATTTTCCCTTTCCCCCTTCTTTCCCTTCCCTTCCTTCCTCCTTTTCCCCCTTCCTACCCCTTTTTTTCCCTTTTCCCCCTCCTTCCCACAATTTCCCCATAATCTTTTACCTTTATTGAAAAATTTTTTTTTATTTTTTTGGTTTTTTTTTTCCCCCTCTCGCTCCATTTTTTTGCAAAGTGCAAACAAAGATGACAAACTTCTCCCGTGACATTTTAAAATTTTGAGGCAGGGGTTTTAGAATTTTAAAT
>JACEEZ010003897.1:182500-184132 GCA_016584305.1 Chionoecetes opilio | reverse complement strand
CGTCTGAGGTTGAAGGCGGCCTCCTGACGGAGAATAAGACTGCCGTACGAGGGGGAAATGCAAGGCAAGCCTCCTGACAGAACGCCACGCCTGTATACATGCAACCGTAACAGCAAAGCTACGCTTCCTTGATTTACAAGAAGATTCGTCTCTCATCGAGTGTGCTTATATATATTCACATTACTGGGTAATACGACGCAAAAGATATACTTAAGAAAGACAGTGAAGATGAGAAAAAATGTATAAATGATGAAGATGAGTGGGTAAATCCACCCAGAGTATCCTACGGCGAATTAATCCGCTACGGAAATCTCCGGCCGTGGGGTCGGCTTGGGTGAGGCAGGAGCCGGGAGCAAGCTGTTGCCTCTCCGCGCGGCGGGATGAAATGAAAAGTAATCATCGTACCTCTGGCGCCCTACATGGCATCCGAAAACACAACCTTCTGGATAACCAAACCTCCTGGACCGCTACACCCATCACCACACACCCATTCACTCACCCATTACCCATTCACTCACCCCCCACCCATTCACTCACCCATTACCCATCACCACACGCCCATTCACTCACCCATTACCCATCACCCCCCACCCATTCACTCACCCATTACCCATCACCACACACCCATTCACTCACCCATTACCCATCACCCCCCACCCATTCACTCACCCATTACCCATCACCACACACCCATTCACTCACCCATTACCCCCCACCTATTCCCTCACCCATCACCAGTCACCCCCAACCCATCACCCCCCACCCATTCACTCACCCATCACCCCACACCCATTACCCATCACCCCACCCATTCACTCACCCATTACCCATCACCCTACATCAAGGCTTCCTCAATTAGAGAGAACTGAAACTCGAGAAATGCCAGTGGTCGCTGGCAGTTTTAACTCAAAGGTTGGTCTACTGTGTTTTGGCTCCGCGACTAATATTTTTCATAAATTAATTTCGCGATAAACATTGATGCACCGCATCTGAATACCAAAAAATATAGTTCTTCTGTTGTTCTACTAATTATATGGATGACATTCATTACGATGGAACGTTCTATAATAGCAATTTAATGCAAATTACTCGCCTCGAGTAGCAAAGCTTAATATATTTTTAACATGTATATTGTGGCATGTAAAATTTGGGTGATGTTCACACTGTTTTCTAAGACAGTACTGCTGCGTCTGGCAACGCTTGTCAAAATACAATAAGCAATGCCTTGGAAAAACGAAGAATAAAGAATGCCGAAATCGGCTTGTTGCTGCGACAATGTAGGTTATAATTGTGGAGGCGACACGCCGCGGCAGGGAGATTGGGCGGGGAGATTGAATCAAAACATTGCCACTTCACGCTCGAACTTATTGCACTTCAAGGCTTTCTATCTGATTGAACACAATAATAACAGGAAAATATATGACTGCCTAGGTATAGATAACTTCTAAACATACGTTATTGACTATAATATCATAGAGAAAACATTTACCTCGCCTCCTCACTATAACCTACTTGGTTATTTGTTTTTAAATGCATGTTTTACAGAACTCAGGCTTCTATACAATATACATATAGAAGAAAATCGTTCTTAAAATTATACTTTTGTGTTTTAAGTGCAGTGGAATAAGCCCA
>JACEEZ010003897.1:175000-177500 GCA_016584305.1 Chionoecetes opilio | reverse complement strand
GCTACTTCACGCGTCGACTCATTGCACTTCCAGGCTTTCTATCTGATTGATACCCAATATAACAGGAACATATGACTGCCTAGGTATAGATACTTCTAAACAAAACGTTATGACTGTATAATATCATAGAGTAACATTTACCTCGCCTCCTCAACTATAACCTACTTGGTTATTTGGTTATTACAATGGTTTACAGAATAGGTTTCTATCCAATATACATATAGAAGAAAATCTTTCTTAAAATTATACTTTTGTGTTTTTTTAAATGCAGTGGAAAAAGCCCCTATTTTTCTTTCAAGTTGACCAACTTTTCACCAAATTGTGAGTTTAAAACTGCCACGGACCCCTGGCATTCGGAGTTGCAGTTCTCTCTAATTCTCGCAACCCACTTTTGTTTCACCCAAATTCTCGTAATAGGCTGCTAAAAAAAAAAAAAAAAAGTGCTCGGATCATCTCAAAGGGGGCTTATGACCTTCCCCTGGCAACCTGAAATTTCCAAAAATGTACCATATGAGGTGTTTGCGCCACGGGGGGCGGAACCTATAACCCACACACACACACAGACAGACCGACACAGACAGACAGACAGACAGACCAGACAGACACACTTTCGCTTATATTATTAATATATTATATATATAGAATATATATATATAAAATATATATATATATATTATATATTATTATATATAATATATTAATTTTATATATATATATATAAATATATATATTAATAATATAATAATATATATATATATATATAATATATATAATATAATAATTATATATATATATATAATAATATATTATAATATATATATATATATATATATATATATATATTATATATAAAATAATATTATATATATAAAATATAATATATATATATATATGATATATACATAATATATATATATTATATATATATATATATATATAGATATATATATATAGATATATAGTGTATATATAACGTGAGTTGGTGCATTTCATTGATGGTTTTCAGGGGAACATAAACGCTCTTCATCACATGTGTTGAGGTTTATGAGCAACGTTTCGCAAAAAATTTGGCATCATCAGGCTTAAAACATTATTACAATTAGTAGAGTCTAATATATACACTCTAAAAAACGAGTTATATAAGAATATAATTATATTTCCCTAAAGATAAAACACAAGACAATTTGAAATTAAAATAAGAAGTTAATAAGAGAGAACGAAATTGGTAGTAAATGCTGTCGGGTTGGTAGAGGACTGAATAAAGTGATTTAGTTAAAGAATTACAAAGACTACTCAGAGACAAAATCAGAACAGTTTCAGAAATATCATTTGATTATTTGTAATTGGCAAGAGGTGACTTGGTTATTTAGGTCGGGAGGCAAGTGTTTGATATACAGAGATTCTAATAAGTTTGTGTCACGGGAATATCTTGCTTTAGGTAATATCCTGATATCATTAATAGAAAAGGGGTGATCAAAATCATGTGAGTGTAAACGTATAGCAGAATGAAAAGGAGATGAAATGGGTCGACCAGTACGTGTGGAGACGCCTTTATGTTCAACGAACCTGAGGGTTAAGTTTCTCGCAGTCTCGCCTATGTATCGAGCTCGAACACGCAAATTCATAGAAGATATTAGGGATAAGAGTCCTAGGTAGTGGATCTTTATACTTAAAATATGATCTTATTGTAAATGGATTAGTGAAGACGAAAATATATCTTGAATTGGGAAGATGCAATTTTAGTAAATTATTAAGTTTTTTGCGGATGACAAAACTTAGGTGACCATAAAATGGTAGTTTGATGTAATGTAGGTCTGGTTCAGATTTAGATTGGTTCGACTTAGGGTTGAGCTTGTCACTCAAGAAACTAGAGATAACTTTTTCAATTATTTAAAGGGAATTTCCATTATCTTGGAAGAAGCTAGTAAGCAATGTAATTTGTCAAAATTTATCCAATTAGAGGAGAATCTATAGAACCTATGCAGTAAACTCTTTATGGCATTGATTTTAAAGAGATGGGGAATGAATGATAAATAATACGTATCCAGACCTGTGTAGGTGGGTTTACGGTAAACTGTGGTAGTGAAGCCATTATCTTTACGTGTAAATAATATATCTAAAAAAAGGGAGAGATAACTGATTTTCAACTTCATATGTAAAATTGATATTTAGAGGTTTTGAATTGAGATAATTTAAGAAAAGAAGAATGTGTTTAGCATTCTAAAAAGCAAAAAAGTGTCATCAACATAACGTTTATTGTAAACAGGTTTAAAGGAGGCAGGACAGTTAGACAGCCAGGTTCGTTCGTGAAAACATACAAACACATTAGCAAAGGATGGACCTAAACAGGATCCCATGGATAGCTACTCCGTCAATTTGGACATATAGTTTATCGTTGAATGAAAATGAGCAATCTTTAGGAGCTAGATTTAATAAATCAGAGAATAGCTTTGTGTGTAGTTTTAAAATGTAATATCATTGCCAAATAAATTATTAGGGA
>JACEEZ010003897.1:15000-170000 GCA_016584305.1 Chionoecetes opilio | reverse complement strand
CTTTCGGTAATAAGTATCTTCGCAGAATCATGGGGTATCGCTGGGATGATTACTTGTCAAATCAGCGATTGCATCGTGAGACTGAATCAAAGCTTATAACCTGCATAGTCCGTCAGCGCCAACTTCGGCTATATGGGCATGTGGCAGTGCACGCTACCCTGAAAACGATCCTTCGCATCGGGTTGTATCTGTAAGAGACAATCCGGCGTGGAGGAGGCCTATAGTGCGACCAGAAGGCTCGTGGCTGTGGCAAGTTGATGCTTCCTGTCGAGAGCTGCTTTGTATGAGAAGGGAGCCTGCATGGATACTCGCGCGTGGGGATCCCAGGGAGTGGTGTCGTAGGGTGGGCGAAACGACGCACACCCCGGCGTATGCCCACAATGATTGATTGAAGTAGCAGTTGTGGCGGCACGGCCTCAAACAAACAGACAATTTCAAATACCGGAACAGCTGCTTCAAGAAGACGTGAGGTGATGGCGGGGAGCGATAAATTAATACAGGACTTGTACACGTAAGAAGAATTGCGACCGAATCCTGGATCAGGACACAAAAGCCTCAGTCGCGAAAGCTGTTACCTGGTAAACCCCTCCCCCCCTTATCTATTACGTCAATACAGAGTTTAATGATTGAATGTCGTTTTGAAAAATTGGTAATGGATGCGGAAATTCCGGACATTTCGAACATTTTCAAAATTCACCCCGGACGCCGATTTTGACACCTAATTTCCGGACATGTCCGGAAAAATCCGGACGTATGGCACTACTACAGGCAATCAGTGAATGATGGAGTAACGGGGAGGAAGACAAATCGACAAACACAAGAAGTGGGAATAGAAGAGGTCAGAAAAAGCAATTACAGGAAAAACAAGTTTACACGATGTGGAAGGGATCATCAATCGATCAAATCCCCGTTTCAACAAGCGGAATGTTATAAATGTCATAAAAAAAGAACACCTAAGAAATATATGCCGTACCAACTCAAAGATAAACAATGTAGATGCTTGGAGGGAGACGTGTGGAAATAAAAGCAAAGGTAGTGATTAAATATTTGGTATTATGCAGATATCTGAACAAGTACGTAAAGAATATAAGGAACCCACCATTAAGAGTAGGTGTAAAAATACAAGGATGACATACTTGTCTGAAAGTAGAAACAGGAAAAAGTACGTCAGTGATAAGTGAAAGAGGGTGGACAAAGATATCTGGACAAGTTAAACTGGTAAAAATATCAAGAAAGCTAGTGTCTTGCACGGGAGAAGAACTATCTGTGTTGGGTACAACAAAATTGGAAGTAGAATATGGAGACCAGCAGACGATGTTACCGGTAACTGTGCTTAAGGGAAATTGACTGTCCTTAGTGGGAATAGACTGGCTTGCAGTGTTAAGAATGCAGTGGAATGAGCTGTTCAACATTTGAATTGATGTAACCAACAAGACCAAGCTGAATCTAAGCTGATCAATGAGGTTATAGATAGATATCAGAGAGTTTTTTCACCCGGGTTAGGTCAGATGAAAATCAAGGTGATGAAAACCTTAAACCAGCGGCACGACCAGTGGTCCTAAAAGCACGATCGATTTTCCATTCTTTTTATCCTCTGGTTGATCAAGAATTGGAGAGATGGTTATAGGAAGGACTAGCAGACACAGTAGAGGTAAGCAACAACAGTGGGTGGGCCACGCCATTAGTGGTGATACCCAGGCTATACGGAGAAGTTTGGTTGGCGGCAGATTACAGGATTTCCGTGAATCCTCAACTAGACGTAGTAAAACACCCATTGCCGACGCCAGAGGAGTTGTTCACTTGAATAAAAGGAAATAGATTTGCCAAGTTGAATTTGCAAGATGCATAACTGCATATGGAAATGGCGGAAGATTACAAAAATATAGCAACAGTGTCAGAACATAAATGGGTGTTAGGCATGAACAAAAAAACATTGCTGCGAAGACATCTTTCAAACAGCAATCGATAGGATCCTGGAGGGCATATCTGGGTGCGTGGCATATTTGGATGACTTTCTAGTGACCGGGGCAGATGAAAAAAGGGCTAGCAATTAATCTAGAAGCAATGATGGAAAGACTCTCAAATCAAGGTATCGAGCTAAAAAGTTCAAAGTGCCATTTTAACCTACTGGAAATGAGCTTTCTGGTTTGGACAATTATAGCAGTATCTATAATAATATAAGCGAAAGTGTGTCTGTCTGTCTGTCTGTCTGTCTGTCTGTGTGTGTGTGTGTGTGTGTGTGTGTGTTATAGGTTCCGCCCCCCGTGGCGCAAACACCTCATATGGCACATTTTTGGAATCGGGTCGACCAGGGGAAGGTCATAAGCCCACAAATTAGTGGATGAGGTCTGAAATGGGTCTGAAATTAGTGGTTAAGGTTTGTAATGGGTCTGAAATGGGTGTGAAATTAGTGGATAAGACCTGAAATAGGTCTGAAATTAGTGGCTAAGATCACAAATGGGTTTGAAATTAGTGGATACGGTCTGAAATGGGTCTGAAAATAGTGGATATGACCTGAAATGGGTCTTAAATTAGTTGATAAGGTCTGAAATGGGTCTGAAATTAGTGGATAAGGTCTGATATAGGTCTGAAATAAGTGGATAAGGTCTGAAAAGGGTCTGAAATTAGTGGATAAGGTCTGAAATGGGTCTGAAATTAGTGGATAAGGTCTGAAATTAGTGGATAAGGTCTGAAATGGGTCTGCAATGGTCTTATGTCTTGTTATTTCCTTCAATATTATTCATTCATAAAAATATCCTAAAACAATCATCTCACACGAACACGTTAATAAACTTTCAAAATAAAACTAAGCATATTGTACTTTATCTTGCTATTATCTTATGTCTAATGATAAAGTCTGAAATTGGTCTGAAATTGGTCTGAAATTAGTGGATAAGGTCTGAAATGGTTCTGAAATTAGTATATAAGGTCTGAAATGGGTCTGAAATTTGTGGATAAGGTTTTCATGGGTTTGAAATGTGTCTGAAATTAGTGGATAAGGCTTAAAATGGGTCTAAAATTGGTCTGAAATTAGTGGTTAAGGTCTGAAATGGGTCTGCAATTAGTGGATAAGGCCTGAAATGGCTCTGAAATTAGTAGATAAGGTTTGAAATGGGTCTGATATTAGTGAATAAGGTCTGAAATGGGTCTGAAATTAGTGGAAAAGGTCTGAAATGGGTCTGAAATTAGTGAATATGGTCAGAAATGGGTCTGAAATTAATGGATAAGGTCTGATATGGGTCTGAAATTAGTGGATAAGGTCTGAAATGGGTCTGAAATTAGTGGATAAGTTCTGAAATGGGTGTGAAATTAGTGGTTAAGGCCTGAAATGGGTCTGAATTTGGGTGTATAAGGTCTGAAATGGGTCTGAAATTAGTGGATAAGGCCTGAAATGGGTCAGAAATTAATAGTTAAGGTCTGAAATGGGTCTAAAATTAATGGATAAGATCTGAAATGGGTCTGAAACTAGTGGATAAAACCTGAAATGGGTCTAAAATTAATGAATAAGGCCTGAAATGGGTCTGAAATTAGTGGATAAGGTCTGAAATGGGTCTGAAATTAGTAGGTAAGGTCTGAAATAGGTCTGAAATTAGTGGGTAAGGTTTGAAATTGGTCTGAAATTAGTGGATAAGGCCTGATATTCGTGTGAAATTAGTGGATAAGGTGTGAAATGGGTCTGAAATTTGTGGATAAGGCCTGAAATGGGTCTGAAATTAGTGGATAAGGTCTGATATAGGTCTGAAATTAGTGGATAAGGTCTGAAATTAGTGGATAAGGTCTGAAATGGGTCTGAAATTAGTGGATAAGGTCTGAAATGGGTCTGAATTAGTGGATAAGGTCTGAAATGGGCCTGAAATGGTCTTATGTCTTGTTATTTTCTTCAATATTATTCATTCATAAAAATATCCTATAACAATCATCTCACACGAACACGTTAATAAACTTTCAAAATAAAACTAAACTTGTTGTATTTTATCTTGCTATTATCATATGTCTAATGATAAGGTCTGAAATGGGTCTGAAATGGGTGTTGAGCAATGGATAAATGGTCTAAATTATGGATAAGGTCTAAATGGTTCTAAATGGTGGAATAGGATGAAAGTGTACTGAATTTTGGAAGGTTGAATGGTTTGAAATGGGTCTGAAATTTGGATAAGGCCTGAAATGGGTCTAAATTAGTGGATGTCTGAAATGGGTCTTAATTAGGGTAATGTCTGAAATGGGATGAAATGGGTCTTAAATTATGGTATGCTAAATAATTAAAGTATGAAGGTTCTGAAATTATGGAGTTAAGCCATAAATTTGGCTTAAAATGGTCTAAATTTAGATAAGCCTGAAATGAATAAATGTTAAATTTTGAATTAAGGTCTTAAATGGGCATAATTGGTTTGTAATTAGAAAGGCCAAATTGGGTCTAAAATGGTCTGAATTATGGATATGGTCTTTAATGGTTTTAAAATGTGTTAAATTAGTAAATGGCTGAAAGGTTGAAATATTGTCTAAATGGTCTGAAATTAGGATAAGCGTATTAGTCTAAGAATGGGTTTGAAATTAGTGGATAAGGCCTGGAATGGGTCTAAAAGGTGTAAGTTGAAATGGGCTGAAATAGGAAATGTGAAAGGGTCTGATATTAGTGGATAAGGTCTGAATGGGTCTAAAATTGGTGAAAATATTGGATAAGGCCTGAATGGGTCTAAAATGGGTCTGAAATTAGTGGATAAGGTCTGAAATGGGTTTGAATTAGTGGAAGGCTGAAATGGGTGAAATTAGTGAAAGTTCTGAAATTGGGTGTAAGTTGAAATGGTAGAATTGAAAATGGGTCTAAAATTAGTGGATAAGTCTGAAAAGGTCTGAAATTAGTGGATGGTCTCAAATGGGTTTGAAATTAGTGGATAAGGTCTGAAATGGGTTAATGGATGTTATGTCTTATTTTTTCAAATTATTCATTATAAAAAATCCAAAACAATCTCAAAGAAACGTTATAAACTTTAAAGTCAAAATTAGTGTAAAAAATGGGTTATTAAATAATCTAAATTAGATTATAAAGTTGAAATTTGTCTAAATTTTTTAATTATGTCTTCATTTGAAATAGTGGAGTTAAAAAGGTTGAAAATATGAAGTCACTGAAAATTGGGTTGAAATTAGATAGGTCTGAAATGGTCCAAATGGGTTTAAAATTGTGGATAAGGTCTAAATGGTGTGAAATGGATAAGGTCTAAATGGGTCTAAATTAGGGAAAATGTCTGAAATGGTCTGAATTTGGAAGTCTAAATGGGTCTGAAATAGTGGATAAGTCATGAAATGGGTCTGATTAGTGGATAAGGCCTAAATGGGTTGAAATTATTGTAAGGTTGAAATGGGTCTGAAATTAGTGGATAGGTTGAAATGGGTCTAAAATTGGTAATAAGGTTTAATGGCTGAATGTTGAAGGTCTGAAAGTAGAATTAGTAATAAGTCTAAAATGGGTCTAAATTAGTGGATAAGATCTGAATGGTCTGAAAATGTGGGTCTGAAATGTGGAAATAGTGGATAAGGTCTGAAATGGGTCAAATTAGTGGAAAGGTTAAAATGGTTCAAAATTATGTGATAAGTTAAAATGGTCTAAATAGTGGAAAGGTTAAATGGTGAAAGTGGATAAGGTCGAAATGGTTGAAATTATGGATAAGGTGTGAAATGGGTCTAAAATTATTATAGGTCTGAATGGGTCTGAAATTAGGACAAGGTCTAAAATGGTCGAATTAGTGGATAAGGTCAAATAAATGGGTCTGAAATAGTGATAGGTGAATAATTCTGAAATTTTCATAAGGTCTGAAATGGGTCTAAATTATGGATAATGTGAAATGGGTCTAAATTAGTGGATAAGTTCTAAAATGGTCTGAATTAGTGGACAAGGCTAAAAGGTCCGAAATATGGAGGTCTGAAATGGGTCTGAGTTTAGGGTATCTGAAATGGGTCTGAAATGGGTTGAAATAGTGGATAAGTCTGAAAGGGTCTAAATTATGGTAAATAGTGAAGGGTCTAAAATGGTCTAAATTAGTGGTGCTGAATGGTGAAAGGGTGAAATTAATGAAAGGCATGAATGGGTAAATGAATGGGTCTGAAATGGATAAAGGCTGAAATAGCCTGAAATGGGTCTAAAGGTCTAAATTGTGTATGATATGGAATAGTTTGAAATTAGGGATAAGTTAAAATTTGCAATATGGAAAGGTCTTTAAATGGGTCTGAAAGTACTGATAAGGTCTGAATGGGTCGAAATTAGTGGATAAGGCTGAAATTTGGTCTGAAATTAGTGGATAAGTGTGAAATGGTCTAAAATTTATAGGGTTAAATGGGTCTGAAATTAGTGAAGGTCTAAAATGGGTCTGAAATTATGGAAGTAAATGGTCTGAAATTAGAAACCTGAAATGGTCTGAAATGGGTCTGAAATTAGTGGATAAGTTTAAAATGGTGTACAATTAGGGATAAGCCTGAAATGGGTCTGAAATTGGTGATAAGTGAGATGGCTGAAATGGTCTGAAATTAGTGGATAGGCCTGAAATGGTCAGAAATTATGGAGTAAAAGGTCTGAAAATGGGTCTAAATTAATGGATAAGTCTGAAATGGGTCTAAAATGGTTGGGAATAAAACCTGAAATGGGTCTAAAATGTCAAAATGAATAAGGTCTGAAATGGGTCTGAAATTAGTGGATATAGGTCTGAAATGGGTCTGAAATTAGGTAGGTAAGGTCTATGAAATAGGTCTGAAATTAGTGGGTAAGGTTCGAAATTGGTCTGAAATTTAGTGGATAAGGCCTGAAATTGTGTTTGAAATTAGTGGATAAGGTGGAAATGGGTCTGAAATTTGTGATGATAATGGCTGAAATGGGTCTGAAATTAGTGGATAAGGTCTGATATAGGTCTGAAATTAGTGGATAAGGTCTGAAATTAGTGGATAAGGTCTGAAATGGGTCTGAAATTAGTGGATAAGGTCTGAAATGGGTCTGAATTAGTGGATAAGGTCTGAAATGGGCCTGAAATGGTCTTATGTCTTGTTATTTTCTTCAATATTATTCATTCATAAAAATATCCTATAACAATCATCTCACACGAACACGTTAATAAACTTTCAAAATAAAACTAAACTTGTTGTATTTTATCTTGCTATTATCATATGTCTAATGATAAGGTCTGAAATGGGTCTGAAATGGGTCTGAAATTGGTCTGAAATTAGTGGATAAGGTCTGAAATGGTTCTTAAATATGTGGATAAGGTTTGAAATGTGTCTGAAATTAGTGGATAAGGTTTGAAATGGGTTTGAAATGGGTCTGAAATTATTGGATAAGGCCTGAAATGGGTCTAAAATTAGTGGATAAGGTCTGAAATGGGTCTGTAATTAGTGGATAATGTCTGCAATGGGTATGAAATGGGTCTTAAATTAGTGGATAAGGCCTGAAATAAGTATGAAATGTGACTATAATGGTTCTGAAATTAGTGGATAAGGCCAGAAATTGGTCTAAAATGGGTCTGAAATTTATGGATAAGGCCTGAAATGAGAATAAAATGGTTCTGAAATTAGTGGATAAGGTCTGAAATGGGTCTATAATGGGTTTGTAATTAGTGGATAAGGCCTGAAATGGGTCTAAAATGGGTCTGAAGTTAGTGGATATGGTCTTAAGTGGGTCTAAAATGTGTCTGAAATTAGTGGATAATGCCTGAAATGGGTGTGAAATGCGTCTAAAATGGGTCTGAAATTAGTGGATAAGGCCTGATATTAGTCTAAGATGGGTTTGAAATTAGTGGATAAGGCCTGGAATGGGTCTAAAAGGGGTGTGATATTAGTGGATAAGGCCTGAAATGGATCTGAAACGGGTCTGATATTAGTGGATAAGGTCTGAAATGGGTCTAAAATTGGTCTGAAAATATTGGATAAGGCCTGAAATGGGTCTAAAATGGGTCTGAAATTAGTGGATAAGGTCTGAAATGGGTTTGCAATTAGTGGATAAGGCCTGAAATGGGTCTGAAATTAGTGGATAAGTTCTGAAATGGGTCTGACATTAGTGGATAAGGTCTGAAATGGGTCTGAAATTAGTGGATAAGGTCTGAAATAGGTCTGAAATTAGTGGATGTGGTCTCAAATGGGTTTGAAATTAGTGGATAAGGTCTGAAATGGGTCTGAAATGGTGTTATGTCTTTTCATTTTCTTCAATATTATTCATTCATAAAAATATCCTAAAACAATCATCTCACACGAACACGTTAATAAACTTTCTAACTAAAATTAAGCTGCTTATAAAACACATCATTGTCTGTCACTCAAATAAACCAAAACTTTAGTGTATATATTAATTATTTGTAATATTTTTTATTATTTTTTTTCTTCATTTATATGAAAGTAAGTTGGTTATGGAAAAGAGTTTGAAAATATTGAAGTCACTGAAATTGTTTTGAAATTAGTGAATTAGGTCTGAAATGGGTCCAAAATGGGTTTAAAATTAGTGGATAAGGTCTAAAGTGGGTCTGAAAATAGTGAATAAGGTCTGAAATGGGTCTGAAATTAGGGGAAAATGTCTGAAATGGGTCTGAAATTATTGGATAGTCTGAAATGGGTCTGAAATTAGTGGATAAGTCATGAAATGTGTCTGCAATTAGTGGATAAGGCCTCAAAATGGGTCTGAAATTATTGGATAAGGTCTGAAATGGGTCTGAAATTAGTGGATATGGTCTGAAATGGGTCTAAAATTAGTAGATAAGGTTTGAAATGGGTCTGTAATTTGTGGATAAGGTCTGAAATGGTACTGAAATTAGTAGATAAGGTCTAAAATGGGTCTAAAATTAGTGGATAAGATCTGAAATGGGTCTGAAAATAGTGGATAAGTCTGAAATGGGTCTGAAATTAGTGGATAAGGTTTGAAATGGGTCTACAATTAGTGAACAAGGTCTGAAATGGTTCTAAAATTAGTGGATAAAGTCTAAAATAGGTCTAAAATTAGTGGATAAGGTTTAAAATGGGTCTGAAATTAGTGGATAAGGTCTGAAATGGGTCTGAAATTATAGGATAAGGTCTGAAATGTGTCTAAAATTAGTTAATAAGGTCTGAGATGGGTCTGAAATTAGTGGACAAGGTCTAAAATTGGTCTGCAATCAGTGGATAAGGTCTAAAATGGGTCTGAAAGTAGTGGATAAGGTCTGAAATAATTCTGAAATCAGTTCATAAGGTCTGAAATGGGTCTGAAATTAATGGATAAGGTGTGAAATGGGTCTAAAATTAGTGGATAAGTTCTAAAAGAGGTCTGAATTTAGTGGACAAGGTCTAAAATGGGTCCGAAATTAGTGGAGGTCTGAAATGGGTCTGAGTTTAGTGGATAAGTTCTGAAATGGGTCTGAAATGGGTATGAAATTAGTGGATAAAGTCTGAAATGGGTCTGAAATTAGTGGATAAAGTCTGAAATGGGTCTAAAATGGGTCTAAAATTAGTGGATAAGGCCTGAAATGGGTATGAAAGGGGTATGAAATTAATGAATAAGGCATGAAATGGGTATGAAATGGGTCTGAAATTAGATGATAAGGCCTGAAATGGGTCTAAAATGGGTCTGAAATTAGTGGATAAGGCCTGATATGGATAGGTTTGAAATTAGTGGATAAGGATTAAAATGGGTCTGCAATTATTGGATAAGGTCTTAAATGGGTCTGAAAGTACTGCATAAGGTCTGAAATGGGTCAGAAATAGGTGGATAAGGCCTGAAATTGGTCTGAAATTAGTGGATAAGGTGTGAAATGGGTCTAAAAAATTGTTTATAGGGTCTAAAATGGGTCTGAAATTAGTGAAGGTCTAAAATGGGTCTGAAATTAGTGGAGAAGGTGTAAAATTGGTCTGAAATTAGTTAATAAGCTCTGAAATGGGTCTGAAATGGGTCTGAAATTAGTGGATAAGGTTTAAAATGTGTCTACAATTAGAGGATAAAGTCTGAAATGGGTCTGAAATTAGTGGATAAGGTCTGAGATGGGACTAAAATTGGTCTGAAATTAGTGGATGAGGCCTGAAATAGGTATGAAATTAGTGGATAAGGCCTGAAATGGGTCTAAAATGGGTCTGAAATTAGCGGATAAGGCCTGAAATGGGTCTAAAATGGGTCTGATATTAGTGGATAAGGCCTTGAATGGGTCTAAAATGGGTCTGAAATTAGTGGAAAAGGTCTGAAATGGGTCTAAAATGGGTCTGCAATTAGTGGATAAGGCCTGAAATGGGAAGGAAATGGGTCTATGATGGGTCTGAAATTAGTGGATAAGGCCAGAAATGGATCTAAAATAGGTCTGAAATTAGTGGATAAGGCCTGAAATGGGTCTAAAATGGGTCTGAAATTTGTGGATAAAGTTTGAAATGGGTCTATAATGGCTCTGAAATTAGTAGATAAGAACTGAAATGGGTCTGAAATGGGTCTGAAATTAGTGGATCAGGTCTGATATGGGTTTATAATGGGTCTGAAATTAGTGGATAAGGCCTGAAATGAGTCTAAAATGGATCTGAAATTAGGGGATAAGGCCTGATATAGGTCTAAAATGGGTCTGAAATTAGTGGATAAGGTATGAAATGGGTCTAAAATGAGTCTGAAATTAGTGCATAAGGCCTGAAATGGGTCTAAAATGGGTCTGAAATTAGTGGATAACGTCGGAAATGGGTCTAAAATGGGTTTGAAATTAGTGGATAAGGCCTGAAATGGGTATGAAATGGGTCTAAAATGGGTCTGAAATTCCTGGATAAGGCCAGAAATGGGTCTAAAATGGGTCTGAAACTGGTGGATAAGGCCTGAATGGGTATTGAATGGTCTGAAATTTGTGCATAAGGTAATGGTTTAGGTGTGCAATTAGTGGATAAGGCCTGAAATGGGTTAAAATGGGTCTGAAATTAGTAGATAAGGTATGAAATGGGTATGAAATGGGTTTAACATTAGTGGATAAGGTCTGAAATGGATCTGAAGTTAGTGGATAAGATCTGAAACGGGTCCCAAAATTGTGGATACGGTATGAAATGGGTCTGAAATTAGTGGATAAGGCCTGAAATAGGTCTGAAATTAGTGGATAAGGTCTGAAATATATCTGAAATTAGTGGATAAGGTCTGAAATGGGTCTGAAAGTAGTGGATAAGGTCTGAAATGGGTCTGAAAATAGTGGAGAAGGTCTGAAATTGGTCTGAAATTAGTGGATAAGATCTGAAATGGGTCTGAAATGGTCTTATGTCTTGTTATTTTCTTCAATAATACTCATTCCTAAAAATATCCTAAAACAATCATCTCACACGAACACATTAATAAACTTTCTAAATAAAACATAGCTGCTTATAAAACACATTATTGTCTGTCACTTAAATAAACCAAAATTTTAGTGTATATTTTAGTTATTTGTAATATTTTTTATTATTTTGTATTTTAATTGATATAAAAGTGATTTGGTTTTGGAAAAGGGTTTGAACATATTGGAGTCGCTGAAATTGGTCTGAAATTAGTGGATAAGGCCTGAAATGGGTCTAAAATTGGTCTGAAAAAAGTGGATAAGGTCTAAAATGGGTCTGAAATTAGTGGATATGGTCTGAAATGGGTCTGAAATTAGTGGAAAAGGTCTGAAATGGGTCTAAAATTAGTGGATACGGTCTGAAATGCGTGTGACATTAGTGGATAAGGCCTGAAATGGTTCTGAAATTAGTTGATAAGGCCTTAAATGGGTCTGAAATTAGCTGATAAGATCTGAAATTGGTCTGACATTAGTGGATAAGATCTGAAATGGGTCTGAAATTATTGGATAAAGTCTGAAATAGGTCTGTAATTAGTGGATAAGGTCTAAAATGGGACTGAAATTAGTGGATAAGGTATAAAATGGGTCTGAAATTAGTGGATAAGATCTTAAATGGGTCTGAAATTATTAGATAACGTCTGAAATGCGTCTGATTTTAGTGCATAAGGTCTTAAATGGGTCTGAACTTAGTGAATAATGTCTGAAAAGTGTCTGAAATTAGTGGATAAGGTCTAGAATAGGTCTGAAATTAGTGGATAAGGTCTAAAATGGGTCTGAATTTAGTGGGTAATGTCTAAAATGGGTCTGAAAGTAGTGGATAAGGTCTAAAATGGGTCTGAAATTATTGGATAAGGTCTGAAATGGGTATGAAATTAGTGGATAAGGTCTGAAATAGGTCTGAAATTAGTGGATAAGGTCTAAAATGGCTATGAAATTTATTTATAAGGTCTATAATGGGTCTGAAATTAGTGGATAAGGTCTGAAATGGGTCTGAAATGGTTCTGAAATTTGTGTATAAGGTCTAAAATGGGTCTAAAATTAGTGGATAAGGTCTGAAATGGGTCTGAAATTAGTAGATAAAGTCTGAAATGGATCTAAACTGGGTCTGAAATCAGTGAATATTGCCTGAAATGGGTCTGAACTTAGTGGATAAGGTCTGAAATGGGTCTGAAATTAGTGGATAAAGTCTGAAATGGGTCTAAAATGGGTCTGAAATTAGTGGATAAGGCCTGTAATGGGTATGATATGGGTCTAAAATAGGTCTGAAATTTGTGGATAAGGCCTGATATGCGTCTAAACTGGGTCTGAAATTAGTGGATAAAGCCTGAAATGGGTCTAACATGGGTCTGAAATTAGTTGATAAGGCCTGAAATGGGTCTAAAACAGGTAAGAATTCAGTGGATAAGGTCTGAAATGGGTCTGCAATTAGTGAATAAGACCTGAAATGGGTATGAAATGGGTCTAAATGGGTCTGAAATTAGAAGATAAGACAAAAAATGATTCGAAATTGGGTCTGAAATTAGTGGGAAAGGCCTGAAATGGGTCTAAATAGGGTCTGAAATTAGTGGATAACATCTGAAATGGGTCTAAAATGGGTCTGAAACTAGTAGATAAACCCTGAAATGCGTCTAAAATGGGTCTGAAATTAGTGAATAAGGCCTTTTATGGGTCTGAAATTAGTGGATAAGGTCTAAAATTGGTTTGAAATTAGTAGATAAGGTCTGAAATGGGTCTAAAATGCGTCTGAAATTAGTGGATAAGGTCTGGAATATGTATGAAATGGGTCTAAAATGGGTCTTAAATTAGTGGATAAAGCCTGATATGGGTCTAAACTGGGTCTGAAATTAGTGGATAAAGCCTGAAATGGGTCTTAAATAGGTCTGAAATTAGTGGATAAGGCCTGTAATGGGTCTAAAATTGGTCTGAAATTAGTGGATAAGGTCTGAAAAGGGTCAAAAATGGGTCTGAAATTAGTGCATAAGGCCAGAAATGGGTCTAAAATGGGTCTGAAATTAGTGGATAAGGTCTGAAATAGGTCAAAAATGGGTCTGAAAATAGTGGATAAGGCCTGAAATGGGTATGAAAAGGGTCTATATGAATCTGAAATTATTGGATAAGACAAGAACTGGGTCTAAATTGGGTCTGAAATTAGTGGATAAGGCCTGAAATGAGTCTAAAATGGTTCTGAAATTAGTGGATAAGGTCTGAAATGGGTCTAAAATGGGTATGAAACTAGTGGATAAGCCCTGAAATGGGTCTAAAATAGGTCTGAAATTAGTTAATAAGATCTGAAATGGGTCCTAAATTAGTGGATAAGGTCTGAAATGAGTCTGAAATTGTCTTATGTCTTGTTATTTTCTTCAATATTATTCATTCATAAAAATATCCTAAACCAATCATCTCACACGAACACGTTAATAAACTTTCTAAATAAAATAAACTTATTGTATTTTATCATGACATTATCTTATGTCTAATGATAAGGTCTGAAATGTGTCTAAAATGGGTCTGAATTTGGTCTGAAATTAGTGGATAAGGTCTGAAATGGCTCTGAAATTAATGGATAAGGTCTGAAATGGGTCTGAAATTAGTGGATAAGGTTTGTAATGGATCTGAAATGGGTGTTAAATTAGTGGATAAGACCTTAAATGGGTGTGAAATTAGTGGGTAAGATCAGAAATGGGTTTAAAATGAGTGGATAAGGTCTGATATGGGTATGAAATGGGTCTGAAATTAGTTGATAAGGCCTGAAATGGGTCTGAAATTAGTTGATAAGGTCTGAAATGGGTCTCAAATTAGTGGATAAGGTCTGATATAGGTCAGAAATTAGTAGATAAGGTCTGAAATGGGTCTGAAATTAGTGGATAAGGTCTGAAATGGGTCTGAAATTAGTGGATTAGGTCTGAAATGAGTTTGAAATGGTCATATGTCTTGTTATTTTCGTCAATAATATTATTCATAAAAATATCCTAAAACAATCATCTCACACGAACACGTTAATAAACTTTCAAAATAAAACAAAGCTTATTGTATTATATCTTGCTATAATGTTATGTCTAATGATAAGATCTGAAATGGGTCTAAAATTGGTTTGAATTTAGTGATTAAGGTCTGAAATGGTTCTGAAATTAGTGGATAAGGTCTGTAATGTGTCTGAAATTAGTGGATAAGTTTTTTAATGGGTTTGAAATGGGTCTGAAATTAGTGGATAAGACCTGAAATGGGTCTGAAATTAGTTGATAAGGTCTGAAATGGGTCTGTAATTAGTGGATAAGGTCTGCAATGGGTATGAAATGGGTCTGAAATTAGTGGATAAAGCCTGAAATGGGTCTACAATTGGTCTGAAATTAGTGGATAAAATCTGAAATGGGTCTGCAATTAGTGAATAATGTCTGAAATGGGTCTGAAGTTAGTTGATAAGGTTTGAAATGGGTCTGAAATGAGTGAATATGGTCTGAAATGGGTCTGAAATTAATAGATTAGGTCTGAAATTAGTGGATAAGGTCTGAAATGGGTCTGAAATTAGAGGATAAGTTCTGAAATGCGTGTGAAATTAGTGGTTAAGGCCTGAAATGGGTCTGAAATTAGTGTATATGGTCTGAAATGGGTCTGAAATTAATGGATAAGGCCTGAAATGGGTCAGAAATTAGTGGATAAGGTCTGTAATGGGTCTAAAATAATTGGATAAGGTCTGACATAGGTCTGAAACTAGTGGATAAAACCTGAAATGGGTCTAAAATTAGTGGGTAAGGTATGAAATTGGTCTGAAACTAGTGGATAAAGCCTGAAATGGGTCTAAAATTAGTGGATAAGGCCTGAAATGGGTCTGAAATTATTGGATAAGGTCTGAAATGGGTCTGAAATTAGTAGATAAGGTCTGAAATAGGTCAGTAATTAGTGGATAAGGTTTGAAATTGGTCTGAAATTAGTGGATAAGGCCTGAAATGGGTCTGAAATTAGTGGATAAGGTCTGAAATGGGTCTGAAATTTGTGGATAAGGCCTGAAATGGGTCTGAAATTAGTTGATAAGGTCTGATATAGTTCTGAAATTAGTGGATAAGGTCTGAAATGGGTCTGAAATTAGTGGATTAAATCTGAAATGGGTTTGAAATTAGTGGATAAGTCTGAAATGGATCTGAATTAGGGGATAAGGTCTGAAATGGGTCTTATATGGTCTTATTAGATCTTGGGTCTTGTTATTTTCTTCAATATTATTCATTCATAAAAATATCCTAACACAATCATCTCACACGAACACGTTAATAAACTTTCAAAATAAAACTAAACTTATTGTATTTTATCTTGCTATTATCTTATGTCTAATGATAAGGTCTGAAATGGTTCTGAAATTAGTGGATAAAGTTTGAAATGTGTTTGAAATTAATGGATAAGGTTTGAAATGGGTTTGAAATGGGTCTGAAATTATTGGATAAGACCTGAAATGGGTCTAAAATTAGTGGATAAGGTCTGAAATGGGTCTGTAATTAGTGGATAAGGTCTGCAATGGGTATGAAATTGGTCTGAAAATAGTGGATAAGGCCAGATATGGGTCTAAAATAGGTCTGAAATTTGTGGATAAGGCCTGCAATAGGTCTAAAACGGTTCTGAAATTTGTGGATAAGTTCTGAAATAGGTCTCTAGTGGGTTTGTAAATAGTGGATAAGGCCTGAAATGGGTCTAAAATGGGTCTGAAATTAGTGGATTACGTCTGAAATGGGTCTAAAACGTGTCTGAAATTAGTGGATAAGGCCTGAAATGGGTATGAAATGCGTCTAAAATGGGTCTGAAATTAGTGGATAAGGCCTGATATTAATCTAAAATGGGTCTGAAATTAGTGCATAATGCCTGGAATGGGTCTAAAATGGTTGTGAAATTAGTGGATAAGGCCTGCATTGGATCTGAAACGGGTCTTAAATTAGTGGATAAGGTCTGATATGGGTCTAAAATGGGTCTGAAATTAGTGGATAAGGCCTGAAATGGGTCTAAAATGGGTCTGAAATTAGTGGATAAGGTCTGAAATGGGTCTGCAATTAGTGGATAAGGTCTGAAATGGGTCTGAAATTAGTGGAAAAGGTCTGAAATCGGTCTGAAATTAGTGGATAAGGTCTGAAATGGGTCTGAAATTAGTGGATAAGGTCTGAAATAGGTCTGAAATTAGTGGATGTGGTCGGAAATAGGTTTGAAATTAATGGATAAGGTCTGAAATGGTGTTATGTCATTTTATTTTTTTCAATATTATTCATTCATAAAAATATCCTAAAACAATCATCTCACACGAACACGTTAATAAACTTTCTAATTAAAACTAAGCTGCTTATAAAACACATTATTGTCTGTCACTCAAATAAACCAAAACTTTAGAGTATATATAAATTATTTGTAATATTTTGTATTATTTTTTTTTTTTCATTTATATAAAAGTAAGTTGTTTATGGAAAAGGGTTTGAAAATATTGAAGACTCTGAAATTGGTATGAAATTACTAGATAAGGTCTGAAATGGGTCTAAAATGGGTCTAAAAATAGTGGATAAGTTCTAAAATGGGTCTGAAAATAGTGAATAAGGTCTGAAATGGGTCTGAAATTAAGGGAAAATTTCTGAAATAGGTTTGAAATTATTGGATAGCCTGAAATGGGTGTGAAATTAGTGGATAAGTCCTGAAATGGGTCTGAAATTAGTGGATAAAGCCTCAAAATTGGTCTGAAATTATTGGATAATGTCTGAAATGGGTCTGAAATTAGTGGATATGGTCTGAAATGGGTCTGAAATTAGTGGATAAGGTTTGAAATGGGTCTGTAATTTGTGGATAAGGTCTGAAATGGTACTGAAATTAGTGGGTAAGGTCTAAAATGGGTCTGAAATTAGTGGATAAGATCTGAATTGGGTCTGAAAATAGTGGATAATGTCTGAAATGGGTCTGAAATTAGTGGATAAGGTCTGAAATGGGTCTACAATTAGTGAATAAGGTCTGAAATGGGTCTGAAATTAGTGGATAAGGTCTAAAATGGGTCTCAAGTTAGTGGATAAGGTCTAAAATGGGTCTGAAAGTAGTGGATAAGGTCTTAAATAATTCTGAAATAAGTTGATAAGGTCTGAAATGGGTCTGAAATTCGTGGATAAGGTGTGAATTAGGTCTAAAATTAGTGGATAAGGTCTAAGAGAGGTCTGAATTTAGTGGACAAGGTCTAAAATGGGTCTGAAATTAGTGGAGGTCTGAAATGGGTCTGAATTTAGTGGATAAGGTCTGAAATGGGTCTGAAATGGGTCTGAAATTAGTGGATAAGGTCTAAAATGGGTATAAAATTAGTAGATAAAGTCTGAAATGGGTCTGAAATTAGTGGATAAAGTCTGAAATGGGTCTAAAATGGGTCTGGAATTAGTGGATAAGGCTGGAAATGGGTATGAAATGGGTCTGAAATTAGAGGATAAGGCCTGAAATGGGTCTAAAATAAGTCTGAAATTAGTGGATAAGGACTGAAATGGATAGGTTTGAAATTAGTGGGTTAAGTCTAAAATGGGTCTGCAAATAGTGGATAAGGTCTTAAATGGGTCTGAAAGTACTGGATAAGGTCTGAAATGGGTCTGAAATAAGTGGATAAGGTCTGAATTTGGTCTGAAATTAGTGGATAAGGTGTGAAACGGGTCTAAAAAATAGTTTATAGGGTCTAAAATGGGTCCCAAATTAGTGAAGGTCTAAAATGGGTCTGAAATTAGTGGAGAAGGTCTGATATGGTTCTGAAATTAGTGAATAAGGTCTGCAATGGGTCTGCAATGGGTCTGAAATTAGTGGATAAGGACTAAAATGGGTCTACAATTAGTGGATAAAATCTGAAATGAGTCTGAAATTAATGAATAAAGTCTGGAATGGGACTAAAATTGGTCTGAAATTAGTGGATAAGGCCTGAAATAGGTATGAAATGGGTCTGAAAATAGTGGATAAGGCCTGAAATGGGTCTAAAATGGGTCTGAAATTAGTGGATACGGTATGAAATGGGTCTAAAATGAGTGAAATTAGTTAATAACGCCTGAAAAGGGTCTAAAAAGGGTCTAAAATTAGTGGATAAGGTTTGAAATGGGTATAAAATAGGTCTGCAATTAGTGGATAAGGCCTGAAATGGGAATGAAATGGGTCTATGATGGGTCTGAAGTTAGTGGATAAGGCCAGATATGGATCTAAAATTGCAGTGAACTTAGTGGATAAGGCCTGAAATGGGTCTAAAATAGGTCTGAATTAGTTAATAATGCCTGAAATGGGTCTAAAATGGGTATGAAATTAGTGGATAAGGCCTGAAATGTATCTGAAAGGGTTCTGAAATTAGTGGATATGGTCTGAAATGGGTCTAAAATGGGTCTATAATTAGTGGATAAGGCCTGAATTGGGTCTAAAATGGGTCTGAAAGTAGTGGATAAGGTGTGAAATGGGTCTGCAATTAGTGAATAAGGTCTGAAATGGGTCTGACATTAGTGGATAAGGTCTGAAATGGGTCTGAAATTAGTGAATAAGTTCTGAATTGGGTCTGAAATTAGTGGATATGGTATGAAATGGGTTTGAAATTAGTGGATAAGGTCTGAAATGGTCTTATGTCTTGTTATTTTCTTCAATATTATTCATTCATAAAAAAATATCCTATAACAATCATCTCACATGAACACGTTAATAAACTTTCTAATTAAAACTAAGCTGCTTATAAAACACATTATTGTCTGTCACTCAAATAAACCAAAACTTTAGTGTATATATCATTTATTTGTAATATTTATTATTATTTTTTTTCTTCCATATATATAAAAGTAAGTTGGTTATGGAAAAGGGTTTGAAAATATTGAGGTCTCTGAAATTGGTCTGAAATTAGTGGAAAAGGTCTGAAATGGGTCTAAAATTGGTCTGAAATTAGTGGATAAGGTCTAAAATGGGTCTGAAAATAGTGGGTAAGGTCTGAAATGGGTCTGAAATTAGTGGATAAGGTTTGAAATGGGTTTGAAATGGGTCTGAAATTAGTGGATAAGACCTGAAATTAGTCTGAATTTAGTGGATAAGGTGTGAAATGGGTCTCTAATTAGTGGATAAGGTCTGCAATAGATATGAAATCGGACTGAAATTAGTGGATAAGGCCTGAAAAAGGTATGAAATGGGTTTGAAATTAGAGGAAAAGGCCTGATGTGGGTCAATAAATGGGTCTGAAATTAGTGGATAAGGTATGAAATGGGTCTAAAATATGTCTGAAATTAGTGGATAAGGGCTGAAATGGGTATGAAATGCGTCTAAAATGGGTCTGAAATTAATGGATAAGGCCTGAATATCAGTCTAAAATGGGTCTGATATTAGTGGATAAGGCCTGAAATTGGTCTAGAATGGGTATGAAATTAGTGGATAAGGCCTGAAATGTATCTGAAATGGGTCTGAAATTAGTGGATAAGGTCTGATATGGGTCTAAAATGGGTCTGAAATCAGTGGATAAGGCCTGAAATGGGCCTAAAATGTGTCTGAAAGTAGTGGATAAGGTCTGAAATGGGTTTGCAATTAGTGAATGAGGTCTGAAATGGGTCTGACATTAGTGGATAGGGTCTGAAATTAGTGGATAAGGTCTGAAATGGGTCTGAAATTAGTGGATATGGTATGAAATGGGTTTGAAATTAGTGGATAAGGTCTGAAATGGGTCTGAAATGGTCTTATGTCTTTTTATTTTCTTCAATATTATTCATTCATAAAAATATCCTATAACAATCATCTCACACGAACACGTTAATAAACTTTCTAATTAAAACTAAGCTGCTTATAAAACACATTATTGTCTGTCACTCAAATAAACCAAAACTTCAGTGTAGATATCAATTATTTGTAATATTTTTTATTATATTTGGTTTTTTTCCAATTATATATAAGTAAGTTGGTTTTGGAAAAGGGTTTAAAAATATTGAGGTCGCTGAAATTGGTCTGAAATTAGTGGATTAGGTCTGAAATGGGTCTAAAATGGGTCTTAAATTAGTGGATAAGTTCTAAAATGGGTCTGAAAATAGTGGATAAGGTCTGAAATGGGTCTGAAATTAGGATAAAAGGTCTGAAATGGGTCTGAAATTATTGGATAAAGTCTGAAATGGGTCTAAAATTAGTGGATAATTCCTGAAATGGGTCTGAAATTAGTGGATAAGGCTTCAAATGGGTCTGAAATTAGTGGATAAAGTCTGAAAAGGGTCTGAAAGTATTGGATATGGTCTGAAATGGGTCTGAAATTAGTGGATAAGGTTTGAAATGGGTCTGTAATTAGTGGATAAGGTCTGAAATTAGTGGATAAGGATAAATGGGTCTGAACTTAGTGGATAAGATCTTAAATTGGTCTGAAAATAGTGGATAAGGTCTGAAATGGGTCTGAAATTCGTGGATAAGGTCTGAAATGGGTCTACAATTAGTGAATAAGGTCTGCAATGGGTCTGAAATTAGTTGATAAGGTCTGAAATGGGTCTGAAATTAGTGGATAAGGTCTAAAATGGGTCTGAAATTAGTGGATAAGGTCTTAAATTGGTCTGAAATTAGTGGGTAAGGTTTGAAATGTCTAAAACTAGTGAATAAGGTCTTAAATGGGTCTGAAAATAGTGGATAAGGTCTAAAATGGGTCTGCAATTAGTGGATAAGGTCTAAAATGGGTCTGAAAGTAGTGGATAAGGTCTGAAATAATTCCGAAATAAGTTGATAAGGTCTGTACTGGGTCTGAAATTATTGGATAAGGTGTGAAATGGGTCTAAAATTAGTGGATAAGGTCTAAAAGAGGTCTGAAATTAGTGGATAAGGTCTAAAATAGGTCTTAAATTAATGGAGAAGGTCTGAAATGGGTCTGAATATAGTGAACAAGGTCTGAAATGGGTCTGAAATAGGTCTGAAATTAGTGGATAAGGTCTAAAATGGGTCTCAAATTAGTAGATAAAGTCTGAAATAGGTCTGAAATTAATGGATAAGGTCTGAAATTGGTCTAAAATGGGTCTGAAATTAGTGGATAAGGCCTGAAATTGGTTAGAAATGGGTCTGAAATTAGTGGATAAGGCCTGAAATGGATCTAAAGTGGGTCTGAAATTAGTGGATAAAGCCTGATATGGATAGGTCTAAAATTTGTTTATAAGGTCTAAAATGGGTCTCAAATTAGTGGAGAAGGTCTAAAATGGGTCTGAAATTAGTGGAGCAGGTCTGAAATGGGTCTGAAATTAGTTAATAAGGTCTGAAATGAGTCTGAAATGGGTCTGAAATTAGTGGATAAGGTCTAAAATGGATCTACAATTAGTGGATAAAGTCTGAAATGGGTCTGAAATTTGTGGATAAGGTCTGATATGGGTCTAAAATTGGTCTGAAATTAGTGGATAAGGCCTGAAATTGGTATGAAATGGGTCTGAAATTAGTGGATAAGGCCTGGAATGGGTCTAAAATGGGTCTGAAATTAGTGGATAAAGCATGAAAAGGGTCGAAAATGGGTCTGGAATTAAAGGCTAAGGTCTGAAATGGGTCTAAAATGGGTCTGAAATTAGTTAATAAGGCATGAAATGGGTCTAAAATTTGGTCTGAAATTAGTGGACAAGGTCTGAAATAGGTCTAAAATGGGTCTGCAATTAGTGGATAAGGCCTGAAATGGGAATTAAATGGGTCTATGATGGGTCTGAAATTAGTGGATAAGGCCAGAAATGGATCTAAAATGGGTCTGAAATTAAAGGATAAGGCCTGATATGGGTCTAAAATAGGTCTGAAATTAGTGGATAAGGTCTAAAATGGGTCTATAAATGGTCTGAAATTAATAGATAAGGCCTGAAATGGGTCTAAAATTGGTCTGAAATTAGTGGATAAGGTCTGATATGGGTCTAAAATGGGTCTGAAATCAGTGGATAAGGCCTGAAATGGGTCTGAAATGGGTCTGAAATTAGGGATAAGGCCTGACATGGGTCTAAAATGGGTCTGAAATTAGTTGATAAAGCCTGAAATGGGTCTAAAATTGGGTCTGAAATTAGTGGATAAGGTCTGAAATAGGTCTATAATGGGTCTGCAATTAGTGGATAAGGCCTGAAATGGGAATGAAATGGGTCTATGATGAGTCTGAAATTAGTGGATAAGGCCAGAAATGGATCTAAAATGGGTCTGAAATTAAAGAATAAGGCCTGAAATGGGTCTAAAATAGGTCTGAAATTAGTGGATAAGGTCTAAAATGGGTGTATAATGGGTCTTAAATTAGTAGATAATGCCTGAAATGGGTCTAAAATTGGTCTGAAATTAGTGGATAAGGTCTGATATGGGTTAAAATGGGTCTGAAATCAGTGGATAAGGCCTGAAATGGGTCTAAAATTGGTCTGTAATTAGGGGATAAGGCCTAAAATGGGTCTAAAATGGGTCTGAAATTAGTGGATAAGGTCTGAAATGGGTCTAGAATAGGTCTGAAATTACTGGATAAGGCCTGAAATGGGTCTAAAATGGGTTTGCAATTAGTGGATAAGGTCGGAAATGGGTCTAAAATGGGTTTGAAATTAGTGGATAAGGCCTGAAATGGGTATGAAATGGGTCTAAAATGGGTCTGAAATTACTGAATAAGGCCAGAAATGGGTCTAAAATGGGTCTGATACTGGTGGACAAGGCCTGAATGGGTATAGAATGGGTCTGAAATTAGTGCATAAGGTTTGAAATGGGTCTAAAATGGGTGTGAAATTAGTGGATAAGGCCTGAGATGGGTCAAAAATGAGTCTGAAATTAGTGGATAAGGTATGAAATGGGTCTGAAGTGAGTCTGACATTAGTGGATAAGGTCTTAAATGGATCTGAAATTAGTGGATAAGTTCTGAAATGGGTTCGAAAATAGTGGATACAGTCTGAAATGGATCTGAAATTAGTGGATAAGGCCTGAAATTGGTCTGAAATTAGTGGATAAGGTCTGAAATAGGTCAGAAATTAGTGGATAAGGTCTGAAATGGGTCTGAAATGAGTGGATAAGGTCTGAAATGGGTCTGAAATTAGTGGATAAGGTCTGAAATGGGTCTGAAATGGTCTTACGTCTTGTTATTTTCTTCAATATTATTCATTCATAAAAATATCCTAAAACAATCATCTCACACGAACACGTTAATAAACTTTCTAAATAAAACTAAGCTGCTTATAAAACACATTATTGTTTGTCACTTAAATAAACCAAAATGTTAGTGTATATATTAGTTATTTGTAATATTTTTTTTTTTTTTTTTTTTAAATTGATATAATAGTGATTTGGTTTTGGAAAAGGGTTTGAAAATATTGGAGTCCCTGAAAGTGGTCTGAAATTAGTGGATAAGGTCTGAAATGGGTCTAAAATTGGTCTGAAAAAAATGGATAAAGTCTAAAATGGGTCTGAAATTAGTGGATATGGTCTGAAATGGGTCTGCAATTAGTGGAAAAGGTCTGAAATGGGTCTGAAATTAGTGGATACAGTCTGAAATGCGTCTGACATTAGTGGATAAGGCCTGAAATGGTTCTGAAATAAGGGGATAAGGCCTTAAATGGGTCTGAAATTAGTTGATAAGATCTGAAATGGGTCTGACATTAGTGGATAAGGTCTGAAATGGGTCTGAAATTAGTGGATAAGGTCTGAATTGGGTCTGTAATTAGTGGATAAGGTCTGAAATGGGTCTGAAATTAGTGGATAAGGTATAAAATGCGTCTGAAATTAGTGGATAAGATCTTAAATGTGTCTGAAATGAGTAGATAAGGTCTGAAATTGGTCTGAAATTAGTGGATAAGGTCTTAAATGGGTCTGAAATTAGTGGATAAGGACTGAAAGGGGTGTGAAATTAGTGGATAAGGTCTAAAATAGGTCTGAAATTAGTGGATAAGGTCTAAAATGGGTCTAAATTTAGTGGATAATGTCTGAAATTGGTCTGAAATTAGTGGATAAGGTCTGAAATTAGTCTGAAATTAGTGGATATGACTTGTAATGGTTCTGAAATTAATGGATAAGGTCTAAAATGAGTCGGAAATTAAGGGATAATATCTAAAATGGGTCTGAAAGTAGTGGATAAGGTCTGAAATGGGTCTGAAATTATTGGATAAGGTCTGAAATAGGTCTGAAATTTATGGATAAAGTCTGAAATGGGTCTAAAATTAGTGGATAAGGTCTAAAATGGCTCTGAAATTTGTTTATAAGGTCTAAAATGGGTCTGAAATTAGTGGATAAGGTCGGAAATGGGTCTGAAATGGGTCTGAAATTAGTGAATAAGGTCTAAAATGAGTCTAAAATTAGTGGATAAGGTCTGAAATGGGAAATAGTTTGGAACTCATCCTTCCGGCTTTGACTGCAATGAACTACTGCACTGTATTGTATGCTTATTGTACTTCACATCTGTAAAGGTTCCAGCGTGCGTTCGGTCTTGGTTAACCCACACGGCCGCTATGAAATATGAGGTGCCTCAAAAAATTTAAGTCCAATCAAATCCACTCCCGAGCGCTTTCTAGCTAGACTGAGCACCAGTACATTCTTGACTACAGCTAGATTAGTAGTCCCTGTGTAAGGAACACGTAGTTTGCATGAATTATTGCATATATGGATATGAAATGCTCTAAATTCGTACCACATCAACCTTTCTGATATATTTAAGCATATATATTGCATAATAATCATATAGGGGAATATATTGGTTTCTAATAAATACTCAGCGAGTATTTATTAGTGACGAGTGACGAGTGACGTCACGTATGGCGGAGGGTTTAACTGTTCACCTCGGTTCACTTCACTCACTGGCGGTCACGGGCACAGAAGGTTGTGGTGATGGTGACTTGTAGCTACGTACTGCAATTTTATTAGGAGTGTAATAACGAGAAACCAAAGGACTTTGTGTGTGCGCCACAAACTCATTTTGTAAACGAAAGGTTATTGCACTTGATAAACCTGCCACATTGGACTTTAAGAGAAAATCAGTAGAAAATAGTTGTTGTCGATAACTACCACTTAATACGTAGTTATACAAATCACCCCATCCCGTAGCCTTTATAACATCGGTACCCGCCATTTGCCAGCCGTCACGGTGTATCTCAACTTTAAAGGTAAGTTGAAAGGACTATTTACTCATATATACAGTGTTTAATGATGTGATTATGATGCTAGGGTACATTGAGGCTTTAAATGTAGGGTGATAATTTTTCTGGGGATTCTCCTTAGATGGCTAGCGATTTTTCCCCAGATTGCAAGACTTTTTATTTTTTATTTTTTATTCCCTTTACTTTCTCAAGTCGTATCACAACTAAGGTTAGGTTAGCAACTTTTAGGGGGTTATAGTAAGGTTATGTTAGTTACTTTTAGGGGGTTATAGTGAGGTTAAGCTAGTTACTTTTAAAGGGTTATAGTTAGGTTAGGTTAGTTACTTTTAAGGGGTTATAGTTAGGTTAGGTTAGTTACTTTAAAGGGGTTATAGTGAGGTTAAGTTAGTAACCTTTAGAGGGTTATAGTGAAGTTAAGCTAGTAACTTTTAGGGGGTTATAGTGGTATCCGTTGATTCGGGCCGCCAGTTGAAACAGACCGCCTATAGTAGCATGTATACCCAGCAGACAGTATACTTTGTGGTTAAGGTTAGGTTAGGTATACTTTGTGATTAAGGTTAGGTTAGGTTCGGTTAGGTATATTTTGTGATTAAGGTTAGGTTGTTGGTGACCGGGTGTATTAATAGCTAGTTGGTCACACTGGAGAGAGAAACTCAGATTCCAGTGGGAAGGTTAATTGTAATTGAAAAACATCAACATATAAATGAAAAAAACAGATTTGAACAATAAATATTACATTGGTTTAAGGTCAGCGCGCTAATGCAGTGCGCGCTGAGTAAGGGTTGTACCTTGAGATTGGTGAGTTACATGTTGGTTAAATATTGTTACAAAGCAAAAATAATATAAAGAGGTAAGAAATTATATATGAATAATGAACATTAATAAAAATAAAAGTTATAATAGTTGGGGCTGCAACCACACGTTTTCTCTGTGGAGCAGTGTAGGGGAGAGTGTAGTTTGTAGGGGGGACCGCTACAATACTCCCCTCCTAGTGACGGGGGAGGGGACGAGGAGTCTTGGTGGTTGGAGGCGTGTAGGCTGTGACGTTACTGTGTGGCCGAATATGGGTGCGTCGAGCTGATGGCCAGGTTGCTGCTGCTGGGCCGCTACGTACCTTGGCGATAGAGACTGGTCGGTCCTGTGGTTTGATGTGACGTTGGGTAGCTACGGGCCTTGCGTGTTGGGCCGTGGCTCGATTGCAGCTGTGGTGTTGACGGGCATAGCAGTGTTGCAGGCGTGGCAGTGTTGCAGCCGTGGCAGTGTTACGGGCGTAGCAGTGTTGCGGGCGTGGCAGTGTTGCAGCCGTGGCAGTGTTGTGGGCGTGGCAGTGTTGCCGCCATGGCAGTGTTGCGGGCGTGGCAGTGCTGCGGGCGTGGCAGTGTTGCCGCCATGGCAGTGTTGCAGCCGTGGCAGTGTTGCCACCATAGCAGTGTTGCGGGCGTGGCAGTGTTGCCGCCATGGCAGTGTTGCGGGCGTGGCAGTGTTGCCGCCGTGGCAGTGCTGTGGGCATGGCAGTGTTGCCGCCGTGCCAGTGTTGCCGCCGTGGCAGTGTTGCAGCCTGGCGATGAGTAATCCACAGAGCGGTGAGTAATCCACAGGGCGGTGAGTAATCCACAGGGCGATGAGTAATCCACAGGGCGGTGAGTGGCGACCGTGGAGTAAGTTACTCTAACACCGCGGGGCTGAGGGGTAGAGTTTTGACTGGGGACGCGGGAAACCGCGCTGAGGGAGCAGGGGCCGCGCAGAATGCGCATGAGACCGTGCTGAGGACGCAGGAAGGCATCAGAGGTTGCAGAGGCCACGCAGAATGCGCATGAGGCCGCTGAGGACGCAGTAAGGCGTCAGAGGGCGTAGAAGCCGTGCAGAGTGCGCATCAGGCCGGTGAAGACGCAGTAAGGCGTCTGAGGGGGCAGGTGCCGCGCAGAACGCGCATAAGGCCGTGCCGATGACGCAAGAAGGCATCAGAGGGGGGCACAGAAGGTGCCAGGGTGGGAGGGGATAACCTTTTAGGTGGCAGCTACACACAATAAGTGTAGTTTTTCTCCCAACCTAAGACTCAGCGAAGCGAACCCCATGATGGAGGCTAAGCTTTTCGCCTTAGGAGTGTTAGGACGAATGAGTAAAGACCCAGGTCCTTTCACTAGGAGAATTGTGCTCTTATATAGCACATGTTAGAGCCACCTAAAGACCATAGCTACACTCCGAGGGTCACCAATTGTTATGGCGACGGGGAGTGATGATAACTAATTGGTCACACTGGAGAGAGAAACTCTGACTCCAGTGGGAAGGTTAATTTTAATTGAAAAACATCAACATATAAATGAAAAAACAGATTTGAACAATAAATATTACATTGGTTTAAGGTCAGCGCGCTGGAGAGAGAAACTCAGATTCCAGTGGGAAGGTTAATTTTAATTGAAAAACATCAACATATAAATGAAAAAACTGATTTGAACAATAAATATTACATTGGTTTAAGGTCAGCGCGCTAATGCAGTGCGCGCTGAGTAAGGGTTGTACGTTGAGATTGGTGAGTTACATGTTGGTTAAATATTGTTACAAAGCAAAAATAATATATAGAGGTAAGAAATTATATATGAATAATGAACATTAATAAAAATAAAAGTTATAATAGTTGGAGCTGCAACCACACGTTTTCTCTGTGGAGCAGTGTGAGTGTAGTGTGAGTGGGAGAGTGTAGTTTGTAGGGGGGACCGCTACAAGGTTAGGTTAGGTTAGGTATACTTTGTGGTTAAGGCTAGATTAGGTTAGGTATACTTTGTGGTTAAGGTTAGGTTAGGTTAGGTTAGGTTAGGTATACTTTGTGGTTAAGGTTAGGTTAGGTTAGGTATACTTTGTGGTTAAGGTTAGGTTAGGTATACTTTGTGGTTAAGGTTAAGGTTAGTTTAGGTATACTTTGTGGTTAAGGTTAAGGTTAGGTTAGGTTAGTTTAGGTATACTTTGTGGTTAAGGTTAAGGCTAGGTTAGGTTAGGTTAGGTATACTTTGTGGTTAAGGTGAGGTTAGGTTAGGTATACTTTGTGGTTAAGGTTAGGTTAGGTTTCATTAAAACCTATAAGGTTATACATAAATGCATGCTTGGTATGCATTTAATATAGGCGGCCTGATTCAACTGGTGGCCCGAATCAACTGTATTCGTTATAGTGAGGTTAGGTTAGTAACTTTTAGGGGGTTATAGTGAGGTTAGATTAGCAACCCTTAGGGGGTCCATGGGGGGCGCAGCCCCTTCTGGCTAGAAAGGTTAGGTTTTTCTTTGACCTCCTATGGCCAGCAAGCATGGTGGCCTTATGGAAAACTTGGGTTTTTGGGTAGGGAAGGCAGACACGACTCATTTATTGCTCTCCCAAAATTGTCCAAATCTATACATATATGAATTAAGGAAAATTCCCTAGCAATGGGTATCTAGGGAAATCCCAAATTTAGGGAATTCCCTAGATTTTTACATATAGTGACTTTGATGATTTTTTTGGGAGCCATAAATCACTTATATTTGTTTCCCCCACCCAAAAACCCCGTATTCCCGCCCAGGATTGTTGGCTATAGGGGGAAGAAAAAAAAGATTGGGATGAAGGACTTCTTCCAAAGTTTAACCCTGAAATGGGTTTGAAATTAGTAGATAAAGTCTGAAATGAATCTAAACTGGGTCTGAAATTAGTGAATAAAGCCTGAAATGGGTATGAAATTAGTGGATAAGGTCTGTAATGGGTCTGAAATTAGTGGATAAGGTCTGAAATGGGTCTAAAATGGGTCTGAAATTAGTGGATAAGGCCTGAAATGGGTATGAAATGGGTCTAAAATGGGTCTGAAATTAGTGGATAAGGCCTGATATGGGTCTAAAATGGGTCTGAAATTAGTGGATAAAGCCTGAAATGGGTCTAAAATGGGTCTGAAATTAGTGGATAAGGCCTGAAATTGGTCTAAAATGGGTCTGAAATTAGCGGATAAGTTCTTAAATGGGTCTAAAATGGGTCTCAAATTAGTGGATAAGGCCTGAAATGGGTCTAATATGGGTCTGAAATTAGTGGATAAGGTCCGAAATAGGTCTCAAATGGGTCTGCAAATAGTGGATAAGGCCTGAAATGTGTATGAAATGGGTCTAAATGGGTCTGAAATTAGTGGATAAGACAATAAAAGGGTCTAAATTGGGTCTGAAATTAGTGGATAAGGCCTGAAATGGGTCTAAAATGGGTCTGCAATTAGTGGATAAGGTCTGAAATGGGTCTAAAATGGGTCTGCAACTAGTTATTAAGGCCTGAAATGGGTCTAAAATGGGTCTGAAATTAGTGGATAAGGCCTGAAATGGGTCTAAAATGGGTCAGAAATTAGTGGATAGGGTCTGAAATGGGTCTAAAACGGATCTGAAATTAGTGGATAAGGTTTTAAATGGGTCTAAAATGGGTCTGAAATTAGTGTATTAGGTCTGAAATGGGTCTAAAATGGATCTGAAATTAGTGGAGGTCTGAGATGGGTCTGAAATGGGTCTAAATATAGTGGATAAGGTCTGAAATGGGTCTGAAATGGGTCTAACATTTGTGGATAAGGTCTGAAATGGGTCTGAAATTAGTGGATAAGGTCTGAAATGGGTCTGAAATTAGTGGATAAGGTCTGAAATGGGGCTAGAAGAAGGCCAGGGATGCACAGGTCATTCAGCCCTTCATACAGCAGGTCTATCTCTCTCACAGTATCTCTATCTCTCTCACAGTCTCTATCTCCCAGTCTCTCTATCTCTCAGTCTCTCTATCTCTCAGTCTCTATCACTCAGTCTCTCTCTCTCTCAGTCTCTATCTCTCAGTCTCTCTATCTCTCAGTCTCTCTATCTCACAGTCTCTCTATCTCTCAGTCTCTCTATCTCTCAGTCTCTCTATCTCACAGTCTCTCTATCTCTGTCTCTCTATCTCTCAGTCTCTCTATCTCAGTCTCTCTATCTCTCAGTCTCTCTATCTCTCAGTCTCTCTATCTCTCAGTCTCTCTCTCTCAGTCTCTCTATCTCTCTCACAGTCTCTCTATTTCTCTCATAGTCTCTCTATCTCTCAGTCTCTCTATCTCTCAGTCTCTCTATCTCTCAGTCTCTCTATCTCTAAGTCTCTATATCTCTCAGTCTCTCTATCTCTCAGTCTCTCTATCTCTCAGTCTCTCTATCTCACAGTCTCTATCTCTCAGTCTCTCTATCTCACAGTCTCTCTATCTCTCAGTCTCTCTATCTCTCAGTCTCTCTATCTCTCAGTCTTTCCATCTTTCAGTCTCTCTATCTCTCAGTCTCTATCTCTCAGTCTCTCTATCTCACAGTCTCTCTATCTCTCAGTCTCTCTATCTCACAGTCTCTATCTCTCAGTCTCTCTATCTCTCAGTCTCTCTATCTCTCAGTCTCTCTATTTCACAGCCTTTCTATCTCGCAGTCTCTCTATCTCACAGTCTCTCTATCTCTCAGTCTCTCTATCTCAAAGTCTCTCTATCTCACAGTCTCTCTATCTCACAGTCTATATCTCTCAGTTTCTCTATCTCTCAGTCTCTCTATCTCACAGTCTCTCTATCTCACAGTCTCTCTATCTCACAGTCTCTATCGCACAGTCTCTCTATCTCACATTCTCTTTATCTCTCAGTCTCTATCTCACAGTCTCTCTATCTCACAGTCTCTCTATCTCTCAGTCTCTCTATCTCTCAGTCTCTCTAACTCACAGTCTCTCTATCTCACAGTCTCGCTATCGCAGTCTCTATCTCACAGTCTCTCTATCTCACAGTTTCTCTATCTCACAGTCTCTCTATCTCTCAGTCTCTCTATCTCTCAGTCTCTCTATCTCACAGTCTCTTTATCTCTCAGTCTCTATCTCACAGTCTCTATCTCACAGTCTCTCTATCTCTCAGTCTCTCTATCTCTCAGTCTCTCTAACTCACAGTCTCTCTATCTCACAGTTTCTCTATCGCAGTCTCTCTATCTCACAGTCTCTCTATCTCACAGTCTCTCTATCTCTCAGTCTCTCTATCTCTCCTATCTCTTCATGTGTCTCACCCTGAAGAGTTCCCTTTGCCCTTGACCCATGAGGGGGATGAGCACACAGTGACGCAGCGGCAGCACACAGCAGCACACCAGGCTGTTGGCCTTGTACGCGGGGGGCGGCGGCTGTGGTGGCGGTGGTACTGGGGTGGTGGTGGTGGTGGTAGTGTCTCTGTGGGGGGAGAAAATAGGTCAGTATGTTGTGATTTGTGTGTTAATTTATCTATGTATTTATTATTAACTGTTGTTAGGTTGTCTGTAGGGATGAAAATAATCAAATATAAAAATATTTCACCCCAAGGCATACAGTAAAATAAAAATAAAAATAACATCATCATCCCAACAGGAGTAAATGACCTGAAGTACTAAAGCAAGGTAAAGATAATAAAAATAATAATAAAGATAATATAAAGATAATAGATACAAAATAGCAGAGCTGGGCACGTTCCTGGATTTGGGGTAGTCCGTACCTGTACTTCCGTACTTCGGGACGCGGGTCGTCCGTACCTGTACTTCCGTACCTTAATTTACTTTGTTCTGTCCGTACCCGTACCTCCGTACCTCCGTACCTCCGTACCTGTACCCTATAACTATTAAAACGCGCCTGAAAAAATATAGTCAGTACCTCAAAAATAAAACAAAATACAAGGCTATAATACATCAGAGCTTCATAAATATATATAGCAATATATATTTACCATCAAATAATCATCAAATCAATTAAAATAAAATTTGTCTCCAGTCTTTACAGTTCACAAATGAGTGAAATGACTAATTAGTTTAAATCACAAGTTTATTCTAGAGTGTATAACTCCTACTCCACTTCCTTCTCCTCCTTGTACTGCTGCTACACCTCCTTGTAGCCTAGGAGGTGCATGTTGCCCCTCACAAACACCAGCTGCTCAAAGTTTATGTTGCTGAGGCTGGACCTCTTCGGCCGCAAGATGTCTCCCGCGGAGCTGAACAGCCTTTCCACGGCAGCAGAGCTGGGGAGAGGGGTGTTGTACCTCTTGAAAAGGTCCAGCCAGGCATTCCTGTAGCGGGTGGGGAACAGGTTGGGACTGAAGGGGATGTCCACCATCTTCCTTTTCCAGTCCTCCAGGGTCTTGACGATGGTCTCCTCCACCTCTTCCTGTCGCCTCACCTCAGGGACTGGGGTACTGGAGAGCAGGAGGTGGAACTTGTCCATCCTCTCCTTCCTTTCCTCAGGCTGCTCCTCCTCCTTTGTGCCCACAATGTCCTTAACCTCCCTGACGATACGGTCCTTGATGTCGGCGGCCTGGTCGGGGCTGAAGTGGTCGGGGCTGAAGTCCCTGAACCAGGGATATGGTGTAGTGGGGGTGGAGGGCAGTGGCCATCAGGAAGTCGGCATCCTTAAGCTGGTCGGCAAACCTGCCGTAAAAGCCTTTGCCACTCCCCTCTTTCCCCAGCAGTGCAGTCACCAAAGCCTGGGCATAATGAAGGTTCCTGTAAAAAAAAAAAAAAAAAAATATTTTAAAACAATTATACTAGGTAGCTTTATAAAGTGTTACAAGTGCTGTAGCTATCTAATATAAAAATTTACTTGCCTGTCAACCTTCAGCGTCTCCAGCTGCACCCGCATCAACTGCAAGTTGGGCATGAAGGTGCCCATGTAGGCGTTGGCCTCGGACTGGAGACTGTCCAGGCACTCTGCTACAGGCTGCTTGACCTTCAGGTACTCAGAGAGGATCTACAAAAAAAGTTTAAAATTATTTTATTTATTTAAAATTAAATCTAAAAAGTTGCACATCATTTAGTTAACCTTTATAAGTAATATACATTATAGAAAAGTATACAATTGTCAATTAGAACTTTAATTAATTTCACTCACATGTTTATCCCTTTCGTCAAACGTCGCCACCCCTCCCTTGCTGAGGATCTCATTCAAGGCCCTTATCTTGTCCGGGTTGGAGAGGACGTCCATCAGGCTCTGGACGGCATCGTAGTAGGAGTTCCACCTTTGTAGAAAGTTGAAAAATAATTACAAACAAGTAACTAAATATTTCAAACCGTTCTATTGTTGACGCAAAAAAGATAATCTATTAAATATAAAATATTGCTGAATGCCTAGTGACGCAATAGGTCTTCAGCTTCCTCCCAGTCTTCTCCTTGATGGAGTTGGCCACCACAGAGCTGCGGTTCTGCAGGTTCCAAGTCCCCTGGGCCTTTGCGGCAGCCTTTGTGAACGGCGCCCTAAGGCCCTGGTTCCACTCGGCCACAGACTGGACGTCGGCGGTGGCGATCAGGTTCAGGGTGTGTGCACTGGAATTAAAAATGTTTTCAAGTTTTTATTGAATTTTTTTAAAGTTTTTAACTTCTGACGTTTATATTATTTTCATATTTGTTTCAAAACTTTTAAGTTTTAACTGTTATCACAGAAACATACATACCCACATCTGTAGTGCTTGGGCAGCTTAACCACAGCAGGAGCCACCTCCTCCAGCTGGGCATGCAGGTTGGCAGGCTGGCCAACCACCACCTCAGGGTCCTGCTCCTCCTCTTCCTCCACAGGCATATTCCCCACACCGAAGTACTTGAAGGCAGCTACATAGTTGGCGCCGTTGTCCGTGGTGGTGGCCACCACCTTGTTCCCTAGGCCGAACTCATGGTGGACATCAAAGATGGCCTGCGCCAGGACCACATTAGTCTGCTTCTCCTGGAAATTGTTTCATATATATAGTGTGTTTAGCGAAAAAAAATTTTTTTTTTTTTTTTTAGCTATATAAGGTAACTCAAGTTAGTTACTACTTACAAGTTAGTTTAAAAGCTAAACAATATATTCATTGTTATGTATATAGTTTTAACTTTTAATTTTTTTTTTTTTTAAATTACCTTGATCTCCTTGCACGCCAATGTGCCATGTTGGCGGCGGAGTTCCTGGCCGATCCAGTGGCACGTCATGCCAATGAAGGCCCTGTTGTGCGCCGTCCAGCTGTCGGCCGTTGTGGCGACGTAGCTGGTGTCATACAGCATACTGAAGAGGTCCGACTTGGCGGTGGCGGAGACCTGGTCGATTTCCCTGCCCAGGGTCCTCCTGGACGGAGCGGAAAACTCCGGCGCCAGGAGGCTGAAGAAATGCCTGGTGGTGGGGTGATCTATGAGGCTCAAGGGCATCATAGTGTCAATGAACCACCTGAAATAGATTTTAAAGAATTAAATCTTGTTTATTATCAGAAGTTATTCTAAAAGCTTAAACTTTACTGCTGGGTATAAATGCTTCTTTTATTATACCTGGTGCAAGTCTTCCTCAGCACCTCTGGGGTCACTATGTCCTTTCGGCTGAAGGACTCCTCCAAGCAGAGCTGGCGGCAACCCCTCTTGGCGGGGAGCTCGTCCTCCCTGGCCTTGGGGCAGCCCCTTTTGCTCGCCCCATCAAAGGCCGTCCTGACGCACTGAAGCATGGCACTGTGCATCTGAAAACAAGAAAATATAAATAAAATATTAATTATTTAAAAATTGATGGTATTTCGCGACTTTGTATGCTAGGCACTGTAGGCAACTAGGCATTATGCACTTATTCAGATAATTTAATTTTTACTTACTTTTTCATAATGCTTCTTCAGGTTCACCTTGCTCCTGGTGGTGTAGGTGTAAGTGGCAGCCTTACCCTTAGACAGGCAGGTTTTCTGCTGACACCTAGCCCTCCCAGTGTGCACAGACTTCCCCTCCAGTGTGTCATTCTCTGTCCTGACATATGAGTCAAAGACAAAGAACCTGCAATTTTTTAAAGTTTTAATTGACATGATGCGATAGGCGATAAGAACATTAACTTATTAAGATCATAAGATGTCAACTTAAAAATATTAAATTAGTAAAATACTGCAATAGAACAGTTAGATTTGTCTTACTTCTCAAGGTGCCACAGCATAGCCTTTAGCTGTCTGGTGCCCTCCTGCCTCTTCCTCTGATCCTCCTGCTCAGTCCCACTCTCCTCTATGTCCTGGGTGAACAGCTGGGAGGAGTCCAGCTCCACGTCAGACAAAGAAATATCTGACGTCCCCTGTGGTGTATGGGTTCTGGACGCAGATGGTGCAGGCGTGCTGGTTCTGTAGCTCACACTACTACAGCTACTATCCCCAGACACACTCCTGCTCCTGTCGCTATCACTTCTTTTCACGTATTTGTCCATGTTTAGTTGTAAACACTAAACAGTAAGCAATAGCAGTGAAACTTTGAAACGTGTTGCCGGGTGATGTGACTGTAAACATAAAACGTTGTTGATCTTGAGCTTGATGCCGCACGTTTGGTGTTTTACCAGGCACCACAGATGCACGGATCTCGCCTTAGGAAATGATCAGCTGACAGCTAGTGGCAAATTGCCCGCCAAAACGCGTGAAAGTTATTCTGTGGACTGTTTTTTCGTCTTCGTTTTTTTTTTTTTTCATCATAGAAAATATCAGGTACGGAAGTACGGACCCAAAATTTCGCAGGTCCGTACCTGTTACTTCCGTACCTTTGAAAAACTTTCCGTACCTCCGGACTTCCGGACCTAGTTTGGAAGTCCGTAGGTACGGAGGTACGGAGGTACGGACAGAGGTACGGAAGTGCCCAGCTCTGCAAAATAGGTCGTGATTTGTGTGTTTAACCCATTTTTTATTTATTATTTTTCTTGGGTTGTTTCTGTATGGAATAAAATAGGTAAATAGGTTGTGCTATGTGTGTGTGTGTGTGTGTGTGTGTGTGTGTGTATTCATCTAGTTGTATTCATCTAGTTGTATTTTACAGGGCCTGAGCAACGCTCGTATGGCCCCGTCTCTATATCAATATTTTTTTTTCATTCATCCATAGTTCTTAGTGATGGCCGAAGCCACCACCCTGGGAGGCGGGTCACAACCCCCGGCTAACACCCGGTACCCATTCACTGCTGGGTGGACAGGGGCTCGGGTCTTAAGGAAACAGCCTAATTGTTTTCCGCTCCGCCCGGGGATCGAACCCGGGACTTCTCGGTTGTGATCCGAGCGTGCTACCCCTAGACTACGGAGTTCCATTGTGTGTGTGTGTGTGTGTGTGTGCGTGTGCGTGTGTATGTGTTTGTGTGTGTGTGTGTGTGTGTGTGTGTGTGTGTGTGTGTGTGTGTGTTACCTGGTGGCACATAGGCAGGGTCCGGGGGGCATCTTGGTGTACAGCAGAACATCGGAGAACAGGAAGAACAGGCGGGGGTGCGATGTGCTGCCGCTGCGGGACATCTGTACACAGGAACAACGGAACATCAACACCAAGAACATAATACATATTACAATAACAAATAAAAAACTTTTTTTTTTTTTACGTTGTAACCTATAGTGCCTGTGCACACACACACACACACACACACACACACGCACACACACACACACACATACACACACACACGTGTGTGTGTGTGTATGACACCAGAACCAGACAACTTCCGCCTCGGCAAGCCTCTCTTCCGAAAATTTGCTCGTGACACAACTTTGAAGGATTTGATAGGACCCGAATCCAACCGAGTGTTCCGCATTCTTGATGTAAAAATGGATTGGCTTGTTAAACCAGTCGAGCAATTTGTTCGTACGGTGAAAGTTGTCAATGATGCAGCTGAGCGCGGAGTCAAGTTGATCTCGGACTTTGCCACAATACTTACCAATGATCCACAGCAAAGATCGTGGCTGTTGCAGGGTGTTGAACAACACAGGAAGCAATACCCCAGCTTTGACAAGAAAACACTTGCCATGTAGTTGTGAAGCATCCATTGGACAGCTGCAATTCCGCAGCGCCGGTGTCGCGTTATTGACATATTTCTGACAAAATATGTGACTTATGGTCATTATTCATAAACAAATGAGTTGCCTAAGCACTCCCTGTTTTGGGACTAAGCTGTATGGTATAGATTCCATGACTTTGTCACTCTTCTGTGTCTAGTATGTTGAGTTATCATATGTTGAATAGCAAATAAATGTGCGGTTTAAAGGTAAAATACGGCGCTTGTTTTCTGGAGCTTTGAGGGACCCTCAGGATAACTTCCTAAAATTAAGTAAAAAATATTTTTAGACATAATATGGATTGAATAATGGAAAANTAACATGTATTGGATATGACTAAGATCACCTTGGAGTATATATTCACATGGCACGGGATCATAAGTAAGGTAAGACCTACTGTGGCAGCATATGATCACCTATAAACAGTGGCACTAGCTTATGCTGTACAACAGCTAGTGGCAAGGTTTCCGTGGCAAGGTTTCTGCAACGGAAGGAGCTGTAGCAAGAACCGTTGCAGAAAGGTCCAACCAGGAAGGTTGTGGCAATGTGCTTGCTGAAGGTAGTAGTAACGTAGCAAAAACGTAATGGGATGTAGCAAATAAGTTGTGAGAAGGTAGTACAAAGGTTGTAGTTACGTGCAAATGGTTGTGGCAATGTGCTTGCTGAAGGTAGTAGTAACGTAGCAAAAACGCAATGGGATGTAGCAAATAGGTTGTGAGAAGGTGATGGTACGTGATCAGAAGGTAGTACAAAGGTTGTAGTTACGTGCAAATGTGCTTGCTGAAGGTAGTAGTAACGTAGCAAAAGCGTAATGGGATGTACCAAATAGGTTGTGAGAAGGTGATGGTACGTGATCAGAAGGTAGTACAAAGGTTGAAGTAACGTACAAATGGTTCCCAAAATGTTGTATAAAGGTTGTCCGTTACGTAGTGAAATACGTATTTAGGACGTACCTGGGCGTCCACACAAATTCGTACTAGTTACGTATTTTTGCTACGTAAAAGTTACAAAACCGTTACCTTTATACTACGTAAAAAATACGTGTGTTAGCTGGGAAGATAATGAGAGCAAAATGAGATCGTGTATAAACATTTATTTTCTTTCACCTTTTTTTATTAAACTCCTCCTTACTCCTGTACTTTTGCTTGCATTAAATTTTCACTCACAGTCTCGGAATCAGCATAGTTTTTCGATTATCATGGTATGTGGCACGTCCCAATGCAAAAATATATAAGTGGTCAAAACCTGTGATGAATGTCATACTTGTGACAAACAGTTTTCGGCGGGCCGCGGGGCGAGCGTTGCCTTATTGCAGTGAGGGAGGGAGGGACTAAAATTCTTGTTTTGGTGTTGAAGTGTTCAAGTCTTATGATTGGTCTAATTGCTGCCTAAACAGCGCTCCGACAGGCAGTGTGATTGGCTAGTAGGATTCTCGGACCACACCCACGCATTGGGCTTTGGAGGTGTATGGCAGTGCAAAAGCGCCTGAAATATTGACTTATAGGCTTGAGCCGGTGCCTTAGCCGGGCCTGTTACAAAAGCGCCTGAAGACCGGTAAAGCGCTCTTTTTGCCTTACCTCTATGGCACTTCTCAGCATCTCCCCCCAGCTCACTAAGTCAGGGTCTGACCATGCCTTAGTTTTCAGCGCCTTTAGCGGTGCCACTAAGGCAGCATTCTCGACTGAGCATAGCGGTGGGAGGGCGTTTCGCCTTACCACAGACGCCCTAGTGGATAGGGCGCCCTAGCTCGCTCTCAGCATCTGGCCCCAGGTATAGATGCTGAGAAGTGCCATAGAGGTAGGGCGAAAAGAGCGCTTTACCGGTCTTCAGGCGCTTTTGTAACAGGCCCGGCTAAAGCACCGGCTCAAGGTTATGTACAGTCGATATTTCAGGCGCTTTTGCACTGCCATACACCTCCAAAGCCCAATGCGTGGGTGTGGTCCGAGAATCCTACTAGCCAATCACGCTGCCTGTCTGAGCACTGTTTAGGCAGCTTCGACCAATCACAAGGCTTGAACACTTCAACACCAAAACAAGAATTTTAGTCCCTCCCTCCCTCACCTCTGCAATAAGGCAAAGCTCGCCCCACGGCCAGCCGAAAACTGTTTGTCACAAGTATGACATTCATCACAGGTTTTGACCACTTATATATTTTTGCATTGGGACGTGCCACATACCATGATAATCGGAAAACTGTGGTGATTCCGAGACTGTGAGTGAAAATTTAATGCAAGCAAAAGTACAGGAGTAAGGAGGAGTTTAATAAAAAAAAGTGAAAGAAAATAAATGTTTATACACGATCTCATTTTGCTCTCATTATCTTATTATAGGTATAGTTTACTGTAATTTTTATACAGTCATGATATGCACTAATGTCTCGTGCAGATGATGGTATGTTCAGTTGTCCTAAATATCATCTGGTAGTATGATAATACCGTATAATAGTACAACATTTTAGTGCGGGCGGAGCACCCTTGGTGACACTTGTCTAGTCGCTTCGCCCGCCGCCTGCCCGCCGACCAACACACAACACAACATTTTTATCGCCAGCATATAAGCTTATAAAAACACCCTATAGTGCCGCATTTAGTCTTTCACGATCAATTCATACACACCTTGCAACACTATTATACGTAAACACCAATTGTTACGTTGTAGGAACTGAAACAAGGCTGTATTTGCCTTATAAACAGAAGATGAATGTCTGTCAAAAGTCAACAGTAGCTCACTAAGTCAGGGTCTGTCCATGCCTTATTTTCAGCGCCTTTAGCGGTGCCACTAAGGCAGCAATCTCGACTGAGCATAGCGGTGAGAGGGCGTTTCGCATTACCACAGGCGCCCTAGTGGATAGGGCGCCCTAGCTCGCTCTCAGCATCTGGCCCCAGTGGTCTATGTGTGTTGCCTGAATTTTGTGGGTTTCGAAAAGGTCTTTAAAACTTATTGTATCTTATGACCGATACAAATAAAATCCCACCGCAAAACTACCAGTGTGTTGCTGGTAACTCCTATGGGGAGTTTATAACTGGTCAACGTTATTTGAATGATATTAATTGATTATGATTTTTCATTTGATTACAACTTGAATGGAGGATTTAACTTAGTCTTATGACTTCACTATGTGATTATAGTTTGACCACTTCTCACTGCGGAGAGTACTGAAATGGGGGATGTATTTAAGGGGAAGGGGTAAGGGTTTAGGTTAAGGGAACAGGGTGTGAGTTAAGGGGATGCTGCCACCAGCTCAGGCGAGTAGTTCTCTGGGTAACTCCCTGGGCGTGTTTGAATAATATTAAGATTAGATTTATTTTGGTAGTCGTGATTGATACGTGGAACTATACCGAGTAAGGCTGACTCTTTTGGAAGTGTGGGGAATTACTGTCCTAACATAGAATAATCACCTGGGGTTTTATAATAAACACAAGAACTATATTTGAAAACATCATCCTATTTATTCATACTGAAATAGTATGTCTCTTGCTTGAGATCACATACAACATATAAGGGTTAATCCAACACCGGAAAAACTCTAATCGGATGTAAGAAAAAACTTTACACCCTGATACAGGAAGCTCTTCCTATGTGCTGAAGGTAAGCTCTTCCTATCTGATGAAGGGAAGCTCTTATGAGCATAAACCCTCCTCACTGAATCCTACTAATGAATTATCCTTCACTTAAGTAACATACCGCTGAATATTTATAATTACACATGGAAGATATATATATAGGGGAGAAAATGTGAGAGTAATGAGTTGTGGTGTGGATTCATAGTACCATGTGGCCTTTTCCGTTAAGGACAAGATGTCGGCCTGGAGGAAGGATGGGTTGAGACTCATTAATAATACTTATAAGGATGGGCAGACCTCCTTTACGTTAGCGAAAACTAAACATAGAAACCCATATTTGAAAATATGGATAACAATATGATAACAAGGAAAGGGGGGGGGGAAACAGGAGCGGAATTTGTTACATCTTACCTGGAGGAAGGATGGGTTGAGACTGCCGTCCCACGAGTTACCCCGCCCGCGGCAGAAAAAAGGGGAATTGTTTGAATGGTCTAGACGTGACCTCAAATGAAGAGCTTATAATCCCAAACTAACTAATTAAATAATGAAACTCGTGTACCTAAGACAAGGCTGCCTATAATACAGACCTGTTACTTTGATATAGAAGAATTTAATATGTTTAATCTAATATCCAAGAAGGGTGTGCTTACTTTTCATGTCAAAAGTCCGAACGCGTTTTCAAGAGTGAGAGGGTATGGAAGTGTTTCATAGAAATTTGGTAGACTTTCAATTTAGCGCATAACTTTACTAACACATCCATGTATGAACATGATCGATAACGATGGGGATTATTTTGAAAGACATTAAGAATCTAGGAGTGTTCCTCGATCTGATCAGATAGCTGGGGAAAGATGAAAAGATTTGCACCCATTAGTTATCACTGATCGCGGAATAATTATCCCACGAATTTTGACTCGCACCCGGCATGTCGGGGGGGGGGAGTGGTGAAAGGAATAAAGAAATGGCGGGGAATGAACGAAAGAAGATAAACAAAATGGCGCGTAGGAAGGAAAAAAGATGAGAAAAAATGGCGGTTTAGAAAGAAGGGCGATGAGTCACCCGTGAAACTAAAAAAAATGAACTGCTTACAAGACATAACTCGGGAATTATATGATAATAATTCTCATACTATCTCTCCCGAATAATGGGCATTACATATGGTTAGGAGGTATCTTGCACGTGACGTCACAGCCCTTGTTGTGGCTGCAACAGGCGCGGGAAATGCGAGCTGGAGGACCAACAAACTCCACTTGCCGCCCGTGTTTGCCAGCTTATGGTAATTTTCCCCTACCAAATATATGTTTATCAGTATAAAAGATATACTGTTGTCTTCGGAAATGTTTGTTCTATAATATTAACAAATAAAAAACCGTAAAACACACTAAAGAAAGGCCATTATGAGACTCTCAAGAAATATGCATGAACTTAATATTCACCAACTCTAGCTCCCATTTAATATTTTGCTCGAAAACATTTTACATGGAGAAAATCAATAGAAGCGGAATTTCATTAGAGGCCTCTTCCATTTGTGCCCAAGCTGCATGAACCAGTTCTTTCAGTTCAGGGTTGGGTTCTGGGTTCAGGGTTGGGTTTGCGTGTCACAAATGGAACCCAAAAACCCCGTTTTTTGTTTATAAACATACTCAGCTGGCGAGGCAATTTAAGAGAGAGAGAGAGAGAAGGAGAAGAGAGGAGGAGAGAGAGAGAGAGAGAGAGAGACGATGAGAGAGAGGAGGAGAGAGAGAGAGAGGAGAGATACGAGAGAGAGAGATACCGAGAGAGAGAGAGGAGAGAGAGACGAGAGAGAGAGAAGAGAGAGAGAGAGAGAGGGAGAGAAGAGAAGAGAGAGAGGAGAGAGAGAGAGAGAGAGAAGAGAGAGAGAGAGAGAGAGAGAGAGAGAGAGAGAGAGAGAGAGATAACGAGAGAGAGAGAGATAACGAGAGACAGAGATAACGAGAGAGAGAGATAACGAGAGAGAGAGAGAGAGAGAGAGAGAGAAGAGAGAGAGAGAGAGAGAGAGAGAGGAGAGAGAGAGAGAGAGAGAGAGAGAGAGAGAGAGAGAGAGAGAGAGAGAGAGAGAGAGAGAGAGAGAGAGAGAGAGAGAGAGAGAGAGAGAGAGAGAGAGAGAGAGAGAGAGAGAGAGAGAGAGAGAGAGAGAGAGAGAGAGAGAGAGAGAGAGCGATAACGATAACGAGAGAGAGAGAGAGAGATAACGAGAGAGGGAGAGATAACGAGAGAGAGAGAGATAACGAGAGAGAGAGAGATAACGAGAGAGAGATAACGAGAGAGAGAGATAACGAGAGAGAGAGAGAGATAACGAGAGAGAGATAACGAGAGAGAGAGATAACGAGAGAGAGAGAGATAACAAGAGAGAGATAAAGAGAGAGAGAGAGAGAGAGAGAGAGAGATAACGAGGAGAGAGAGAGAGAGATGAGAAACGAGAGAGAGAGAGAGAGAGAGAGAGAGAGAGAGAGAGAGAGAGAGAGAGAGAGAGAGAGAGAGAGAGAGAGAGAGAGAGAGAGATGAGAGGAGAGAGAGAGAGAGAGAGAGAGAGATAACGAGAGAGAGATAACGAGAGAGAGAGATAACGAGAGAGAGAGAGATAACGAGAGAAAGATAACGAGAGAGCGAGAGATAACGAGAGAGATAACGCGAGAGAGATAACGCGAGAGATAACAAGAGAGAGAGAGAGAGATAGCGAGAAAGATAACGAGAGATAACGAGAGAGAGATAACGAGTGAGAGATGACGAGAGAGATAACGAGAGAGAGAGAGATAACGAGAGATATAACTCAGCTAGCTGCTATGTGAAGGGATCATATCAAGTTTAAGATCGCGGGAACGCATGGCCCCTACCAGCCATGTATGCCTCTTTTATGCCGTCTGACATCCTCTCCGACTCGTGCATGCGGAAAACTCTTCACGATAAGAGAAATAGGGCCCAAGACGACCATTGTTTGTTATGAACTGAAAACTCTACCCAAGCTACCGACTTCTCAATGTGAGTAGAGAAAGTTCACGGGTTTTGCTGAGTCACTACGCGCTTTGCCTCGGACCCAGGGGCTACATTCAGAGAGGCTTACTTCCGGTCTGCACGACCTAGCGACTTCCAACAGCTGTTCAGGGCAGACATTCAGAAAGAGTTAAAGGGCGCGGTGTTTAGCTTAACTAACTTCCTCTATTTGTACAACCCGGAAGTCGCGGGGATTCTGGTACGAGATATGGGAGTGGCGCTACGGTGTCACTATGGGCTTCGATAGCTGATTGGCTGAGCGAGTACAATTACATCACAGCCTCGCCAGCGAATCACGTAGTATTTCTCAAAAAGTTTCAGCCAATCACAAGGCTTCCACGCTCTCAGCTGTGTTTATAAACAAATTCATCATCCACACCAAAATGCTCCACCCTTCTCCCTCCTCCACCTCCTAGCTTCTCCTCCTCTTCCTCCTCCTAACCTTTTCTTATAGCAGCCGGCAGCAGTTGTAGCAATAGCAGCAGCAATAAAATATAAGCGGTGTTTTTGTCGTCCAAGCATCGTCTTATATAGTACGAAGACCACTCCAATAACACTTGCTGAAATGTTTGTTACACGGCTTATATTTTATTACTGCTGCCACCACCACTACCATCACCACTGCCACCACTCCAACCACCACCAACTGCTATAAGAAAAGGTACTTCTTCCTCCTCCTCCTCCTCCTCATCCACCTCCTAGCTTCTCCCTCTCCTTCTCCTCCCCCTCTTCCTCCTCCCAACCCCTTCCCACAGCAGCCGGCAGCAGTTGCAGTAGCAGCAGCAGCAATAGCAGCAGCAGAAGCAGCAGTAATAAAATATAAGCCGTGTTTTTGTCGTCCAAGCATCGTCTTGGTACGAAGACCACTCCAATAACACGCTGAAATGTGTGTTACACGGTTTATATTTTATTACTGCTGCCACCACTACCACTATCACTGCTGCCAATACCACAACTACCACCAACTGCTACAAGAAAAGGCTAGGAGGAGAAGGAGAAGGAGAAGGAATATAATTATATTATATGTACCTTGTCTGTTTCGCGGAGCTGTGCGTGGTGGTGTATGGTGTGGTGAGTCATGGTGAGATGCCAACATTCGCCACTCGACCCATCACCCCCATAACAAACTCATTACGAGCGGATGGCATTGTAATATGGCCTAATTTCATTTGTATACTTGCCCTGTTCAGTTCTTGAGTCAGAAAACATCATATATACTCTATTTATGAGTATTTTTATGTATATTGCGTGCTCTACAACTGCCTGGAGGCAGTTGTGTGATTTTGACAGCTCAACATCTTTAACTACGTCATAAATGTGCCTGCAGAATGCCAAAAGTCGCCCAGGGCAGACATTCAGAAAGAGTTAAAGGGCGCGGTGTTTAGCTTAACTAACTTCCTCTATTTGTACAACCCGGAAGTCGCGGGGATTCTGGTACGAGATATGGGAGTGGCGCTACGGTGTCACTATGGGCTTCGATAGCTGATTGGCTGAGCGAGTACAATTACGTCACAGCCTCGCCAGCGAATCACATAGTATTTCTCAAAAAGTTTCAGCCAATCACAAGGCTTCCACGCTCTCAGCTGTGTTTATAAACAAATTCATCATCCACACCAAAATGCTCCACCCTTCTCCCTCTTCCTCCTCCTCCACCTCCTAGCTTCTCCTCCTCTTCCTCCTCCTAACCTTTTCTTATAGCAGCCGGCAGCAGTTGTAGCAGTAGCAGCAGCAATAAAATATAAGCGGTGTTTTTGTCGTCCAAGCATCGTCTTATATAGTACGAAGACCACTCCAATAACACTTGCTGAAATGTTTGTTACACGGCTTATATTTTATTACTGCTGCCACCACCACTACCATCACCACTGCCACCACTACAACTACCACCAACTGCTATAAGAAAAGGTAGGCTACTTCTTCTTCCTCCTCCTCCTCCTCCACCTCCTAGCTTCTCCCTCTCCTTCTCCTCCCCTCTTCCTCCTCCCAACCCCTTCCCACAGCAGCCGGCAGCAGTTGCAGTAGCAGCAGCAGCAATAGCAGCAGCAGAAGCAGCAGTAATAAAATATAAGCCGTGTTTTTGTCGTCCAAGCATCGTCTTGGTACGAAGACCACTCCAATAACACGCTGAAATGTGTGTTACACGGTTTATATTTTATTACTGCTGCCACCACTACCACTATCACTGCTGCCACTACCACAACTACCACCAACTGCTACAAGAAAAGGCTAGGAGGAGAAGGAGAAGGAATATAATTATATTATATGTACCTCTTCTGTTTCGCGGAGCTGTGCGTGGTGCGTGGTGGTGTATGGTGTGGTGAGTCATGGTCAGATGCCATCGTTCGCCACCCGGCTCATCACCTCATAACAAACTCATCACGAGCGGATGGCATTGTAATATGGCCTAATTTCATTTGTATACTTGCCCTGTTCAGTTCTTGAGTCAGAAAACATCATATATACTCTATTTATGAGTATTTTTATGTATATTGCGTGCTCTACAACTGCCTAGAGGCAGTTGCTGGTTTTGACAGCTCAACGTCTTTAAATACGTCATCACTGTGCCTGCAGAATCCCAAAAGTTGCCCAGAACAGCTGTTGGAAGTCGCTAGGTCGTGCAGACCGGAAGTAAGCCTCTCTGAATGTAGCCCCAGAACAGCTGTTGGAAGTCGCTAGGTCGTGCAGACCGGAAGTAAGCCTCTCTGAATGTAGCCCCTGGGCGACTTTTGGCATTCTGCAGGCACATTTATGACGTAGTTAAAGACGTTGAGCTGTCAAAATCACACAACTGCCTCCAGGCAGTTGTAGAGCACGCAATATACATAAAAATACTCATAAATAGAGTATATATGATGTTTTCTGACTCAAGAACTGAACAGGGCAAGTATACAAATGAAATTAGGCCATATTACAATGCCATCCGCTCGTAATGAGTTTGTTATGGGGGTGATGGGTCGAGTGGCGAATGTTGGCATCTCACCATGACTCACCACACCATACACCACCACGCACAGCTCCGCGAAACAGACAAGGAAACATAAAAATATAATTATATTCCTTCTCCTTCTCCTTCTCCTCCTAGCCTTTTCTTGTAGCAGTTGGTGGTAGTTGTGGTATTGGCAGCAGTGATAGTGGTAGTGGTGGCAGCAGTAATAAAATATAAACCGTGTAACACACATTTCAGCGTGTTATTGGAGTGGTCTTCGTACCAAGACGATGCTTGGACGACAAAAACACGGCTTATATTTATTACTGCTGCTTCTGCTGCTGCTATTGCTTTCTGCTGCTACTGCAACTGCTGCCGGCTGCTGTGGGGAAAGGGGTTGGGAGGAGGAAGAGGGGGAGGAGAAGGAGAGGGAGAAGCTAGGAGGTGGGGTGAGGAGGAGGAGGAGGAGGAAGAAGTACCTTTTCTTATAGCAGTTGGTGGTGGTTGGAGTGGTGGCAGTGGTGATGGTAGTGGTTTGGGGGCAGCAGTAATAAAATATAAGCCGTGTAACAAACATTTCAGCAAGTGTTATTGGAGTGGTCTTCGTACTACATAAGACGATGCTTGGACGACAAAAACACCGCTTATATTTTATTGCTGCTGCTATTGCTACAACTGCTGCCGGCTGCTATAAGAAAAGGTTAGGAGGAGGAAGAGGAGGAGGAGAAGCTAGGAGGTGGAGGAGGAGGAGGAGGGAGAAGGGTGGAGCATTTTGGTGTGGATGATGAATTTGTTTATAAACACAGCTGAGAGCGTGGAAGCCTTGTGATTGGCTGAAACTTTTTGAGAAATACTACGTGATTCGCTGGCGAGGCTGTGATGTAATTGTACTCGCTCAGCCAATCAGCTATCGAAGCCCATAGTGACACCGTAGCGCCACTCCCATATCTCGTACCAGAATCCCCGCGACTTCCGGGTTGTACAAATAGAGGAAGTTAGTTAAGCTAAACACCGCGCCCTTTAACTCTTTCTGAATGTCTGCCCAGGGGCTACATTCAGAGAGGCTTACTTCCGGTCTGCACGACCTAGCGACTTCCAACAGCTGTTCTGGGGCTACATTCAGCGAGGCTTACTTCCGGTCTGCACGACCTAGCGACTTCCAACAGCTGTTCTGGGCAACTTTTGGCATTCTGCAGGGGCTACATTCAGAGAGGCTTACTTCCGGTCTGCACGACCTAGCGACTTCCAACAGCTGTTCTGGGCAACTTTTGGCATTCTGCAGACGTACTTAAAGACGTTAAGCTGTCAAAACAAAGCGACCACAGTAGGGGTGGCGTAGAGCACGCAATATACATAAAAATACTCATAAATTGAGTATATATGATGTTTTCTGACTCAAGAACTGAACAGGGCAAGTATACAAATGAAATTAGGCCTTAAACCTATCTCCTACCCTCATGGTGAGTTTATTATGGGGTGATGAGCCTAGTGGTGAACGGCGGCACCTCACCGAGACCCTGACCGAGACCACCTCGCCTCACCACCCCGGCGGGTAGCTGCCACCAACCGCCACGCATCAGACTGAAGGTATAATGGCTCCCTTTTCCTTAATAAAACCCCAAGCCCTTGTCCATCCAGCCGTGATGGGTATCGGGTGTTAGCCGGGGTTTGTGACCCGCCTCCCGGGGTGGTTGCTTCCCCCAAATGGCAGGAAGACCAGTTACGAATAGAGAGATTATCAAGCGGAAAAGATCACCCATAGTGACACCGTAGCGCCACTGCCATATCTCGTACCAGAATCCCCGCGACTTCCGGGTTGTACAAATAGAGGAAGTTAGTTAAGCTAAACACCGTGCCCTTTAACTCTTTCTGAATGTCTGCCCAGGCACATTGATGACGTTAAGCTGTCAAAACAAAGCGACCACGGTAGGGGTGGCGTAGAGCACGCAATATACATAAAAATACTTATAAATTGAGTATATATGATGTTTTCTGACTCAAGAACTGAACAGGGCAAGTATACAAATGAAATTAGGCCTTAAACCTATCTCCTACCCTCGTGGTGAATTTATTATGGGGTGATGAGCCGAGTGGTGAACGGCGGCACCTCACCGAGACCCTGACCGAGACCACCTCGTCTCACCACCCCGGCGGGTAGCTGCCACCAACCGCCACGCATCAGACTGAAGGTATAATGGCTCCCTTTTCCTTAATAAAACCCCAAGCCCTTGTCCATCCAGCCGTGATGGGTATCGGGTGTTAGCCGGGGTTTGTGACCCGCCTCCCGGGGTGGTTGCTTCCCCCAAAAGGCAGGAAGACCAGTTACGAATAGAGAGATTATCAAGCGGAAAAGATCACCCATAGTGACACCGTAGCGCCACTGCCATATCTCGTACCAGAATCCCCGCGACTTCCGGGTTGTACAAATAGAGGAAGTTAGTTAAGCTAAACACTGTGCCCTTTAACTCTTTTTGAATGTCTGCCCAGGTTTTCGTGCGCAAATGGAACGCCTGAACTCTTGGGTTCCGTGAACTGGTTCTTGAAATGTCGCAAATGGAAGAGGCCTTAGCTTTCCATTGATATATTTAGTTTTCTGATAAATTAATTAGAACCATGCATAAATTAGCGTTAACTAAATAAATAACATCATGAAATCGGGTAATTTTTCCCGATTGATGAGGTTATTTATTTAGTTAACGCTAATTTATGCATGGTTCTAATTCATTTATCAGATAACGAAATATTTCAATGGAAAGCTAATGAAATTCCGCTTCTATTGATATTCTCCATGTAAAATGTTTTCGAGCAAAATATTAAATGGGAGCTGGAGTTGGTGAATGGTTCATGCATATTTCTTGAGAGTCTCATAATGGCCTTTCTTTAGTGTGTTTTACGGTTTTTTATTTGATAATATTATAGAACAAACATTTCCGAAGAAAACAGTATATCTTTTATACTGATCAACATATATTTGGTATGGGAAAATTACCATAAGCTGGCAAACACGGGCGGCAAGTGGGGTTTGTTGGTCCTCCAGCTCGCTCCGACGGGCGGCATTTGGCTTGAAGAGGGCGGCATTTGGCTTGAAGACGCTAGGTCGTGACGTCAGTGCAAGACACCTATAGAAAGGTTAGGTTAGGTTTAGGTTCAATTTTTTTTTCCTTCTCATTTTTGCAAAAAAAAAAAAAAAAAAAAAAAAAAGCGACAGAAATGGTTATTCGATTCATTCAAAACACATAAGGCCTCTTCCATTTGTGCCCAAGCTGCATGAACCAGTTCTTTCAGTTCAGGGTTGGGTTCGCGTGTCACAAATGGAACGCAAAAACCTCGTCTTTTGTTTATAAACATGCTCAGCTGGCGAAGCAATTTAAGAGAGAGAGAGAGAGATAACGAGAGAGAGATAACGAGAGAGAGAGAGAGGGGAGAAGAGAGAGGAGGGGAGAGAGAGAAGAGGAAGGAGAGAGAGAAAAGAGGGAAAGGGGAGAGAGAGAGAGAGGAGAGAGAGAGAGAGAGAGAGAGAGGAGAGAGAGAGAGGAGAGAGAGAGAGAGAGGAGAGAGAGAGAGAGAGAATAACGAGAGAGAGAGAGAGGCGAACGAAAAAACGAGAGAAGAGAAAAATAGCGGAAGAGAGAAGAAAAGAGATACGAGAGGGAGAGAGAGAGATAACGAGAGAGAGAGATAACGAGGAGAGAGAATAACGAGAGAGAGAGATAACAGAGAGATAACGAAGAGATATAACGAAAAGGAGATAACGTGAGAGCGAGAGATAAAAAAGAGAGCGAGAGATAAACGAGAGATAACGAAGATAACGAGAGAGAGATTACAAAGACAGAGATCGAGAGAGATAGCGAGAGAGATAAAGAGAGAGATAACGAGAGAGATAACGACAAAAGAATATCGAGAGAGAGAAGAGAAACGAGAGGGGATAACCGAAGGATACGAGAGAGATATCGAAAGAGAAGGAGATAAAGAGATATAACTCAGCTAGCTGCTATGGTGAAGGGATCATATCAAGTTTAAAAATCGCGGGAACGCATGGCCCCCACTAGAGTACCTGTATTATATAGATAGCGACAACTCGATTTGTGGGCGCCATCTTGGTGCCAAGGCCTCTCCCTCTTTTCAACCCCCCCCAAGACCTGGGGAAGTTCTCAAGGGCTTTAATTCCCCCCGCAGTTATATCATGTTATATACATGTATAAAGGATAGACTGTTATCTTGGGAAAGGGTTTGTTCTATAAAGTTTTATCCCCAAAACATGTAAAAACACATTAAAAAAAAAAGGTTCATTTGGGGACTGAAGAAATATGATAAACCCTTAAACATTCCCCTTAAAACTCGTGGGCATGTAAATAACCCCCCTTTTTTTGGGGGGGCAGCCTTAAAAAGGGGGGGTTTTGGGAAAGGAAATATAAAAAATTTTCGGCGGTTTTTTTGGTTTTTTGGGTTTTTTTATTTTGTTTTCTTTTTACTTTCCTTAAAACCAAAGATGCAAAAATTTAAGGTTTCCTTAAAAAAAATTTTCTTTGCTTTTTCCAAAACCCTTCTGGGGCATCCCCTTTCCCCTCTCCTTCCCCCAACCGCTCTCTCCCCCTCTCTCTCTCCCCTCTCCCCTCTCCTTTTTCCCTCACTCACTCTCTCTCCCCCCTATTCTCCCCTCTCGCTCCCCTCGTCCCCCCCCTCGTTCTCTCTCTCCCCTCTCCCTTTTCCCTCCCCTTCCCCGTCCCGTGAAAGGAGAGAAGAAGATATATAAGGGGAAAGAGAGATGAGTGAGAGATTTGAAAGAGAAAACCAAAAAAAAAAATTATAATTCTCTCTCTCTCTCTCCCCCAAAAAAAAAAAAAAAAAAAAAAAATATTATTATATATTATGTAAAATATTATTAAATAATATATATATATATATATATATTTATTTTTATTTTAATTATTTATATAATATAATTTTTTATATATTAACATATAATATATATTTTTTATATATATATTTTTATATTTGGGAGAAATAATTTAAAAAAGGGGTTTTTGGGGTTTATTTCCCTCCCCTATCTCTTTCACCCCCAAGAAAACCCACAAAGACGGAGGGCCCTCCGGGGCCCCTGTAGGTCATCCCGGGCGGCCCGACGGAAGTGTAAAAACGTGGGGCCGCTGGGGATTTCCCTCAGAGGCCCCGCCGGGGGGCCCGCTCCCAGCGGCCCCCGTAGGGCATATGACCTTTTGGGGGCCCTGTTTATTAACGGTTGAGGAATATTTAGGGTTATCCCTTTCAAGTGTATTCCCAGATATAGAAATTTTTTTAAAAGGGGTTTTTGCAAAAACCCATTGGGCCCCGATTAATAACTAAGGGGGCTTTCAACCTTATAAAAAAAATTACGATATTCCCAATATATTTTAGAAAGTAAAAACCTAAAATTTTTCCTAGGGCGTTTTTAAAATTTCCAAAAAATGGGAGGAATGGGAAAAGGAATCATAATTGCTACGGCCCATTGGGTTTTTATTTTAAAAGTAAAAAAAACTTTTTCTTTTTTGGGGTTTACCATGCTGGGGGTACGGGGAAACCTTAAAAGCCATGTAAAAGGATTTGATTGCGGGGAAAAACATAACAACATCCACCCATTTGGGCGTTTTCCAAGTAACTGTTTTCACGGATTCCTGACACAACGCTCCGAAAATTTCCTTAAAAAAAACCGTGTCGTACGGGCAAAAATTTAAATATTATTCGGGATAATTTCTATTTCGGACATAATGAAGGGGGCAAAAAACCCATGTTTATAAACTAAATTTCCCTTCATTTGTTATCGACGGGTTTTAAGGGTGTTTAATTTTAAAGGGCCTTTTGGGGGTTTTTTAAAAAAATTCCCCTTTGTATGGCTATCTTTACGTCCTGGCGGGTTTTAATTTGCTTGATAGCAGGGAATTTCCCAAATAATATTCTTTTTTTAAAACAAATAAATTTCATAATTTTTCCCATTTAAATTTCCATTTTTAATTTAAATTCCCCTCATCTACATATTCCCTTATTATTTGAAACCGTTGGTAATAGGGGTGGGGGCCCTATTTTTAAATTTTTGTTTTGGGGGGCCAAAGTGTCACCCCCCTCGGAAAAAAAAAAAAAAAAAAAGGGGTTTTTTTAGGGAATTTTTTTTTTCCACTAAAAATTCCCGGGTGTCCCCCCCCCCCCCCCACCCCCTAATGCCTTGAGAACTTCCCCGGGTCTTGGGTGAACGAGGAGGCCTTGGCACCAAGATGGCACCCAGTAGCGTTTAACATAGGGCCCTGAATGACGATACCCTCTTTATAGAGGTACCCTAGCCCCCACCAGCCATGTATGCCTTTTTATGCCGTCGACATCCTCTCAGACTCGTGCATGCGGAAACCCTTCACGAAAAGAGAAATGGGCCCAAGGCGACCATTGTTTGTTATGAACTGAAAACTCTACCCAAGCTACCGACCTCTCAATGTGAGTAGAGAAGTTCACGGGTTTTGCTGAATCATTAACGCGCTTTCCCTAGGACCCAGGTTTTCGTGCGCAAATGGAACGCCTGAATTCTTGGGTTCCGTGAACTGGTTTCTTGAAATGTCGCAAATGAAAGAGCCTATCCCAACACACCAGAAAAAAATTGTTTCGGCCCCCAAAGTGAGTTCGGTGTTCATCTGGAAATTTACCCCAAAAAGCTCCTATTCCACTGAAAAAAAAATATAATTTTGAGGATGCGGTACGATTATTCCCAACTGAAAGTGTGTCAACGCCGCAACACTGACTTTAATAAGTCTGACTGACCCCGCGATCTCTTGACTGTGCTGAGAGCGACGGCGGAGCAAACACCTACTATTTATTCTTTTGGATAAGTTTTGTCCGTGATTTTGACCAAAGTAACAGCTTGCCAAGAATTTGAAGGTTAGTAGAAACGGCGCGTATGACAAAAGATTAGTAATTCATAAGGTAGTAAGCGAGATATGACGGGCGATAAACTAATCTAAACCCAGCTGACTTTTTCTCTATTATTTTCGGCTTTAGTATTTTATGCAGTAATATTACGGACACCAAAATGGGGAAATACTTTGGAACTCATCCTTCCGGCTTTGACTGAAATGAACTACCGCACTGTATTGTATGCTTATTGTACTTCACATCTGTAAAGGTTTCCAGCGTGCGCTCAGCCTTGGTTAACCCACACGGCCGCTATGAAATATGAGGTGCCTCAAAAAAATCTAAGTCCAGTTAGGTTAGGTTAGGTTAGGTATACTTTGTGTTAAGGTTAGGTTAGATTAGGTTAGTATACTTTGGGGTTTTAAGGTTAGGTTGGGTTAGGTATACTTTGTGGTTAAGGTTAGGTTAGGTTAGGTATACTTTGTGGTTAAGGTTAGGTTAGGTTAGGTATACTTTGTGGTTAAGGTTAGGTTAGGTTAAGTTAGGTATACTTTGTGGTTAAGGTTAGGTTAGGTTAGGTTAGGTATACTTTGTGGTTAAGGTTAGGTTAGGTTCGGTTAGGTATACTTGTGGTTAAGGTTAGGTTTTAGGTTAGGTTAGGCATACTTTGTGGTTAAGGTTAGGTTAGGTTAGATTTTTACATATAGTGACTTTGATGATTTTTGGGGAGCCATAAATCACTTATATTTGCTTCCCCCACCCAAGAACCCCGTATTCCCGCCAGTTCCCCAGGCTTGTTGGCTATAGGGGGAAGAAAAAAAAGATAGGGGTGAAGGACTTCTTCCCAAAGTTTTAACCGCGTTTTGTAATGGAGATAGTTTTATTTTTCCGGTGTAGCGAATAGCGATCTCACCAACTACCTTTTGCCCGAGTAGCTACACTGCACAAATACGCACTGAAACACTGCTCCCTGGGTGAATAGTTGTTTGACAATGTATAGCAAAGGCACACTCGCTTGAAATGTATTATGTTGTAATTTAATTACTACTCTACATTCAATGCTTCCACCATGGTTTACCCAGGCTCAGAATTGGTATACATTGTCAAACAACTATCACACCAGGGACAGTGTTTCAGTGCGTATTTGTGCAGTGTAGCTAAATCGGGCAAAAGGTAGCTGGTTGAGATCGCTACACCGGAAACCCCATATTTAAAAAAAAACAAAAATTCATCACCGAATTTTATGGTCGCAGTTTCCATTAAAAACACTTATCACCATCAGAAAAAGCACAAAACTTTTCCGGGAGAAATTAGTCAGGGTGTCAGATAACAGGGAAGTAATTGAATATAACATCTAAACCTAACCTTATAGGTTTTAATGAAAAACTAACCTATCCTTAACCCACAAAGTATATCTAACCTAACCTTATAGGTTTTAATGAAACCTAACCTAACCTTAACCACCAAGTATACCTAACCTAACCTTATAGGTTTTAATGAAAACTAACTAACCTTAACCACAAAGTATATCTAACCTAACCTTATAGGTTTTAATGAAACCTAACCTAACCTTAAGGGGAGCGTCACACCATTTCTTAATTACCGGTGGATTGTCATGATTTTTTTTATCTCAAAAGTATGCTAATGCCAAAATAATCCTAGCTCATTTTCAGATCCATAGCTCGATACATAACTGAAAAAAAAACTTTTTTTTAAAGAAATTCAACTCTTAATAACTTTCTTAACCAATGACTTGCACTGATGAAAAAAATACTAAATATGCATTACAGCATATCCAAACGATTCATCTTATAAGAATTTTGAATTTCATCTTTTTAAGTGATTAGCATTTGATTTTGTTTTTTTGAATCTCGTAAATGTATTTGCTATTATTTGCAAATTATTACCCAAATTGAAGAAAAAAACGGATGAGAAAATCACATCTTTATTCCTCTTTCCAATGATATATTGTTTATTAAATTCGGTACTATAGTGGCGAAGTTATTAAAGGAAAACTGGAAAAAGGCAAATTTTTCAATAGAGAGGTTTAAAGGCGCGCAGTATAAAAATCCGCGCGCCCTTTAAACCTCGAGGCTCAGTGAATCTGAGCAGATGCTGGTTTGTTGCATGGACAGTTTGTTGAACTACAGCCAGCATTCTCTCTCTCTGAGCCACTTTATGCCTTGATGTCCTCGGCATGGTGGTGGAGAGCGTGAGGTAGATCAATCCTGCGCTGAATAAATGGTAAATAGTCTGGAAGGAGCAGGAATGGTGGAAGGCCACGAGACGAGCAGCGACACCCGACTTCTCCCACTACTCCCTCACTACTGAGGCCTTAAGACGACCCTCTGTCTCACAGAGAGGTGCCTGTTTGCCTATGCCAGTGAATATAAAATAAAAAAATTGTACGGATATTTTTCGGGGGGGAGGGGGGGGGGGAGAAAATCAGCCATAACTCTTTCATTTTTTCTTCTTTCTTTATAATACTTTGTCACAAGCTTACTCAAGTGTTCTACTACGCATGAGAAAATTTTCTAATATTTTGATTTTTTTCGGAAATATTCGTGTGATGCTCCCCTTAACCACTAAGTATACCTAACCTAACCTTATAGGTTTTAATGAAAACTAACCTAACCTTAACCACAAAGTTTATCTAACCTAACCTTATAGGTTGTAATGAAACCTAACCTAACCGTAACCACTAAGTATACCTAACCTAACCTTATAGGTTTTAATGAAACCTAACTTAACCTTAACCACTAAGTACAGGGAGGTCCCGTTATACGAGCATTTGGTATACGAGAATCCGATGATACGAGATGTGTAAATTAGGGTCTATTTTCAATATACGAGATCGAAAATCCAATGCTACGACATTCAAGCTGGGGTGAGTAAAATTACCAAGTTATTTACTAAAGTAAATTACAAGTTATTTACTAAAATTATAAAGTCATTTACTGACTATATGATTTTACCTAAGGTTGTACGATAACACTGGTCGACAAAAAAAAATTGAAGATATGGTTCTGGGCTAAATGAAGCTGATTATAGGTAAATCGACCCTGCTGAACTCGAATCTGATGTTCAATTAACTCTTATCACGTCCAGTTTTTGAGAACCAGATGCAATTCATGAAAAAATATGGGTAAAATCAGCAGAAATAGGTTTCACCAATGTTTTCATTTTAAACTCTTAATCTTTTCTTTTCGCAAGCCTATTTAGGGCAGTGCAGTGTTTTTGAGTCAGTGTGGTTTGTGCAGTGAGCAGGGGAGGGTGTGCGTGCTGCATATTGGCGAGGGGTTAGCAGGCTGTGTAGTACATTTTTACCTTCTGATCGTACAGCTATTGACATATGTTTAAACATTTTCTTTTTCTTTGCAGATATGATGTGTTTGATTTAGTGGAGTCCTAATTTTAGTTGGTTTACCGTATATAGTACCTTGTACCGGGCTGTGATGGAGCGCCGTAACTGTGTGAATGCATCGGACAGTTTTTGTTACATATGTGGAATTTTTACCCCTGACAGTCTGAAGAAACCTCTTACAAAGAATGTTAAAGCAGCTTATCTGCATTACTTCAAGTGCCGTATAGGTGATCAAGATAAGAAGTGGGCCCCTCACGTAGCATGCAACCCCTGTGTGAACCACTTGAATGAATGGATGCGTGGTAAATGGCCATCAGGCATGGCATTCGGCATCCCAATGGTTTGGCGTGAACAAAAGGATCACAGTACTGACTGCTACTTCTGCCTCACTAACATCAAAGGATATTCAGTAAAAACACGAGCTAAAATCAGGTATCCTGACGTACCTTCTGCCATCAGGCCTGTGCCACATGGTCCTGATCTCCCAGTTCCAAATGTTCCAATTGCAAGTGCTATAAGTGAATCAGATTCGAACGACTAGGATAATCCCGTGGATACAGACTTTCAAGAAATGGCAGACAACAGAGAGCCCAAATTCATCAGTCAGGAAATGCTACATGACCTTGCTAGGGACCTAGATCTACCCAAGGAGAAAAGTGAAGTCCTTGGATCTCGTCTCAAGGAATGGAATTTGCTACAAGAAGGAGCTCTCATCACCAAGTTTTCGTCGTAGACATAAAGAACTTTCAAGCTTCTTCAAGATGGAACACAAGCTCTGTTACTGCTTTGATGTTGACACACTCATGGAACAACTTTGTGAGTCTCACACTTATGATAAGAGTGAGTGGCGGCTGTTCATAGATTCAGGAAAAAACACGCTAAAGACCGTTCTTCTGCATAAAGGAAATAAGCTTCCGAGTGTTCCAATTGCGCATGGCCATGAAATGAGTGAAACTTATGAAACTATGAAGACTTTGTTATCTGCTGTTAAATATGAAGAACATCAGTGGAATCTGTGTGGGGACCTGAAGGTAATCTCTTTGCTTCTAGGACTCCAGTTAGGTTATACTAAGCACATGTGTTTTCTTTGTTTGTGGGACTCTAGAGCGGACAGCAAACATTACAAACAAAAAGAATGGCCAGCATGACCGAAAGACTCACCTGGCAGGTTCAACTGTATGTACAAACCTCTTGTTGACAGTGAAAAGGTGTACTTACCTCCATTGCATCTGAAACTTGGGTTAATGAAAAATGTTGTGAAGGCCATGGATCAAAATGGTGCTGGCTTTCAGTATTTGTTAGCAAAGTTTGAACGCACTGTATCTAAAGCCAAAGTAAAGGCAGGTGTTTTCAATGGCCCTCAAATTTGTCAATTACTCAATGATGATGACTTTGTAAAGAGCCTAACTGCCCTGGAAAAAGCTGCTTGGAAGAGCTTTTTGGCTGTTATAAAGAACTACCTAGGTAATGTTCGAGGATCGAATTATCAGGAACTTGTAAATGACATGTTGAAGAGTTACCATGCGCTTGGGGCTCGTTTGTCACTCAAAATCCACTTTTTTCATTCACATCTTGATTTCTTCCCAACGAATCTTGGCGCGGTCAGTGATGAGCAGGGGGAACGTTTCCACCAGGACATTGCCACCATGGAAACCCAATACCAAGGACAATTCAGTCCCAACATGATAGGGGACTATTGTTGGACGCTATAACGTGAAAGTAACATAATTTAAGTATATTTTTTGATGTACATTAGGTCCTAATAAAGCCGCAGGCACCACCAGAATTTAATTACGAGTAATATATATTAACGTAGGGGGATTGTTTCGATTAATTATATAATTATATATACGTATATAATTATAATAGCTATTAAAATTTAAAATGCCGATATTTCAAAAACTATACGTGCTAGAGAAAAAGCAATGCCATTTTTGAAATCAGCAGCGAAAATGCTTTCCAACCCACACACAATGAACTCAGAACCATTTTTGGTGTCGACCAGTGTAATCAATCTGAAAATATGATAATTCTAGTGGCTCCGTACGACAATGTGGCCTACAAAAATTCACGTCACTGGACGATGTACAATGATTCAGATGTGCAGAGATGAGTTTATGGGCAGTGGAAGAGGTCTGCGCACCCCTCCCTTGTCCCTTACCTACCCTACCCTCTCGAGTCTAGTGTATCACGCGGCAGCACCGAGGATCTTTCCTCTACCCGAGCCCCCTTCACACATTCCATAATGGAACCGCGAACGCGCCAACAATGCAGTGCGCAGCGCCGTCATGGTCCTGGTTAAGGGTCCATCGTGACCGATCGTGACGCTCGTGACGCGCTCTGCCGAGGCCACGAAAAGTTAGTGCGTGCATTAAAAAATCGGGAAGCTCCTCGATTTTCGTACCCAACGCAGCGCTATCGTAAGTCTATCGTGACGCTATCGTTATCTATGTAGCAGCTTCGTGACACTATCATGATCGTCGTATGTTTATCGTGACGATAAGAAACCGTTCGTTACGCGCGCCTTCATCCCCTTTTTTGCACCCTCTTCCGCCTTCATCCCCTTTTTTGCACCCTCTTCCGCCTTCTCCCCCCTTTCTCATTCACCTCCACCCACCCCCGACTACCTACCCACTACTCCCATCAGCACGTGGTAACACCCCCACCAACACCAACACCACGCCTTCTCCACCCCCACCCCCCATTTCCCCACCAACACCAACACCCCTTCTTTATTACAACCCCCCTCCCCCGTTTCCCCCCATTCCCCATCACCAACACAACCCTGTTTCTCCCACCTTCATCTCTATAGTCCCCCTTCCTTCTCCACCACCATGGCAACCCCCACCCACGTGTGGGGCTAGCTCTTGACGCTATCATGGTACGTTCATGGCACCGTCATGGCACTGTCGTGGTTATCGTAGCTCTATTGTGACGACAAAATGAACGTTTATTTTCCATTCGTGACATAGTCTTACAGCTGTCATGACTCCATCATGACCATCTTACGACCGTCATGACACATACGTACAGGCAGGGTGACATTGTTGTGAGGCTATCGTGGTCTGCTTTTTTCGTGGTTAAATTTCACGATAGCGTCAATAATCAAATTGGTGGCGCTATCGTGGTTCGATTATGGAATGTGTGAAGGGAGCTGAAGTGATCAAGGGGAGGAGGAAGAACTCTAACCCAGTCATCCCTGCAAACGCAGTCACCCCTGTTTTCTCTTGAGATTCAGAGAGAGAAAACAGGGACTCTCAGCTGGCTACGTGCCAGCTTCCTGTCTCCCCACACAACATTACTACTTGTGAGTGTTATGCATGTTTTATGTTTAATTAATGTGCAGTTATGTTATTTTGTGTGCTATTTTCTCTTTCGTAATGCTTTTTCTACAGAATAGGTAGTACAGTGTGGGTAATATAGACGCTGTGTGTTTGTTGTGTTTGCTATAGTTTATTTTAGCTTGAAAAACATGTTTATTTTTTATTTTTTATTTTTTTTTATTTTTAATTGATGGGGTCCTGGAACCAAACCTATATTTTACCATTAGTTATGTGTTTTGTTATACGAGATTTCGCTTAACGAGTATGCCAGGTGGAACCTAACTGCTCGTATCTTCGGGACCTCCCTGTATACCTAACCTTAAAGTAATCATCCAGACCATTTCATCATTCCTGATTTGATGTAGTTAGAATATAGCCATTATCGAGTGTATCAACAATATGTTACTTTTTGCATCCAGTCAGCCGTTTTTGAATAATCTGCAATCAAAATCTGTAAATTCCCCGAGCTTCGAAAACGCTACTGGCAACTGGCAGACGACGGCACCATAGCTCGGTGATGTTAGCCCAGGAGCTTCCTCCCTCCCGCGCTCATTGAAATACACGTAAACCTAGGCAATAAACATAGTACAGGAGAACCTCGTTTATCTGGCACCCTCGGGGGGTAGCGCATGCCAGATAACTCATTTTGCCGTTGTTTTGAGAGTTACTCTTATGGAATCGCCCAAAATCCCAATAAATACTGTGGTTTCTGGAGGTTGTTGTGGTTGTTTTAGGGCTGCGAGGATCCCTTGGGGAACACTATGAGCCCTGGTGATGTCCTATGATGCTATCACAGGTGCGGTAGTTGACCTGTCTTCCTCAGGAAGGCACAGGTGAGGCGGATGACGGCGTGTTGCCGAGAGGGGGAACGCCAGCCGCCGCCAGCAGGGTGGGCAGGTCAAAGGTGGTGACGTTCAGGGCGAGGAGTTGAGACTGTAGCACTACACGGTGTGAGTGGAAGTGCGGACACTGCAGCAGAAAGTGTTCAATAGTCTCCGGAAAATTCATGCACCAAGGGCAGTGGGGGTCAGGGGACAGACGGAGGCGATGCAGGTGAGCCGTGAGTGTCGTGTGCCCCAGGCGGAGGCGGGTGAGAGTGACATCCAGGACGCGGGACTTTTTCCGTATCCACGGCTGGGGGGAAGAGTCACTGCGGTATTGGCCCATGGATGTGATGCGGAGGGCATCGCCGAGTGTGTTATTCCAGGTGGAGCGGCAGACCCGGGAGACCCGTTTGGCCGCGGAGAGCGGCAGAGGGAAGGGTGTCGTGTTTACATCTGTTAAGGCCATCCTGGCAGCAGAATCAGCCACCTCTTTGCCTGGGATACCAGCGTGGGAGGGAACCCACTGGAAGGCGATCTCCCACCCCTCGTTGGTAAGGTGAAGGGCCCTCTGGATGGTGTGGACGAGGGACGTAGAGGATCGTGGATGGCGGGAGAGGAGGAGGTGGAGTGAGGAGAGGGAGTCTGTGTAGACCACAGCCTTGCCCAACTAAATTTCTGCCGATTTTCTCAGTTTTTGAAATAATTATACTTAATTAATGCCTGGGTCGATTAGTGCCGTTGTTTTGAGGCTGCCGTTGTTTTAAATGCCGGTTAAATGAGGTTCTCCTGTACTTGAAGAATTATGGGTGTTTTTGATAAAAACAAATTGCGATATGGTATACACATGCATCCTTGATGGGTGCAGCAAGAAAACTGTGCCTCTCCAGAGAAGTTTGCATACGTATCAGACCAATAGGCGAGAAATGTGTAAAAAATGTTGGTGCGTCGGACGACGTTGGTGCATTTCGGTGAAGGTAGGGAAACGGGGCTGGGTGTTGGTGGTTGGGGAAGGGGGAGGGTGTTAGTGGTGGGGGAAGTAGGTGGGTGTTGGTGGTGGGGGAAGGGGATGGTTGTTAGTGGTGGGGGAAGGGGGTGGGTGTTAGTGGTGGGGGAAGGGGGTGGATGTTGGTGGTGGAGGAAGTGGGTGAGTGTTGGTGGTGGGGGAAGGGGGTGGGTGTTGGTGGTGGGGGAAGTGGGTGGATGTTGGCGGTGGGGAAAGTTAGTGGATGTTGGTGGTTGGGGAAGGGGGAGGGTGTTTGTGGTGGGGGAAGTAGGTGGGTGTTGGTGGTGGGGGAAGGGGATGGTTGTTAGTGGTGGGCACTGGTGGGGGAAGTGGGTGGATGTTGGTGGTGGGGGAAGGGGGTGGGTGTTGGTGGTGGGGGAAGTGGATGAATGTTGGTGGTGGGGATAGTGGGTGGATGTTGGTGGTTGGGGAAGGGGGTGGGTGTTGGTGGTGGGGGAAGGGGATGGTTGTTAGTGGTGGGGGAAGTGGGTGGATGTTGGTGGTGGAGGAAGTGGGTGGGTGTTGGTGGTGGGGGAAGGGGATGGGTGTTCGGTGGTGGGGGAAGGGGGTGGGTGGTTGTTGGTGGTGGGGGAAGGGGGTGGATGTTGGTGGTGGGGGAAGGGGATGGATGTTGGAGATGGGGTAAGGGGATGGGTATTGAAAGTGGAGATGTGGGTGGGAACGGGGGTGGATGTTAGGGGATGTGGGTGGGGAAAGGGGATGGGTGTTGGAAGCGGGGATGTGGGTGGGAACAGGGGTGGGTGTTGTGGGATGTGGGTGGGTGTTGGGGATGAAGTAGAATGAATATCAGATTCTTGAAGGACTCCAGCATCCCCCCCCCCTCTCTCTCTCTCTCTCTCTCGGTGAACTCCTCGTGTGACGTCATCAATAATATTCGCGGGCCTGTTGGAAGGATGAAACTTATTTTCCCGTGCTTTTTACAAAAGTCGTGTTTTTACGGAAATAAGGCGTGGAAATGAATTATTTTTTGTGGATTAGGTGTTTTGAATGAACATTCAACATATTTATGCAAAAAATAAATGGGTCTGGACAATTACTTTAACCTTAACCATGCATAAAATTCGGTGATGATATATATATATATATATATATGATTTATATATATATATATATATATATATATATATATATATATATATATATATATATATATATATATATATATATATATATTAATGGGGTTCCGGAAAATAAAGCTATCTCCATTTAGTCCGGCAGCCAAAAGTACATTTTTTTTATAACTTTGTTTTGGGGTCTTAAGTTTTTTTTTCAGTGGATTTTGTTTGCCCACATATCCGGTTTGAAAAATATATATGTTTGCTCGCTGTCAGCCTTGGGCAATTTGAGATAATTAGCATAAAACAAAATGGCCGCCAAAATGATATCAAAATACATAAAATACCATACATCCCTTGAAAATTCACACAGAGGGTCAACCAATACATGAATTCCAGGGTATTTTGACCCAGAAAATCTATTTCTGGTATTTTCAAATTCAAAATGGCCACCGTTTTCAAAATGGCTGCCCAACAAATAAGAAATTGAAGTGCACAAATTGTAATTTTGACGTATGTATGATTCGTACACTTTGTTAATTTACTAGTAGACTACTATTTTGTACATTTACTCATGAAATTATCTGAAGGTGCAGTGTGTATAGTTTTTGATAGAAACTGCTGAAAACTAGGGATGCCTGAACATGCTATATTCACACCAGATATGTATAGGTGATCCTCACGTGTTTGTTTCCTCGTAATCCTCACATCCATTTGTTGTGTGGCATTTTATTTCTCTGTTTATTGTTTATCGTAAAGGAGTGAATGTCCTTGCACTACATAATAGGCATCACAACAAAACCTGAAACACTGAAAATCTGGGCTCTTAGTCTGCATTCTTGTGGCCAGATAGTACAGGATGTCTCCAGCATGAGAGACTCTGACAGGTTACAGAGCTCAAAGACAACCCACAAAGAAGAGGCGAAAGCTAGAATTATGCAGATAACGCTGACAGAAGAATAAGGCTTTGAAGAAAACTTTATTGAGTATACACCCTTTAGCCCCAAAACAACACCCCGAAGGTACAGTTATCAATGTGGTTACTGGACGAATTGCTCCACCATCAGTAAATGTTGATAAAGTACTAGATATTGGCACCAGACAAATGAATGAGTTTGAAAGAAAATTACCTGATGACTTCTATGATACAATTAAGAAGGAAGTCGAAACTATGAATGTCACAAAGAAGTCAATCAAGATGGGGGAACATAAAGTTTATGATACAAACCTGATTTATTCCCGAGTGATGGGACTACAAGCTAGTTCCAGAGATATAGATATTAAAGGTTCTGTCATATGAGCTCTCACCAGTCCCCACAGCTCTCTTTACTGAATCAGGAGAAATACGAGTCTCTAAATCAAAGTCTGTCTTGAAAACCCAGACAAGGATAGATGTATCAAACAGACAGTTGACTCAGAAGTCAGTATGCACAGTCATTGATGGTTGTGCCCTCCTGTGGATTCCTCATTGGCCAGCATCAAGTCCAACTAAACAGCCTGTGGTACTTGATTATGTAGATAAATTCAAGTCACATAGAACAGAGGCTGAAAACTGAAGATGTGTTTTTGATCTTTGACAGATATAAGGAGGATTTCAGTACAAAATGTTCTACAAGGACCTGTAGAGGGAATGAAGGCTGCCGCGTATTTAAGTTAAGTCCCACAGCGCCTCTGCCTTCTCAGAAGCTTGCCCTTACAATGACAGAAAATAAGAAGCAATTGATCAATATTATTTGCGACGACATTCTGAATGACACAGATTTCATTCAGAAGAATACAACAAAGCACAAACTTATGATAACAGATCAGGACAAAACACCTGTAGAAGTAAGTTGCAGTGGTACAATTGTAGGAAGAGCTGACATGACAACCACTCATGAAGAAGCTGATAACATCATTGTGCAGCAGGCTATAGCAGTTGCTGTAGCTCAGCAGCAACCTGTCACTGTTCTTGCAGATGATACAGATGTTTATGCACTTCTTCTTTATCATTACCTGGAACAAGGCATACAAACAACAATGTTTATGGAATCACCTGTAAAAGAGAGAACTATTGTTGATATCCAGGCCACTGTAAAGAAACATCAGAACATAATTCCAGCAATATTGGCAGGTCATGCTCTTACTGGATGTGATACAGTGGCAGCATGTTTTGGTATAGGAAAAGGAAAGATGTTGAATGTACTAAAAACAGGTCTGAATCTGGATATGATAGGTAATGCTGAGGCTAACTGGCCTGAGGTGTTGGAACAGGCAACAAAATTCATAGCTTCCTGTTATGGACAATCAAAGACCAATTCTATGTCTGAGGCCAGAGTAAGTGTGTGGACTTCAAGAACGGGGAAGTTGGGAGCAACAGTTACTCCCAAGTTATGTTCTCTTCCACCTACTACAGAGGTCTTCATTGAGAATGTCTAGCGGGCTCATCTGCAAACATGCATATGGAAGAATACCCTGCAACTAGATCCACCAGATTTGGAACCCACAAGTTATGGATGGATCAAAGAAAGCAGAACAAAGTCACTGCTGCCTACAACAGTCCCTACCAATGTTCAGCTAGCACCGAATCATATACTAAAGTTGATAAGATGCACATGTTCAAGTAAACAGCCATGTGAATCCTCAAGATGCGTATGTAAAAAAAACTGTCAATCTGTATTACTTTCATGTTGAACAAGTAATATATATACAAGTCTTATATACTAGTACAGGAGAACCTCGTTTAACCGGCATTTAAAACAACGGCAGCCTCAAAACAACGGCACTAATCGACCCAGGCTTTTTTTTTTTTTTTTTTTTTTTTTCACTGATAAACTCTGGAACTCTCTTCCTGTTTCTGTTTTTCCACTTTCCTATGACTTACATCTTTTCAAAAGAAGAGTAACAAGACACCTCCCGAACTAAATTGGCTCACCCCACTTTTTTATTTTATTCTCTGACTGTCTTCTTTATAGGGACTGGCAACTAAGCGGCCTTTGTGTTACCCATTTTTGTTGTGCCCTTGGCCAGTTCCTTGTGATGGGGAAAAAAAAAAAAAAAAAAAAAAAAAAAAAAAAAAAAAAAAAAAAAAAAAGGGATTTTGGGGGATTCCATAAGAGTAACTCTCAAAACAACGGCAAAATGAGTTATCCGGCATGCGCTCCCCCCCCGAGGGTGCCGGATAAACGAGGTTCTCCTGTATAAGTATAAAAATTTACACAAAAAAAAAAAAGGCAGCCATTTTGAAAATGGTTGTCATTTTGGATATGAAATTACCAGAAATTAATGTTCTGGGTCAAAAAACCCTGGAATCCATATATTGGTTGACCGGTTATGTCAATTTGTAAGGGAATTATGGTATATTATGTATTTTGATATTTCCTTGGCGGCCATTTTGTTTTATGCTAATTATCTCAAATTGCCCAAGGTTGACAGCGAGCCAACCAAGATATTTATCAAACTGGATATATGTGCAAACAAAATCTACTGAAAAGAAAACTTAAGACCCTAAAACAAGGTTGAGCCTGGTGGCTGCCGGACTAGTTAGAAAAAGCACCTATTGTAGGCCAGGAAAAAATAGTCGGTGTCTCTGAAAACTACCACGAAGTTCTCGTCCATTATAACCCCAAAAATATAACACTTATCGGTTGGTTATAATGGACGAGAACTTCGCGGTCGCTACCGACACTAATACTCACGTTTTCTGTATTTTTTTTTGCTCAGTATACTGTGCAGTATTAATCTACTTCCACATATCGTTAAAAAATTATATACAGATTGAATTTGGTAATAATGGATCGCGGTTATTTTCAGAGACGCCGACTTATTTTTTCTGGCCTAAAATAGGTGCTTTTTCTAATGGAGATAGTTTTATTTTCTGTAAACCCATAGTTTAAAGAAGAAAAAAAATAATAATTACCGAAATTTATGGTCGCCGTTTCCATTAAAAACACTATCTCCATCAGAAAAAGCACTAAAACTTGGCCAGGAAAAATTTGTAAGGGTCTCAGATAACAGGGAAGTGATTGAATAGAACATACCAAACCTAACATTATAGGTTTTCATTAAACCCAACCATAACCACAAAGTATACCTAACCTAACCTTATAGGTTTTAATGAAAACTAACCTAACCTTAACCACAAAGTATACCTAACCTAGCCTTATAGGTTTTAATGAAACCTAACCTAACATTAACCATAAAGTACACCTAACCTAACCTTAAAGTTTTCATTAAACCTAACCTAACCTTAACCTTAACCCTCTTACCTACTGAGGTTCTGGGAAGCAGGGAGAATGTAGCGCCGTTTTGTCTCCCCGCACGGCGGGCCAGGCTATGCATCCAAACACCCACACTCCCACCCACATCCTACACAATCCATTTCCCGACATAAACTGATTCAAATCAAAGCCTTACAGTACAAAGATCTGTTGTCTTAATTGAGAGCCTTTGATTGACTCCCGAAACTTCTCTGATTGGCTAGCCTATCTTGCGTGATTATTGGCTTAAAAAACGAAATTCGAGCTTGTCATTGGCTATGAATTTGAGACTGTGATTGGCTATCCTGTCCTGGTCCTGAGTCACTTGTCACACAGGGTTTGTCTTACTTTTTCACTAAAATAATTGGTTATAATGGACGAGAACTGCGGGTCGCTACCGCAGTTACCACTTACGTTTTCTATATTATTTTTCGCTCAGTATACTGTGCAGTATTAATCCACTTTCGCGTAACCTTTAAAACTTATATACAGTAAAAGCTTTATGACTCGGCACGATAGGGGCTCTGGCCCTTGCCGAGTTATTCAATGTGCCGAGTTATGCAATGTCCTCCTCTGATATGGGAAAAAAGAAAGAAAAAAAAGGTAAATACAGTACTGTAAAAGCATAAAAACTACACTTACCAGTGAACGGGTAGAATGGAATGTGCTGGATTTGATATCAAACTCAGCACAAATAGCACGCATGGACGCACCTGCATCCATCCTTGCCAGCACTTTCACCTTTTTCTGCAGGCTCAGGGCCTCAGGCTCTTCAATTTCATTCCCTTCCTGCTGGAGACACCCTTGCGTGATGGAGCTGACATCTTGATATACAGTACTGTATGATGTAATCCCGAAACACGTAAAATAGGTGGCAAATTAAAGCAAAGGTCAGGAACTAGTGCGTAGGCTGCGCCATGTTTTTGTCGTCCAAGCACCGTCTTGGATTACGAATCCCAATCCAATAACACTTGCTGAAATGTGTGTTATACTATTTTGTGATATTGTTTGCAATGTTTTGCATTGATTATTATTTTGGCTCCTACCAAGCTTGTTGTGTTTTTGAAGCAGAAACCAATCCTTTTTCAATTTCGACAAAAAACGGAATTCGTATCCAAGACGGTGCTTTGACGACATAAACACGGCTCAGCTGACAGCCTACATGCTCGTTCCCGACCTTTGCTTTACTTTGCCACCTATTTTACGTGTTTTGTGATTACATCATACAGTACTGAAATTAAAGATGTCAGCTTCATCACGCAAGGTGTCTCCTACAGTAGAATAAATTTGAAGAGTCTGAGCCTAGAAAGATTCCAAAAGGACAAAATAACTTATCGAAGTGCTACATATGCGAATATAGCGAGAGCCCACTAAATGAACATCATAGCCGAGATCTTATTCTTCCTGGACTTACTGTTACAATTGCCCCACAGGCGTGAGGGCATGAATCACAGTGAACATGAGATAGCAGTCTAGGGCCCTCTGTAGTCAGTGGCTAGCGTACCGATGGCATTCTCGAAGAACCCGAGACGACCCGATCAGAATCCATAAAATCCAATATAGAAAATCTTTCTGCACCGTCGAGTGCCTAGACCAATGCCCTGTCCATTAACTCACTCGACCGTGTTATGCATTGTGAGGACATAGGGGGGGCAGAGCCTCTAATCACTGCTATAGCCAAGCCGATAAGGGGGGGCTACCGGGGCTCTTGCACCCTAGGGCCACCAAAAGGGCGCTCCACCTATATATATTGGGCTTAGGCGAGTAATATTAAAAGCATTGGCCAAGTTACAAAACCAGAAACAGTATTGGTCTATCCTCTGTTTCATCCTGATCTGAATGCCATCTACTGCGATACAGTTCTTGGCAACGAGGCCTCAATACCCACATAAGTGCTTAATTTTCTTGGCTGAATCTGGGCCCACAATAGCATGAGAACCAGGCCCCCAAGCTCTTGGTCGGCCCTGCCGATAATAATTTTTGATAAAGGTTACCATTAATTTAATTAACGTACGAAAAGTCAGCCAGTCTATTGTTTAAAAAATTACGCATCCATGTTAAAAATATGACCGTGCATCCTGTTCAATTTTGCACCAGTAATGTGGGTAATAATGGATAGGGACTTCGCGGTCGGTTTTCAGAGACGTCTAGACGTATTTTTTCCTGGCCTAAAATAGGTGCTTTTTCTAATGGAGATAGTTTTATTTTCCGGAAACCCATAGTTTGAAAAAAATAAATAATAATAATCACCGAATTTAGTTCCCGGCAAGATTGCAGCAGAAAAATGCCGTGAACCTGCTCTTGTTCTGCTTCCCGCCTCTTCCCTGTGCCGTAGATTTGGATACGTAGGTTAATTTAGGCATCAATTTCCATTGTATGCCGGTTTCATCCATGTTGAAAATTTGCTCGAGTGAAATTCCCTCCTCAACAACCTCCTTAAAGATGTCAAGGTATTTCTCAGCCTCCACTTCATCGGCAGCTGCCTGCTCCCCTGTGAACCTGATGTTCTTATATTGCTTCCTCCTTATAAAAGATGACGACTAGCCAGTTGATGCAACAAATTTCTCCTGACGGGTTGAAGGGTACTTCTCAGACGTGACTTTGAAAATTTGAATTGCCCTTTGCCGCATCTCCATGGTTGACACCGGTATGTCCCTCCTTTCTTGGCTGCGGATATATTCTTCTAGCAACCGTTCCATAACAATTAAGGCCTTGAAAGGGATCAGTGCCCGTGTGTCCACCTTGGAGGAACCGAATGTCTTGAAACAGGCGAGGATTTCTTTACGATGGGAGTAGATAGTGCGTATTGTAGATTCATTGAGGTTCAGGGACCGGGCAACCACCGTTTTCTTCTCTCCAGCTTTGATTATCTTAATCACGTCTCTTCTGTAACAAGAGTCAAATGGACTCTCTTCTTCTTGGCCTTAACCCCACTGGGCCCAGGTAGAGGGGAATCAAACATGGTGGAGAGCGGTCACAATAGAGCAGGTGAACCCTGCCCGTAGTCTTACAAAGCTGGGAGCGAGTGGACTGGAAGGGAGGGAGAGCGGGGTGGGGAGGGAGTGGCCTGAGGCAAGGAGGAGCAGGAGTCCTGATTGGTTAGTGGCTGAGAGAGCAAGACGGATTAGGTGTGATTGGCGGTGAGCCTGATGACGCTGCATTACCGGATATTTTAAACAGAAGCTAGCTGCGCACTGCCAGTCTGGTTCTAAATTTAAAAAAATAATAAAATTAAATAAAATAAACTATAAAACAAAACACGTAATTTTTTTTCTTTCCAAGGTACATAGTTAGAATTCTCTTCCGCGATTACATACTGCGCTAGACAAATTGCGCGTTACAATAAACTACGTTAGATGAGGATATACTGTACAGTGGTCCCTTACGTTTGGCAATTTAATTAGTCTTGCCAAACCATCGCCAAAAGTTAATTTCGTCAAACGTGAATACAGGTTGAAGTTCCCAAACTCGGCAACCTCGGGACCAGCGCCGAGCCGAGTAATGGAATTTTCCGACTTTTAGAATGTAGATATATTAAGGGGAAAAAAAGCATGAATATCACATTAAAAAAATCACAGGAATTTTTTTTTTGGATTCTAATACGGTATATAATACATTGTTCTTCCTTTTCTTTTCACTTCCACCAGTAGGTGTTCCTGGACGTTTGGGAGCCATAATACCAATAACAGACCTGTAGAAGTACACAAAATAACAGTGTACACAACTCTACAGTCACAACACCACTGAACAATAACAACAAACAAATCGGCGGGAGAAACCAAGCGGCCTAGTGTGGTGGCACCTAGCGGCCGACCCGGCAACTACGCGCCGGGTTTTGGGTGTTCTGCCGTGTTTTGGAAAATCCGGAACCATAGCCGAGTTTTGGGTGTTGCCGAGTTTGGGAACTTCAACCTGTAGTACTTTCAATGGGAAATTATCCATTAGTCTTTGATGAGGCCCAACTTCACCCTTTTGACCTCCATTTTCGTACTTTAACTGCTTAAAAACAAAGACATTATACATGAAACATTAACAGCAATACAAAAGACAATAGATAATATATAACAGATGTTATTTACCATGAATTATTTAGAGTTTGGCGCCGATGTAATGCATAATGCTAAGAAAAAACTAAAGCTGGGTCAGCAAGGAGGCGGCTGCTGCTGCCAAGATGGCCATCAGATGTAAACATCACCCCCACCCTGCTGCTGCTCTCCACTGTAAAACCTGATATCTCGGATCTGCCGATTCACCTGGGGTACCTCGCTAGGCGACGCCCTCCGTGGCACTGCCATGGGTCATTACCGCTCAGACTCCTCCTCGCACCCATAGTTAAGAAGAACATCCCACTTCCTGGATGTCTCCCTCACCCGCTTGCGGGCTGCCGCCACACAACACTCACGGCCCACCTGACAACGAGCCTAGGCTTTGACGAGGCCCGAGTTCACCCTTTTGACATCCATTTTCGTACTTTACTGCTTAAAAGCAAAGACATATTACATGAAACATTAACAGCAATTCAAAAGACAATAGATAATAGATAACAGATGTTATTTACCATGAATTATTTAGAGTTAGACCTGGTGAGACGAGTGAGTGTGGTGGTTGTGTAGGCGGTGGTGGTTGTGGCTGTATGTTTACCTTTCCTCCACTCTCGTTTCTCCGCTTTTTTGCCCTTGTCCTTATCGTTACCTAGCTTCCTCGAACCACCACCACCACCAGTACTTGTAGATGCCATAGTCTTAGCGCGAAACGCCAAAGGTACCGTCACATGGAGCAAAAAACAGCGCAGTCGTCATGATGGCTGCCGGGAAGATAACAAACACCAACATGGACGCTTGCAGGCGGTGCATTCTCGGCGGATGTCATTCCGTGACGTCAGCACGCATCTTGCCAAAAGTTAATTTATAGTGCTAAATTGGGATTCTGGTATCATATCCAACCTATAGCCAATACTGTGTTTCGCCAAACTGAGACTCGCCAAACGCGAGGGATCACTGTACAAAACAACTAGGAAAAGGGAGATGCCTGAATAACATTAAGAAGTACAGCTTCCCTCATAGAAATGTAGAAGTTTGGAATGGAGTAAATGAGGAGGTGATATCGGCACATAATGTACACCAATTGAAAGGAAGACTGGATAAATGTAGATACGGAGATGGGACCACACAAGTGTAGCTCAGGCCCTGTAAAACACAACTAGGTAAATACTGTGTTTCGCCAAGCTGATACTCGCCAAACGCGAGGGACCGCTGTACTATTTAAACATATAAAGAATAAATTTCCTCATCCTAAGTATGACATCGTGGACTCTGAGGAATGAAAAAGTCTGAGGATAAGAACCATATGGAAGCAGCACTTCAAATTATCGCATGAAATCAAGGTATACACCCAATTTTTTTTTACTTCTAATAACTTTTTGGGCAATGAAAAAGCTGGGGGAAAAATTCAACCTGATAGGACCCTCGTCACCAACCGAGATTGACACTATTCCAGTAAAGTCACATTTCAGCAATATCTTTAATAGAGAAAATATATCAGTAAAAAGAGAATTAAGGGATACCCATTCATCATCTTCTGATGAATTTAAGGATCTTAAGTTACCCAAGAATCTACTGTTTCCAAATCAAACAGGCGAGATGTCTGAAATACACACAACCCTTGTTTTCCTGGACTATTAAGGGGGAGCACTGGTCCGGGAACCGTAAACGTCCGGGAATCGCAACAGTCCGAGACCATTACCCACCCCCGGACGTTTATCCTACTCTAGTATTTACTGTCCGGCAACTGCCAATATCAACTACCACGCCGCGGACTTTTACATCACTTTTTTTTTTTTTTAGGGCTGTGAGGATCCCTTGGGGAACACTATGAGCCCTGGTGATGTCCTATGATGCTATCACAGGCGCTGTAGTTGACCTGTCTTCCTCAGGAAGGCACAGGTGAGGCGGATGACAGCGTGTTGCCAGGAGGGGGGGACGCCAGCTGCGTCCAGCAGGGTGGGCAGGTCACAGATGGTGAAGTTCAGGGTGAGGAGTTGAGAGCGTAGCACTACATGGTGGGAGTGGAAGCGTGGACACTGCAGCAGAAAGTGTTCAATAGTCTCAGAGACGTTCCTGCACCAGGGGCAGTGGGGGTCAGGGGACTGACGGAGGAGGTGCAGGTGAACCGCGAGTGTTGTGTGCCCAAATGAAAACAATACGAACGCTGAGCATGCTGGCAGGAGGCGCGGACAGGGCAGTGGGGGTCAGGGGACTGACGGAGGCGGTGCAGGTGAACCGTGAGTGTCGTGTGCCCAAATGTAAACAATACGAACGCTGAGCATGCTGCCACCTGGCGGGAGGCGTGGACACTGACCAGGGGTGACAGGAGACGCTCAGACCGCCGGACAACTTTGTCGATTTACGGACTGGACCAGGCATTTGTCCGGGACTGACATATCCCCGGACCTCGGATTTTGACCGGCAAATCCGATATCCGGGAAATGGAGGTCCGGGAAAACGAGGGTTCTGTGTATAGGGAAGTTGTACATTTTGGGGAGCAGTAAACATGAGGTTGTAGCATGTATTTACTATACTACTGTTTAAAGGAATATTGATCATCCTGCTTCGGTTCATCTTGCTTCAAAATAACTGAACTATGATTGGATAATTTTTTTTTTCTCATCAAAAGAAACTAACCAAAGGCAAAGAAAATAGAAATATCAAAAAACCCACTAACTGCCAGTCCCTATATTGGGGCCTATAAAGTAAATAGTAAGAGATTAAAAAAGTGGATGGCCCAGTTTAGTTTGGGAGGTGTCGACACTCCTCTTTTAAAGTAATTTAAGTCGTTGGAAGGTGGAAAAATAGAAACAGAAAGAGTTCCAGAGTTTACCAGTGAAAGGGATGAAAGAGTGAAGATACCGATTAACTCATGCATTAGGAAGATAGACAGAATAGGGATAGGAGTAAGTAGTCTTTTGCAGCGAGGCCACGGTAGCAAGAGAAGCAACATTGTGGGGAGGATTGAGAGATTGAAGACAGTAACTTAGAGGAGTTGATTATATGTGATAAAAAAAACATTATCACAATTTCTGTTTACATAGTATAGTTCTGGATAGCGAGGCAATAGGCAAAAGAGATTCTAGCCCCAGTACATGGACACCCTGACTCAGTTACCCGCATACATGTGACACTATTTCCAAGGAAGAGGAAGATAATTGTATTCATGCTGTAGAAAGCTAGTACTTGATACTCAGCTGCTTGAGCTGCCTGGTTAGTGAGCACAGTGAAAGGGTCGGGTCATTCATTCCCTTTCAAGTCAACAATAATATTCCATGTTTATTCATCAGATATCAGAGGAAAGTTGATTGAGACAAACCAAATAGCAAGAAAAAGGAAAATATGTCACGCCGGAAAGGCCTGAGTCATGAAGAGAAGAGGCAGAAGATGATGGAACTGTTTTATGAGAAGAAAGATTTCTTTCAGTTGAAGGTAGGTACTAAGCTTTTTATGTTCATGCAATGTAGAAATAAGTAGGCTACAGTGGTGCACCAAGTTTTGCGGAGTCTTGGTTTGTGAATACAGGAAAATACCTTTTATCCGGATATATCCGGACTTCCGGGTAGCCGGTTAATGGAAAAGTCCGGTTAATGGGTAAGTATACATACGAAAGATGCATTTACTAAAAATAAACATAATATTGTATGATTGTTTGTATTGTATGACACACACCCACACATACCACCCAACACACACACACACACATACCACCCAACACACACACCCACACATACCACCCAACACACACACACACACATACCACCCAACACACACACCCACACATACCACCCAACACACACACCCACACATACACATACCACCCAACACACACACCCACACATACCACCCAACACACACACACACACCCACACATACCACCCAACACACACACACACACATACCACCCAACACACATACCACCCAACACACACACACACATACCACCCAACACACACACCCACACATACCACCTGTGAAAGTTTTGATTTTTACTGGGGGTTTTAAGTACTTAGACTTCACTTACCTCTCAATAATTAAATCACCTTCGGGTTCTTTGTTTGACTCACTATGAAGCTATCAGTCCAGGACTACATACAGGGTAAACAATAAACACTTGGTAAACACCTTATCTAGTTTATTTACAAGATCTACACATAACAAAAATAGCACCCCCCAACACAAGATTCATCCACTCAATCACGCCCTAATATCTTCCCTACATATGCCTATGATAGCCTACCGCTTCTGGTTATCTGGCTGGGGAATAGATATAAGGGGTTATGGATTATGATTATAAGAACCTGTAGCCTCGAGCCTGTGGTCCTCGTCGCGCACACACGTGGTCGACTTCCTGTCTAGCGACTCGCTCCTTGCTCCCAGCTTGCGTCTGCCTCTACCAAGCCCTCCTTCTCCTCGCGGTATGACTTGCCCTGCGTCTGTTAGCAGGAACAAGCTCCAGACACGCGGGGAACTGGAAGGAGGTGGCGAGAGGTCCAGAAGACGTCCTCGGCTGGGGGAGGTGTAGTCGTGGCCGTGACCTGTAACAGAGTGAGCGACCCAGGCCGACCTGGATCCTCCAAGATGGCGGCTGGTGGCGCGTTGCCACTTCGGCTCATCTAAACATATTTTCTATACCCTGTTTCTTATTATGCATGCCTGAATTCCTATCAGCCACCACATGCAATTTACTTCGGGTGTCTCTGCTAGCGCACCCTGCTACTCGTGGGGAGGCAACTATGAGCCTAAAACCCCTCCCACAGACTGGAATCCTTTCCCGCCACCAGAAAAACATTAACTGGCATCCGCCAGCGGGGACAACAGCCTGGCGCCAAGCGCAAATATGGGGACTGAATGCATATAAAATGTCTAGCCATTACACCACCCAACACACACACACACACATACCACCCAACACACACACCCACACATACCACCCAACACACACACACACACATACCACCCAACACACACACACACACACATACCACCCAACACACACACACACACATACCACCCAACACACACACACACACATACCACCCAACACACACACACACACATACCACCCAACACACACACCCACACATACCACCCAACACACACACACACACATACACCCACCCACATACACACACATACACGGGTGGTATGTGTGGGTGGGTGTGTTGGGTGGTATGTGTGGGTGTGTGTTGGGTGGTATGTGGGATGACTCAAAATACCACTCCGGTCGTCGGGTAGCACTGACCTTGCCCACGGACTGATAAACACTGAATTATCATAGCGCATGGCGCATTATAGCGGGAATAAACAGGTGGCGATAGGTGGCGCTCACGTCTACGGCGGCAAAATTAAAAGTTAAATATTTCGTTACTTTTTTATTTTTTAATACTATTTACTTACCTGCCACAAATTCCGGTTATTGGGTTATTCCGGTTGTTGGGTATCCGGATAAAAGGTATTTTCCTGTACAAGGTTTCGCGGTACCTCTAAATATTCCCCATTTCAAGTTTCGCGCATCTATACACGATGTTTCGCGGTAGAGTGGTTAGATTTTTTACTGTCGTCGATGCCTAGGGTTCCTAAGGTCCCTAGGCAACTAGGGGTTCCATTTTTCCCTCCTACCTCTACAAGCACTACATGGTGCACCTCACAGCACAGTGACTGCCGAAGACCCATCGCTTGTGACTGGGAAATGGGGGCTCAAAGTAAGCAGGATGAAAAGATCTACACAATGATGGAGGTAAATTTTTTTTTTTTAAGTCCCCCAAACTAAAATTAATCCAATCTGGGTCCCGATTACCTTATTTCCGATAGGTTCAATGCACAAGGTTTCGCGGATTCGAGTTTCGCGCCGACTACAATGGTCCCAATTAGGTGCGAAACTTGGTGCATCACTGTATCTCGTTATGATCTAATGATCTTGATGTATTAGCTCAGCTAGTAACAACCAGTCAATTGCAGTCTCCAAAGCCATTATTAATCACACGAATTAGAATTAGAGAAGATGTCTATTTGTTAACTGAATAGTGACAGCCACAACAATGAAGATTAAAGTAATTGAAGAGGGCACAGTCCCTGACAGCTGACATGAAAGTTTGATCATGTTTGTGTATGAGTAAAGTGAAGGTACGCTCATGGTTAACAGATGCATGGGCTTTCAGTTATTATACCAAATTATGGAAGCAGCTAAGAGAGTAGATATGATTAAGAAGAAATTGGAAATAGATGAAATACAGTTTAGTTTATTATGCATCATGACACAGCTTATGCAATGTACAGTACCCTCCCTAGTTTGGCTCTTGCTTTCTTCACAAGGCATAGCGCTAAACTCAAGGATCGCAAAACTCGGGTATTGAAAACACTTTAAAAATGCTTATTTAGTCACTTTCTCCCCGCGAAAATACCCTGAAAATGCCCAGAGCCCCTGTCCACCCAGCAGTGAATGGGTACCGGGTGTTAGCCGGGCGTTTGTGACCTGCCTCCCGGGGTAGTCGGCCAAAACTAGAGGACAGGAGAGGAGGAAGAGGAGGAGAGGAGAGAACATACGAGCTTGAGCTTGAGTTAGGAGTCACCCAGCTGATGCTGTCGGTGAAGCCTTTGGTCCGGCGTTCTCCCACTCACGTAGTATTCTGTTGGGAGATAAACAAAAGGGGGAAGCAAAACTAGGTGTTTCATTTTCCCCTCATTACTCTCTGCATCACATTCATACGGGGTCCCCCCTCACTGAGGGGCCCCATGCCTTTCATTTTCTCATGTGTGCTCTCCAAGAATTTTCCAGGAATTTTTTTACACTTTCAGCCACACGACTCACTCCTCCACTCAGCACACAACCCCAGCAGGTACTCCATCTGCCTATCCACACTCCTGTCTCATCTCTCGCCATTCTTCCACTCCGACTTCTCCTACCACTACCTCCAACATCTTTGTTCTAGCATACTCATACCGTTCACATTCCAGCATCAAGTACTCCACAGTTTCATCCACTCCTGTCTCACACATCACACACGTCTTGCTAACACCATTCTTCCATCTGTACATACGACTATTTACCTCTTTATTAGCGATACTTGATCTTGATATTACCGTAAGGTATAAAATCTTTCTCTGCACTGTCGAGTGGCCTACGAACACCCACATGGTGCCCATTAACTCTACCTACGATTGTGAGTGCATCGGAGGCCACAGGGGGGCAACACGAACCTCTAATCACAAGCATCACTATAAAAATCCTGCCTGCACCACCACGGGCGAGGGCCAACCATCACAGCACTCAAGGGAACCTCCAGGGCCTACCATCCCACCCCTGGAGGTCACTGCCTAACGGCGCTGTAGGCACAAAAAAAAAAAAAAAAAAAAAAAAATTACGAAGCAGCGCGAAACTCAGGGAGATAATGCGAGAAAGTAGGGATGGTAAGAATTTAGGACTCGGCGCGAAACTCGCGGATCGTGAAACTCGCATAGTATGAAACACGGGAGGGTACTGTATATGTTTTAGCAACACCAGGAGAAGATCTATAGAAGATGCGATTGTATTCAATGTTTGGTGTCTGAGAAAGGCAAAAGAGTGAATCTCATGGGCAATATAAATATCAAGAATAGATGAGAGATAAGGAAGTACAAATGAGAGTAAAGTTGTACATTGGCTCAATAGCAATAGCTTGAAAAGTGGATTTTGCAGTAAATGCAAGTAGAGGAGCATTGCTGATTCCCTTATATTTTTTATAGTACAGGTGGACCATCACTGATCCGGTATACATTGTTGGAACGTTAGAGTGCCACATCAGTAATAATTCCGAATTACAGAAGGTTGGGGTCATCCTACCCTTTCCTATCAGTCAGTAAACAAATACTGAAAGTAAAGGAAATTAAATTAAAATTAAATAGTGTCGGGGGTTAGAGCCTTCCTGAGGATAATCCCTGTTCTTTTGATATCCTGTGTTTCTATTACCCAGCCAAGCTAAGGATGGTATGCTCATATGCACACTGAACTATATTTAAAAAAAATATACAAGCAGCAAAACAAAAAGAATAAGAAAGATGGCAGGCCACAGCTGTTAGTGGCCATGAGTGAAATCATGATGGTTGACATCGCTGTCCTCAAGCCGTTTGGTTGTAAAGCCTGGCAGCTCAGCGCTGTTGGTATATGTAGGCTCGCCCAAAGCACAGATATTCCAGAGTGACGTGGTAAGGGGTAGACGACTTCACAGCCCCAGTAGTCTAACGGATAAGTAGATAGTCATGCACTTTATGATAAATGCATGAAACTTGGTACACTGTTAGTACCGTATTTTACGGCTTATAAAACGCACTTTTTTCTCAAGAAAATACCCTGAAAAATACTCATGCATCTTCCAAGACGAATGCTGTAGGAGGTTAGCTTAGGTAGCTATTCAATTCAGCCTCTTATATGATGTAACCTCAGTACTTATCTGTTACAAGTATTTCAAATTCCATAAGACATTCAAATCAACTAATCTGTCTTCACGCTGTGTTATTTACTGCGGTACTGGCCGGAGCCATTCCGCCTCGGCAGATTAGCGCCAACAGCCATTCCGTGTATAAGGAACTTTGTTACATTTGATGAAAGTTTGTATACTTATGTACCTGCAGCCATCACAAATAATACACGCATACAGGAAAATTCAAACAATCCGTGGTGAGGCACAGGAGGCAAGCAACGTAGTGAGGCACGGGAGGATGAGAGGTATTTACACTCAGGACAACAAAGCCAGACTCAGCTGATCGGCACGCCAGGCAGGCACGCAGCTGCACACCGCCGCGGTCAGGTTTGTTTTCACTCCGACCTGCGTGTACATGTTCAGCCAGCCAACATAACGATTTACCTATACTATCGCATACAAGCTAGAAAATAATAATGGCCGATGAGCAGTGCTGAATGAAAATAATGAATAGTAAGTGTGTTCTAGTGTGAAAATGACTATATATTGGACAACAGTATATTTTGGTGGTCTGGTTGTTGTTTTTTTCTTGGAAATTTCTTTCCAAAATCAGGGTGCGTCTTCCAAGATGCAGCGACTTATAAGCCGTAAAATATGGTATATATCATAATGAACATTTTGGATTGGACCGGTTGTCTTGGAAAATGGCCCCCCTCGATTCTGAATAAATTTGTAAATCATATCACACAACTCTGGTATCGCAAATACATAAGAAAGGCATTTATGTTTTAGACCCTGATATATCAATTAGCACCATTAATGCGATCCTATAATTATGTTTTTGTGCCATATTTTAGGGAAAAATTTAATTTTGTTAAATTTTAAATAGAATAACGAGCGGTATTCCTCTTATAACTCAGAAAATATTATTTATTTCAGCAAACACTACTAAGTAAATTACAAAGAACTCACCTTGAATACAGGGAGGTCCCGTTATACGAGCATTCGGTATACGAGAATCCGATGATACGAGATGTGTAAATTAGGGTCTATTTTCAATATACGAGATCGAAAATCCAATGATACGACATTCAAACTGGGTGAGTAAAATTATGAAGTTCAAAATGCGCACCCTACCACTCCCGGGCTGGACAAAGATGGATTTGGTTGACCCCAGTGAGGTCACCCCTAGCAAGCCGTGACCTGAAGGGAATTAAGCATATGGCGCGGCCTGACATTTAGGGGTAATTAGCAGGTGTGCGGCCCCAACGTTGGGACCGCAGTCAGGTCACCCCTAGCAAGGCGTGACCTGAAGGGTAATTAAGCATATGGCGCGGCCTGACCTTTAGGGGTAATTTGTTGGGACCCCTACACTACCTTCTCTTGTATCACGCAGCGTCCCCTACATTACAACGTCTTTTTTGCTTGTTATGCATGTTTTATGTTTAATTAATGTGCAGTTATGTTATTTTGCGTGCTATTTTCTCTTTCAGAATGCTTTTTATACAGAATAGGTAGTACAGTGTGGGTAATATAGACGCTGTGTGTTTGTTGTGTTTGCAATAGTTTATTTTAGCTTGAAAAACATGTTTTTTTTTCTTTTTATTCTTTTTTAATTGATGGGGTCCTGGAACCAAACCTATATTTTACCATTAGTTATGTGTTTAGTTATACGAGATTTCGCTTTATGAGTATGCCAGGTGGAACCTAACTGCTCGTAACTTAGGGACCTCCCTGTATTACATAGTCTTTTGTTCATACATTTATAATTTCCTCAGAAATCTATTTGAAAGTAAGCGATACTCGCAGTGAAAATTCATAGAGAAGGATGTTTATAGCAACCTATGTACTACATGGTTTGCTTCAGGACAAGAAAACATTATTTACACAAGATTTCCTTAAACTAAGCTTCGTAAATGTTTCCCTGTGTTAAATGTATAATACAGAACTAAATAGGTACACCTCTTTGTGATTTTGATATGTAACTTTCTTCATATATGGACAATAGTAGTACTAATGCAAACATCACAATGAACATTTTACAACATTTCTCCGCATTTCTCCGTAGCTATATTATAACAAACTCATTGTCTTGGGCGACTTCAATGCTACTACTGGCACTGTGAGAGATGGCTACGAGTTATGTGTTGGTCCCCATGGCTCCGGTACCAGAAACATTAACAATTCTCTGCTTCTGAACTTTGCGAGGTTCAGAAGGTTGAGAATTCCAGGTTCTTGGTATCAGAGACCAGAGCTGCACCACTGGACAAGGTATGGTAATGCCGGAGGGGTAGCTAAGGAGATCGACGACATCCTCGTTAGTACTCGGAGGATCCTCTAGAACTGCAGGGTTTACTGGAGTGCTGAGATCTTTGCAACTGATCACAGATTTGTTGTTGCTACACTTAAATTTCATGTCAAGACCAAAAGAATCTCAAGAGGTAACCATATTGTGTTTCATCTTGAGAAGCTGAAGGACTTGACATGTGCCCATGAGTATGCAGATGCAGTCTCAAATCGGTTTGATGTGCTTGGTGCCCTCGAGGACCCTGTAGAACTGTGGGATACCTTCAAACGTGAAACTTTCCAGGCTGCCAAGGAGTGTATTGGGGAGCGCCCGAGGTCAAGGCGTGGCTTTGTCTCGACGGAGATGCTGGAAAAAATCGAGGAGAGTCGCGCTGCCAGGCTGGCTGGGATCCGGGACCAGCACAGGGCTCTGTCATGCTGGACTAGAACCCTCCTGGGGAGAGACAAGGAGAGGTATGTCAGGAGTCTCGCTGAGGATGTCGAGGGTCATTTGAACGCTAATGACCTCCGACCCGCCTACCGAGCCCTGAAGAAGCTCCGTTCCAAGTCTCCATCTCGGGCGAGTGCTATCCGAGCAGCAGATGGGCGCCTCGTGTCGGACTTCAATGGGCAGATGGCTTGTTGGGCTGAGTACTTTGGGCAGTTGTTCACGATGGACCCTCTAATTGAGCAGCTTCACACCACTGGATTACGGGCAGTGGATGCTGATCCTCCCATTGACAAAACCGCACCCTCTCTTGACGAAGTCAAGTTACAGTTACAGTTAGGTTTGCCTCCCTCAAAGCTAAAATACGAGCCCTCTCTATGTCATTCATCTTGCCTGGAGCCATCATTAAGCATGAATAAAAAAATAGTAGGCTCAAATAATGGCAAATAGACGACTAATCCTGATGTAAAGGTAAACGCTCAGAAAGTGCGTCCTCCTCCTCAGACAGTGTGGAGGCCACTGAGCTGTTGTCACGCACAGTGTATAACTGGCAACCGTAGAACATGGTGAGGTATGAGAACTTGTCAAATTCAAACGTCACAGCTCGATAGCCAAGGGCAAATCCACACACTTGCGGACCACCAGAAAAGGCCCTTATCCTGTTTTTTTCCGCGGTTACTGTATGTTGTGATCCATTCACAATATCGTCAGTTATCGTAATTTATTGATGGCTTTCATTCGAGGGTACACTTTAGTTGTTGTGGGTTTGTTTACAAGTTATCAGCTGTGATCGGGCGAGCCCTGACCGATGTAATGGCAGTAGCGACCTCGCAGTTTTCGTCCATTATTACCCAAAAAAAACATTCATGTGAAGGATATATGTTGTGATCCATTCACGATATTGTCAGTTATCGTAATTTATTGATGGCTTTCATTCAACGGTACACTTTCGTTGTGGGTTTGTTTACAAGTTATCAGCTGTGAGGGTGCGAGCTCCGACCGATGTGACGATGAGTGACCTCCAAGATGCCTCGGAACCCTCGCCCCCGATATATAATCCCTATTAGATTAGGCAGAATTTTTATAGTGACGCCTGTAATTAGAGGCTCATGCTGTCCCCCTGTGTCCGATGCACTCGCAATCGAAGTTAGAGTTAATGGACAGGGCATGTGGGTGTTCTTAAGGGGAGAGTCCGCCGTGAATTTTAAATTGCATCTACGGTCATGAATAATTTATATGTTGTGTATATTAGTACCCTTGTTATCACATGAAAATTTCAAGATGATCAGATGAAAGGAAAAATTTGAAAAAATTAAAGAGCCTATTTATGTCGGTTTTTTATGAAATTTTGAATTGCATCTTCTCAGCCATTTTTTGACCGATTTCCTTGTGACATGAGCATATGATAATTCATTGTTATTCTAACAATTTGTTCTGAGAAAATTTTGAAAATTGTTTTCGAATTTTTTTTTTTTAATTGTTAAAAAAAAAAAAAAAAAAAAAGTTTTAAGGGTAATTTTCCCATACAGGGAGGTCCCGAAGATACGAGCAGTTAGGTTCCACCTGGCATACTCGTAAAGCGAAATCTCGTATAACGAAGCATAACTAATGGTAAAATATAGGTTTGGTTTCAGGACCCCATCAATTAAAAAAAAAAAAAAAAAAAAAAAAAAAAAAAAAAAATATTCAAGCTAAAATAAACTGTAGCAAACAACAAACACACAGCGTCTATATTACCCACACTGTACTACCTATTCTGTAGAAAAAGCATTCTGAAAGAGAAAATAGCACACAAAATAACATAACTGCACATAAATTAAACATATAACATGCATAACAAGCAAAAAAGACGTTGTAATGTATGGGATGCCGCGTGATACAAGAGAAGGTAGTGTAGAGGTCCCAAGGTTGGGGCTGCACACCTGCTAATTACCCCTAAAGGTTAGGCTGCGCCATATGCTTAATTACCCTTCAGGTCACGCCTTGCTAGGGGTGACCTGACTGCGGTCCCAAGGTTGGAGCCGCACACCTGGCTAATTACCCCTAAATGTCAGGCCGCACCATATGCTTAATTACCCTTCAGGTCACGGCTTGCTAGGGGTGACCTGACTGCGGTCCCAAGGTTAGGGCCGCACACCTGCTAATTACCCCTAAATGTCAGGCCGCGTCATATGCTTAATTACCCTTCAGGTCAGGGCTTGCTAGGGGTGACCTCACTGGGGTCAACCAAATACCCTTTTGTCCAGCTGGGGAGTGGTAGGGCGCGCATTTTTAACTTGATAATTTTACTCACCCCAGTTTGAATGTCTTATCATTGGATTTTTGATCTCGTATATTGAAAATAGACCCTAATTTACACATCTCGTATCATCGGATTCTCGTATACCAAATGCTTGTATAACGGGACCTCCCTGTATATAAAAACTAAGACTTAAAAACAGAAATTAAATCAGAACAGATTTTTCTACGATATTTGATTTTGTGTGTCCTAAAGTTTCGTGAAAATCGTGCCAAAAATAAAAGAGATGAATTTTATGTTAATTTTATACTAATTTTGAGAAAAACGCATTTGAAGTTTTGCTAAAGTTTCTGCGCTCCAGTGAAGGTACTATACTGTCAATGCTACTTTCATATAAATTTTATGGGATCAGTAATCACATATCAATGCAGGCATAAAAGGATCTGCACCTTGTCCCCCCTTATAAAGGCATTAATTAATCGCTCAAAGGCGAGGGTGTCAGGGCCCGCCACGCCCCTCATTGTTGCAAGGTTCGATCAAAATTCACCAGGTGCATAGCTTTCGGTTGGAATTCCTTTGTCTGTCTTCCTCTTCTTGTTTATTGTCTTCTTCGGTGTAATTATTCTCTTTTCTCTCTTTTCTAGTCCTTTTTGGATGTATACATTTGTTCCAAAAAATTTTGTGAACAGGTTGCACTTTTCATATCCAAAATTGTTCCAGAATATAACCTGGGTAACAAACTTCACCCTGAAGATTGCTGTTGTTGGTTTTTTTTAAAGGCTTAGTTTTGATATATGGGAAAATTATCCAAAAAAAAATATATAATTATTTTTTTTTTTTTTACAAGTTTTGAAAGTTTAAATGCCCCTCGCTATGGGCATTTAAAAAAATGTCAGACTGAAAAAAATTCCACCATTCGAAAGCCAAAGGATAGGGTGTTGCCATAGACCATATAACTCAAATTTGTATATTAAAAAATTATTTTCATATTGTCACGGCGGACTCTCCCCTTAAGCCACTCGACGGTGCAGAAATATTTGAAGTGGATTTATGGGTCTCACTCGGGATCGAACTTGGGTCTTCAAGAACACCACACGGTGACGCTAACCACTCTGCTATCGCCTCCCCAAAGCTGACTTTTTTTTTTTTTTTTTTTTTTTACATCACAAGGAACTGGCCAAGGGCACAACAAAAATGGGTAACACAAAGCCCGCTTAGTTGCCAGTCCCTATAAAGAAGACAGTAAGAGAATAAAATAAAAAAGAGGGGTGAGCCAATTTAGTTCGGGAGGTGTCTTGTTACACTTCTTTTGAAAATATTTAAGTCATAGGAAAGTGGAAAAATAGGAACAGGAAGAGAGTTCCAGAGTTTACCAGTGAAAGGGATGAAAGAGTAAAGATACTGATTAACTCTTGCATTAGGAAGATGGACAGAATAGGGATGAGAATGAGTAGAAAGTCCTGTGCAGCGAGGCCGCGGGAGGGGGGGAGGCATGCAGTTAGCAAGTTCAGAAGAGCAGTGAGCATGAAAATAATGGTAGAAGAGAGCAAGAGAAGCAACATTGCGGCGGTGATTTAAAGATTGAAGACAGTCAGTCAGAGGAGAGGAGTTGATGAGACGAAAAGCTTTTGATTCAACCCTGTTTAGGAGAGCTGTATGAGTGGATCCTCCTCAAACATGTGAGACATACTCCATACATGGGCAGATAAGGCCCCTGTAGAGAGCAAGCAATTGGGAGGGAGAAAAAAAAGGACGCAGACACCACAGGACACCTAACTTCTTAGAAGCTGTTTTAGCAAGAGATGAGATGTGAGATTTCCAGTTCAAATTTTTAGTAAAGGATAGTCCTAGAATGTTCATTGTAGAAGGAGACAGTTGAGTGTCATTGAAGAAGAGGGGATAGTTATCTGGAAGGTTTTGTCGAGTAGATAGATGAAGAAATTGGGTTTTTGAGGCATTGAACAAAACAAGGTTTGCTTTGCCCCAATCAGAAATTATAGAAAGATCAGAAGTTAGGTGCTCGGTGGCATCTCTCCGTGAATCACTTAGTTCCTGTTGAACTAAGTGATTCGGACGTCTAATAAACGACGTTGAAAAATGCAGAGTAGAATCATCAGCGTAGGAGTGGATAGGGCTTTGAGTTAGACTTAGAAGATCATTAATGAATAATAGAAAGAGAGTGGGTGATAAGACAGAACCCTGGGGAAAACCACAATTGATAGATTTAGGAGAAGAACAATGTCCGTCTACAGTAGCTGCAAGTTTGAAAGGAAACTTAAGATGAAGGTGCAGAGAGAAGGATAGAAACTGAATGAGGGTAGTTTGGATATTAAAGATTTGTGCCAGACTCTATCAAAAGCTTTTGATATGTCAAGGGCAACAGCAAAAGTTTCACCGAAACCCCTAAAGGAGGATGACCAAGATTCAGTTAGGAAAGCTAGAAGATCGCCAGTAGATCGCCCTTTACGGAAACCGTACTAACGATCAGATAGAAGATTGTGGGCAGATAGATGCTTAAGAATCTTCTTATTAAGTATAGATTCAAAAACTTTAGAAAGGCAGGAAGTCAAAGCTATAGGACGGTAGTTTGAAGGATTAGAACGGTCACCCTTCTTAGGAACAGGTTGGATGTAAGCAAACTTCCAGCAAGAAGGAAAGGTGGAAGTAGATAGACAAAGACGGAAAAGTTTGACCAGGCAAGGTGCAAGCACAGAAGCACAGTTTTTGAGAACAATAGGAGGGACTCCGTTAGGACCGTAAGCCTTCCGAGGATCTAGGCCAGAAAGGGCAAAGAAAACATCATTCCGAAGGATCTTAATGACAGGCATAATATAGTCAGAGGGTGGAGGAGAAGGAGGAACAAGCCCTTCATCAACCAGAGTGGAGTGGCTTGGATCCGCAGTCATCTGCTGAAGCATCAGAGACCTCAGCAGTCTGGGTTCACGTCTGGTAAGTCAACAACGGATCGTATCCTAGCGCTTCGTGTCCTGGTGAAACGCCGCCGTGAGTTTTGACGGGATCCTTGCAGCCTATGTTGATCTCAAGAAGACGTTTGACTCAGTGCATCGTGAGTCACTCTGAGATCTTCTGCGACTTCGTGGGTTTCCTGCAAGGACTATTGGTTTGATGACTGGTCTGTACTCTGGGACAGAGAGTGCTGTGAAGTGTAGGGGAAGTGTATCCAGCTTCTTTCCTGTTAATACAGGAGTGTAGCAAGGGTGCGTCCTTGCCCCGTCACTTTTCAACACTTGTATGGACTGGGTATTGGGCAAAGTTGTAGATCAAAGTGATTGTGGAGCATCCCTCGGCAACACCAAGATCACTGATCTTGCTTTTGCCGATGATTCAGTAATCTTTGCTGAGTCGCTGGAGGTCCTGGTGATGGCTCTCGAGTCACTGCACGATGAGGCAAAGCTTTTGGGACTTGAGGTCTCCTGGCTCAAGACCAAGGTCCAGGTGTTTGGAGGCTTACTAGATGAAACAGTACAGTCTGTTCATTCGTGCGGCGAGGACATTGAGATCTTGGAAAGTTTTACATACCTTGGTAGCGCAGTCCATAATGATGGCGGGTCGAGTCAAGAAGTCTTACGGAGGATTAGCATAGCCTACGGTGTTATGGACTCGCTCAGCACGAGTACAAACAACCCTTGTTTTCCCGGACTAATAGGGGGGAGCACTGGTCCGGAAACCGCAAAAGTCCGGGAATCGCAACAGTCCGAGGCCATTACCGACCCCCGGACGTTTATCCTACTCTAGTATTTACTGTCCGGCAACAGGTAATATCAACTACCCCGCCGCGGACTTTTACATCACTTTGTTGTTTTTAGGGCTGCGAGGATCCCTTGGGGAACACTAGGAGCCCTGGTGATGTCCTATGATGCTATCACAGGCACTGTAGTTGACCTGTCTTCCTCAGGAAGGCACAGGTGAGGCGGATAACAGCGTGTTGCCGGTAGGGGTGGACACCAGCCGCCGCCAGCAGGGTGGGCAGGTCACGGGTGGCGACGTTCAGAGTGAGGAGTTGAGAGCGTAGCACTACACGGTGGGAGTGGAAGCGCGGACACTGCAGCAGAAAGTGTTCAATAGTCTCAGAGACGTTCCTGCACCAGGGGCAGTGGGGGTCAGGGGACTGACGGAGGCGGTGCAGGTGAACCGTGAGTGTCGTGTGCCCAAATGTAAACAATACGACCGCTGAGCATGCTGCCACCTGGCGGGAAGCAGCAGAAAGTGTTCAATAATCCCAGAGACGTTCCTACACCAGGGGCAGTGGGGTTCAGGGGACTGACGGAGGTGGTGCAGGTGAACCGTGAGTGTCGTGTGCCCAATTGTAAACAGTACGACCGCTGAGCATGCTGCCACCTGGCGGGAGGTAGCAGAAAGTGTTCAATAGTCTCAGAGACGTTCCTGCACCAGGGGCAGTGGGGGTCAAGGGACTGACGGAGGCGGTGCAGGTGAACAAGGAGTGTCGTGTGCCCAAATGTAAACAATACGACCGCTGAGCATGCTGCCACCTGGTGGGAGGCAGTAGAAAGTGTTCAATAGTCTCAGAGACATTCCTGCACCGGGGACAGTGGGGGTCAGGGGACTGACAGAGGCTGTGCAGGTGAACCGTGAGTGTCGTGTGCCCAAATGTAAACAATACGACCGCTGAGCATGCTGCCACCTGGCGGGTGGCAGCAGAAAGTGTTCAATAGTCTCAGAGGCGTTCCTGCACCAGGGGCAGTAGGGATCAGGGGACTGACGGAGGTGGTGCAGGTGAATCATGAGTGTCGTGTGCCCAAATGTAAACAATACGACCGCTGAGCATGCTGCCACCTGGCGGGAGGCGCGGACACTGACCAGGGGTGACAGGAGACGCTCGGACCGCCGGACAACTGTGTCGATTTACGGACTGGACCAGGCATTTGTCCGGGACTCTGACATATCCCCAGACCTCGGTTTTTGTCCGGCAAATCCGATATCCGGGAAATGGAGGTCCGGGAAAACGAGGATTGTGTGAATTTGGCGTTGTCGGTACCTGTGCAGGAGGACAAAGATCCGGATCTTCAAGTCACTTGTGATACTTGTGTCACTTGTCTTACTCTATGGTTGTGAGAAATGGACACTAAATAGCGACTTGAAGAGGCGAATCGATGCTTTTGGTAATAAGTGTCTACCCAGAATCATGAGATATTGCTGGGATGATTACGTGTCAAATCAGCGATTGCACCTTGAGACTGAATCGAGGTCTATTACCTGCATAGTCCGTCAGCGCCAACTTTGGCTATATGGGAATGTGGCACGCTACCCTAAAACCGATCCTTCCCATCGGGTTGTATCTGTACGAGACAATCCGATATGGAGGCCAAGACACAAGGCTCGAGGCTGGGGCAAGTTGATGTTTCCTTTCGAGAGTTGCTTGGTATGGGAAGGGAGCCTTCATGGGGACTCCGCGTGGTAACTCCCGGGAGTGGCGTCGTAGGGTGGGCGAGGCGAGCCCCTCCGGCGTATGCCCCCAATGATTGATATATTATGAGTCACAATTGCACCACCCATGACCGCACTTGCAAAGTAACGTGCAGGGCAGATTATCTTTGATACATCTACACCGTCCTCGGCAACCTGTAGTACATCCACACTTTATCACAGCACAACACGCTGCTCCAGCAGGGGCTAGGTCCATCGACTTTACTTCCCACCTGGTTAAGTCATATTTTTGAGTCCACCCAAAATATGCTGGGCTTGGCAGGTGTGAGTCTTTATACAGGGCCTGGTTCCAGACGTGTTCAGCCTGGTATCCTACTCGAAGCAGGTGTTGGTATAGACTATCCTGGGTTGGTGGTATATTTTCTATCTCCCTGTATTTCTGTGTGAAACGAGTCTGCCTGGCGCCATGTACATTCTCATCAGTGCTTCCTCGATCATACAACAGAACCACAAATCTTTCAAAGATTGGCAGAAGCTCTCTTATATCAGCTGATGTTGGCGTTTGTGCATGTGTACACAAAGCAGGCATGATATCTGGGAACATATTCCAAGTAATCCGCGCTGTATGTTTTCCTCTTCCAGCAAAACTGGATGTGGTGTCGCACCCAGTGAGTGCATGGAAAGCAGGCAAAGCCTTGCACTTCTGATCGCCCAACATCTGAGCCATGAGAATTGCATCGATATACCGGAAAGACTTCCCTGTTCCAAAGGCTATATTAAGCTGTTCACATCTTATCCTGTTAGGTTGACTGACAGCTAGCACAACAACATCAGTGTCAACAGTCTTGATCGTGATTCTCTTCAAACCCTGGGTGCCAGAGGAGTGCTTAACCCGTGGGCTGCGGCAAGCCTTCCGGAAGGCTCTGCTGAGCGACTGCGGCAAGCCTTCCGGAAGCGCAATTTTCAATTGCATACAAAAACCACACCAACATTCGTAGAAGTCTACAAACTGTGTCACATATACGCCTTGATGTCAGCCCTCGATAACACACACCACCATCTGCCTAACTACGCTGTATGCAGAGATATACCACTCCTTGGGTTTTTTCCCAAGATCTTGGGATTTAGGTCCTGGCGTTGAGATATTTTTTGTCTATCTTGGGACTTTTGGAAGGATTATTCAAGTATTTCTCCAGTAGTTTATCTCAAGGTACGGTACAACGGTACCTATGCTTACCTTGAGATAAACTACAGGAGAAATACTTGAATAATCCCCTCAAAATCTTGGGGAAAACCCCAAAGAGTGGCACCCCTGATCCCACCTCAGCAGTCTCTCGCCAGCAGTTTGGTGCCATTCGCGCCAGATATTTCAACTCCCGACCACAACCACACCCCAACCCCATACGTTTGGGTTAAAAATAGATATATTGCTGGATGCGGATTTTTACTACCTTGATGTTGATGTGATTTTCATTCAATTCTGTAATGGTCACTGTTTTACTCACATCCCCGCACTGGTGACACTAAAAAAATCTTTGCTCCCGCAGTTCCCGGGTTAATGTGTCGGAGGCGATGTGGAGGCTGGCTGACGAAGTGAAGGACACAGAGAAGGTGGAAGATGCTGCGGAAAACTCAGACAATTTGCGCTTCCTGCGCACATTGTCGGACAATTTGAACAATGTGCGGACAATTCGAACTGCAGTTCGTATCAGGGTTTGAAAAAATCTAAATTTTTTAATAAAAATCAAATAAATCAAATTTTTTTTTATTAAAATCTGATTTATTTGATTATCAATTTTTTTTTTTTTTTTTATCAATATATACAGTCAAACCTCGATATAACGGACCTCGATTTAACGGACTTCGGATGTAACAGACTCCATTTGCGTGACAAATTTGCGGGGAAGAATGGCATATCAGACCGCTCATCGCCGCTCGAATTGTCAACTCAACATAATTGTATTATTTTCTCATTTTACTTTGGAATGCTTGGGTTTTAAGGAGTTTTGATGTATCACATATTAAGATATATAAGGAAGGAGCCTGTGTTGCTAGTGATTTAGTGGTAGAAGGTGTGTATTGTTTAAAATAGTGATTATTAGTGTTATGGCGTGGCCGCTGCTACACTCCCTGTCACCTCAACACTCTAAATCACCCTTATCTAAAGCGGCTATCACACGGTGCGTTTCGTCGGACTGTTTCGTCGAACTTGCCATTTGGTTGGACTGTTTGGTCAAACTTCGAGGGTCATTTCGCCGAACATGTTTGATGAAATGGTTTTGTGAAATTATACAAAATGTTGCACATACGTCGAACATACTCTGGGGTCAAAATAAGTCTATACTTTTTCTGTAAGTTATAAATAGTGTAAGCAATTATTAAGCATTGAAATGAACACCATCATATAATACGTTACAGTAAAATTAATACAGATCGGTCTATATTATATATGTGATAGATTTTCAGAAATATGAAGCTGATTTGATGTGTTTACAATTTGCAGTAGAATGATTACTAGTAGAATATGAGATCTGAAAAGTATAACGGGGAGAGAATGGAAATGATGCGTGTGGTTTTCACTAAAATGGGATGTGAAATGAATGAGGTGGTTGAAAGGACAGGAAGAGAATGGCTGTTATTGCTGCTGGGACTGTGTGACGACTGGTGAGACAAGGGGACGGATGATTGAGACAGGGAAAGAGTTGGAGAGAATGTGGTGTTTGTTTGTTTGTTTAGAGGATAATTCCTCAGAGCCATAGTGATCTACCGCTCGGGCTTAGTGTTGGCCGAAGCCACCACCCCGGGAGGGGGGTCACAAACCCCCGGCTAACACCCGGTACCCATTCACTGCTGGGTGGACAGGGGCTCGGGTTTTAAGAAAGATCACCCATCTGTCTTCGCTCCGCCCGGGGATCGAACCCGGGACTTCTCGGTTGTGAGTCGAGCGTGCTAACCACTACACTACGGGGCCACCTGTAATATCAAGATCCGGTAAAATGGACGAGGACTGCGCGGTCCTTTTCTGAGACACTGACTACATATGGTATTATTTCACACTAGGACCGAAATTGCTTACACAATTGGGCGTGTGGTTTTGGGCCATTGGGCAATTTTCCGCCTGCCACAGATTTAGGTGGCGGCGGCTGGTGGCCACAGGTAACAGTGGCCGGCGGCCGCCCGCCCGCCCGCCCGCCCGCCACGCGATTTTGGGCTCTGCCACGCCCTGCTGGGATGAAATTATTACCCTAACCTAACCGAACCTAACCTAACGGGAGGGGCTCCGTCCCCTTCGACCCCCTGACGGGAATATTAACCTACCGAAACTTAACCTAACCGGCGCGCAGTTCTCGTCCACTATAACTCATTTAGCCCACATGAACGCGTCTTCATCTGTCACTGCAGTTCTCTTCTAACAATCACCTCCTCCCGTTTCATCACCAGTAGCTACGTATATATATGCCCCTAAAGTTAACACATTAACAACAAATCTCCGCGCCTCTCGCTGTCATCGCTTCATCTTTGTTTGTTATTGTTGGGTGAAGCGGTTGGCCCAACCGTGTGCTAGATGTATTGTCAGTGTTCGACGAAACAGTCCGACGAAACGCCTCGTGTGATACCCGCTTAAGGTGACACGGAGTGCTACACTGACCTAAATAGTGACATGTGTATAGAACTGCACTTCACAACCATATAATATATATAATAATGAGCATTAGTCAAGACAAAGACTACTCTATACTGGACTTGCTACTCGTGCCCCGCGCCAACCCGCCCATGACCAGTGGAGGCCAGTTTTGCGATTCCTGCCATTTTAGAACATATCCCCTATTTCCCTTCCTAAGGTTTATCAGTATATATGATATACAGTTATCTTCGTAACTGTTTGTTCTATAATATTATCAAATAAAAAACAGTAAAATACATTAAAGAAATGCCATTATGAGAGAGTGAAGAAATATGCATGACCTCAATATATACTTAAACTCTTCGCCATTTAATATTTTGCGAGAAAACATTTTAGATGCTAGCGATAGAAAGAAGCAGATTTTCATTAGCTTTCCATTGATACATTTCGTTTTCTGATACATGAATTACCACCATGCCTAAATTAGCGTTAACTAAAAAAATAACATCATCAATCGTATCGGCAAGTAAAAAAGTGTTCCATGAATACAGTAGACTATGGCATATCAGTATAAATGATACACTGTTATCTTCGTGAATGTTTGTTCTATAATATTATCAAATAAAAAACTGTAAAATACACTAAAGAAATTCCATTATGAGAGACTGAAGAAATATGCATGAACTTATATTCACTTAAACTCATCGCAATTTAATACTTTGCGTGAAGACTTTTTACATGCAACATATCAATAGAAGCGGAATTTAATTAGCTTTCCATTGCTATATTTCATTTTCTGATAAATGAATTAGAACCATGCATAAATTAGCGTTAACTAAATAAATAACATCATCCATCGGGTAATTATCCCGACAGATGATATTATTTTTTTAGTTAACGCTAATTTATGCATAGTTACGATTCATTTATCAGAAAACGAAATATAGCAATGAAAAGCTAATGAAAATCCGCTTCTTTCTATCACTAGCATCTAAAATGTTTTCTCGCAAAATATTAAATGGCGATGAGTTCAAGTGAATATTAAGTTCATGCATATTTCTTAACTCTCTCATAATGGCATTTCTTTATTGCATTTTACTGTTTTTTATTTGATAATATTATAGAACAAACATTTACGAAGATAACGGTATATCATATATACTGATAAACCATAGGAAGGGAAAAGGGAGTGATGTTCGAAAATGGCAGGAATCGCAAAACTGGCCTCCACTGGAAATAGCCCAAAATGAGTAGCAAGTCCAGTATAGAGTAGTCTTTGGTCAAGATAATATGCAATATCTTTGACAGCAACGGGCTGTCTGCCTTGTTGTTTGTTTACCTTTCTCTAGAGCTTGAGCTTGACTAGCTACACGGACTGTTAGTGTTTGTGATTATTTCTCATTTATTTCACGTGTAGGATCGGACCAAATTCAGCATGTAGTGCCAGTCACTGTTTACCTCCCAACATAGCTACACAGTCTGGTTGTGTTTGTGATTATTTCTCATTTATTTCACGTGTAGGATCGGACCAAATTCAGCATGTAGTGCCAGTCGCTGTTTACCTCCCAACATAGCTACACAGTCTGGTTGTGTTTGTGATTATTTCTCATTTATTTAACAATTTTTCCGTTTTTTTCATATATTTTTCCACCCTTGGGAAAATACCATCTCTATAACGGACAATCGGCTTTAACGGACCACTCCTCCCCCCTTTAGTCCGTTATATCGAGGTTTGACTATATACATATATATATATATATATATATATATATATATATATTTCTTTTTTTTTTTGCTGTGTGAATAATTTGGTTAGGTTAGGTTACGTTATGTTCCTACTACCTTCCCTTTGAAATTCTCTCAAAGGAAATCCATATTAGCCCTTTCACGTACAAATGACGTCTTTGAGCGTCATCCAAAAATAATATTTTAAAATATTTATTAAAAATCTTAAAAAGCGCGCGGTTGACGTGAGATTCACTTGACCGTTGGAGCGAATTACAATATATTATATTAAAATATATTTTGTATAATATAATATTGTATATTATATTATACAATATATTTATTAAAAAAAAACCTTTGCGCTATCTTTCACTTCGTTGTATGGCTTTGTTTTTGAGCGAATCACACTATATTATACTTCATTGGAAAGGAAATTTATTCAGCTATGTCATGGAATGTAGAAAAATCTTCTATGATGATAAGTTGATTTTTGGCATATTATTTTTTGCCGCAAGGTGTTATTTTTTTTTTTTTTTCACTTCTAACTCGAGGTTTTGTAAGTTATTTGCATGCTAGCGTATTTTTTTTTAACATTGTATGATATAGGAAATGATCTTAGCTTAAAAACAAAACATAATAGAACTCGATACCTTTGATAGTTTAGTTTCTAGACGCGGTGGAAGTACACACAAACTTCAATTTCCCGGACTAATAGGGGGGAGCACTGGTCCGGGAACCGCAAAAGTCCGGGAATCGCAAGTATGAAAAAAAAAGAAGAAAAAAAAAGGTCCGATACCATTACCAACCCCCGGACGTTTATCCTACTCTAGTATTTACTGTCCGGCAACCGACAATATCAACTACCCCGCCGCGGACTTTTACGTCCGCTGAGCATGCAGCCACCTGGCGGGAGGCAGCAGAAAGTGTTTATTAGTCTCAAGAGACGTTCCTGCACCAGGGGCAGTGGGGGTCAGGGGACTAACGGAGGCTGTGCAGGTTAACCGTGAGTGTCGTGTGCCCAAATGTAAACAATACGACCGCTGAGCATGCTGCCACCTGGCGGGAGGCAGCAGAAAGTGCTCAATAGTCTCAGAAATGTTCTTGCACCAGGGGCAGTGGGAGTCAGGTGACTGACGGAGGCTGTGCAGGTGAACCGTGAATGTTGTGTGCCCAAATGTAAACAATACGACCGCTGAGCATGCTGCCACCTGGCGGGAGGCGCGGACACTGACCAGGGGTGACAGGAGACGCTCAGACCGCCGGACAACTTGGTCAATTTACGAACAGGACCAGGCATTTCAACGTTAAAAAAAAAAAAAAAAAAAAAAAAACTGTCCGAGACTGACATATCCCCGGACCTCGGATTTTGTCCGGCAAATCCGATATCCGGGAAATTGAGGTCCGGGAAATCGAGGTTTGTGTGTACAACTTTTTTCCCGTGCGTGACATTTCGGGTGACAATGGGTTTACGCGGGACAACAAAAAGTGAATGACAATGGTGACGTGAAAGGGTTAAGTTTTTTTGTCTGCCAGCTGCAGACATGATTATTAGGTGCAAGTACAGTAAACCCTCGATAAACTGAACCAATTGGGGGAAAGGGTCGATCGCAATATCCGATATTTTGGTTTATAGGATGATCGATTGTCCGCCTCATAAATCGAACAGAGTTCGGTTTATGAGGTGGGTCGTTCGGTCATGCGTGTTCAAATAAAGTTAACTGTATGTACAGTACTGTAGAGTAAAATATAATTTTGTAACAAGGTATTTTTACTGAACTTACCATGCCAGGAAGTGATGTAGGCAGGTAAGTACATGGTAGTAGGTACTGTACATAGGCAGGTAAGTACACTGTAACACGTGGGACGAGAGAGCACATGAGTGAGTAGTCCACACACAATGAGGGCTGAGTGTAAACTGAGACGCACGGGCCGGCCAACATGTTCTTCGGTCGGCTCACCAATCGCCGCATATGCCGAACTAGAGTTCGGTATATCAGAGGCTTGTTCGAAGGCTACACGACGTTCGGTTTATCTGAAATTTGGTTTAACGAGGTTTGTTTTATCAAGGGTTTACTATAGTACAGGCTAGTACTAGTACTTGCTTGCTCACAAGTCACAACTGGTCAACCACTCACACAAAGCTGTGTTGGGCTACTGGTTATGGCTTTAGGAATAGTTGCCAACTAGAACTTATGTTAAATGATGTACTGTGCAAGTAAAAGCACAATAACCAGTTATCAATACACTAGATTTAGTGAGGTAATAGCGAATAATGCAGGCTGAGTCCAATTTTTTTTTATCAGAGAAACTAGATTAAAAGAATAACAAGAAGTATATTCAAACATAACATAAACCAAGCTGACATTCCCACTGAATGAGAAGCTCTGGGACAGGTTCAATTCACGCATATCTGTTGCCAGGAATAAGTACTGAAATCTTTAGTGTGTTGTGTCTTTGTTTATGTGACAAAGTTTTTAGGTAATGATGATAGGTATAGTCTATTCACTTAAGCTGGATTCCTGGGCAGGGAGCTGCTCGATGCCTACCCGAGTATGTAAGGACGTCGCTGATTGGCTGATGTACGCGGGCTGGGTGGTGATGGTGGTGGTATTTTGGCTCGCCGCTCCCAAACACTCATGCGTTGCCTCAGAAAAATATTCATATTTCTTTGCTTTACTCACCTCCTACACAAGATAGGCCTATTTTGTTTGCATCAGTGAATCAGGCAGTGATTGCTCAACAATAACTCTATTCATAACTCAATCTTTCTTAGAAAAATTCTGCCTCTAATCACAGGCATCACTATAGAAATTCTGTCTGTGCCACCACGGGCGCCAAAAGGGCCAACCATCACAGCCCTCAAGTTAACCTCCAGGGTCTGCTACGGGCAAGATGATACAGACAGTGAGTGATCTCCACCCAGCACACCAGCCATGCCTCCTGCTACACCAGCCAAGCAGCCTGTTACCTCTATTTTTTTTATAGTTAATGAAAACCATTTTCTAGTTTTAAGGTATTTTTTATTATTAATAAAAAATATTAATTGTAATAACAGTTGTTTCCTTCATCTTATTCACCCAAAAATAGTAGTAAACATTTTTTACCCTCCAAAAATGAGGGTCTGGGAACGTAACCTATTTTTTTACTTATCAAAAAAAAGTGAATTTTTTTTTTGACCCCCAAAAAAGTGATGGTCTGGGAACGTAACCCCTATTTTCCTATTGAACCTGTTATTCGCCGAACACGAATTTTGCTGTGCACGACGGGGTCAGGACCGTAACTGTCGTGTTCGGCGGGGTCCGACAGTATATATATATATATATATATATATATATATATATATATGGATTGCAAGCACAGATTGCAATATTCTGTGATATTGTGAGAATCCATATTTCTGTGTGATATTGTGATATTCTGTGATAAGATAAACTTGTCTATTCCTTGTTTTATATCATGTGCAAAAGTATGTGCAAATACTTTTCAAGCCTTGTTCAAAACTAATTAATTGACATGTATATTCTGATTTGTTTCCGTAGTCTCTGTGAACCATTAATGCCTTAATATCATTATTACTTTTTTTCTATTGCTGTCTCTTCAAATCGGCTCAGGATGATTCTAATTGATATAATGACTGTAGATACTGTAAGGTTAAAGATTTAGGCAAATACTCAAGCATTTTATTCAGATCATTTACCTTGGTATTGTAGGAGGGTAGTAGTACCAAATAGACATTTTTTTCTGGCCCTAATAGTTTACAGTGACTAGTCATATGCATGCAATAGTTTCTAGGGGACTCCACTTCTATCTCTTTATAGTAGGAATTGAACATCACTCTTGATGCGCACCCCATGTACGGATAATTTCTTATTTTTTCAAAAGCAACCTAATAGTTGAACTAACCATGATTTAAAGTCTTTATCTTGCATCATGCTTACCTTTTCTGCAATTTGTTTTGTTTCCTACATGTATCCCATAAGTGAATATGGTCTGCCCTTTAACTAAGCCATAAGAATATGCTTTGGAATGTTGAACTGCAATAGACTCACTCAGTCTCCACCGTCAGGAGCTGGAGAAAATGGCACCTAAAGAGAAGGGTGTTATCTCCCAAGCAGTAAAAGATGTGGTTCAGTCACTTGTGGATGACAGTATGGTGGATACAGAAAAAGTAGGCACATCGGTGTACTTCTGGGCCTTCCCAAGGTAGCTATGAAAGAATTTTTTTTCTCAAAATCTGTAGCAAAAGGATGATTTGATAGATCAAATATTACCAGTAGTTGATATTAAATCAACAGCTTTGCACATCTAGCTGTATCTTTTTAACACTACTCTGTGCTTTATCACTATTCATGTTATAATGCAGATTAATCTATTGAGATCAGTTCGCATGTTTTATCGTAAATCGTCTTCATAATTTGTAATATGTTTAGTGATTTTTTACATGTTTTCTGATCAACATAGATTCTGGAACAGCATGAATGTAAGACCACTTATGCACCTTTTCTTTTTCAAAGCAAAGCCATTAATACTCGTAAACGCAAGATCGATGACCTGAATTCCAAGCTCCAGGAAGTAGACAAGAAGTTGAAGATGTCCCTGAGCAAGGTGGAACAAGCAAAGGTAGGATCAGTATTTTGTCTAGCCAGTTACATGTTATCTCTCAATCTATCTTTCGCTTTCCCTCTTCACCTGACTTACTCAGTGTTAAGACCTGTTCCTGTAGAGTACTTCTCACCAGACTATACTATACCTCAGTGACCTCTGTGTTGTTGTTCAGCAGCTTAAGCTTGGCTAAATATACCCTTATACATTTTGTTATACAGTACAGAGAATCACATGTACAACACACCAATAGCATAAGGACTTGCTTTAAATACAATTATGATACACTTTCATGTAGAAATCAGAGCACCAGATACTTTCTTAGTATATTTTGGGCTATACTTTGTTTGTCACTTGCGTGTACTTTTGCATGTTATTAAGTTTGTGCATCTATATTTTCTTTTGAGTCATTGTAAAGGAGAACCATGCAATGTGAAAGAAAATCACATTTATGCTTGGGATTCAGATTGAAGTGAGGTTATCCTGATTCCTTTATCCCATAAATGTCTAACTCACTACTGACTGCTTATATCTTTAATATCTGAATCATTTGTACAGGTGTGCAGAGTAGTGGCTGAAAAGCAGAATCCCCTCCATAATCCATACCGCTCTGAATTTCATTTAATATTCATTTGTTTTACTCGGTAGATGTGTATTCGATATCAGGGCTAGTGTTTCCTTTGTGATAAATGTTTTAGTGATCCTTTGCAATTTAGTCTCCGATTTGGTTTTTTTCAATTTATTCTTTTATCTTGTAAAGGAGAAGCTTTCCTAACCCTATTCCTGAATATTTTTAATTAACAAGGGATACATAACTTGAATGAACAGAGGATGGATTAATCCATCTACCCGCTGAAACTCTTTCTAACCTATGATACGATATTAGTTAATCCTCAGGTGTTCCTTCCTCAAAGAGCACTCAAATGTAACTGTACTGTACTTTGGTGACCGTCTAGGTATATTTGGCAACCCTCCTTCCTCTACCCGTGGGCATCTAGATAGATAGGGTGACCTCACCCCAGATGGAGCGTGGTCCCAAGAGAAGGTAGTTCAGCTTGGGTGTCTGCTGGGTCTCGTTCAACCTTTGTTCTCTGTATATTACATCCTTGTAAATATACCACCTCTAGTTTACAACTCCTGCTGAGTATCTATTACCAACACACACTCATAAGGAATTACACACTGACAGACTACCTGACCACTCAACCCACATGCCTCCAGCTCCCCGCCGCCCGCAACCACGCGACCTCCGCGCCACACCACTCGACACTTGAGCTTAAGAACCAGGCTGTCACACATGTATCACAAGCTCTTTTCAGTCCTAGAAATTATCACTCATTTTAATTTAGAAATTATCGCATACAAGCTAAAAGTTGTACGATACGCCAAAAAACATGGGAACAGAGCAACAGAAAGACCACCGCCTCCCGAGAAAATCGGTAGATTTTACTACTGATATTACTACCAGAAGAAAATCTGTTAATTTATATATTTTTTTCTTAGAAATTTCTTTCCAAACTTTCTCCCACCATTAGAATTAAGGTAAGGGACTAAGATGAGTGTATGTTTACTATATATTGATTATTGTAAAGGCAATGTATGTATTGCAATGTGTTAATATGGGGGGAAAAATACAAAATTTCGGAGGTGTCCAGTGTCCACCATAAGTCATTATAACATGGGTTTCTATGATTCGTACAACACGGCGTGCGGTGTCGCCCATAAAACCGTGTTGTATGAGGATGCAGTGCATATATATATATATATATATATATATATATATATATATATATATATATATATTATATACAGTCAAACCTCGATATAATGGACTAAAGGGGGGAGGAGTGGTCCGTTAAAGCCGATTGTCCGTTATAGCGAGGGTATTTTCCCAAGAGTGGAAAAATATCTGAAAGAAAAAAAATTGTGAAATAAGTGAGAAATAATCACATACAACCAGACTGTGTAGCTATGTTGGGAGGCAGACAGTGACTGGCACTACATGCTGAATTTGGTCCGCTCCTACATGTGAAATAAATGAGAAATAATCTCAAACACAACCAGACCATGTAGCTATGTTGGGAGGTAAACAGTGACTAGCGCTACATCAGGGATTTGGCACACTCGCCCACGACTGTTCGGGACTGGTATTAGGAGAGGCAGTAAGTATCCAGGCTCGCTCATTACTGCTTGGTATGCTATGAAATTTCATTATTCTAGTTGAATAACATATAATCACATTTGAATTGCTATTATATGTAGAGGTCAAAATGACCATTTACACCATTGTCACCATTATGTTGTGCCCACCTTGGGAGTGTGTACTCTACAGTCCTGGTTACTCTGCTGCCACCACCCACATGTAGTGGGAAAAAAAAATATAAATGAATAAAAATAAAAGATGTGAGAAAAAGGTAAGTACTGTTTGGATCTAAATAATAATTCGTTAATAAATAATCATAAATATATTATTCCCTTTGCTTGTCATTGGTAATAATTATACATTCACAAGTTATCTTAATATTAAGTCTTCCTTCCCTCCTAACGATACGCACGTGTAATGCTCAAGTCGTTATCCTAATATAGTTTACTATCTTTGGTAACTTCGGTTGCACTGTCACCACATTAACGATACGCACGCGTAATGCTCAAGTCGTCATCCTAATATAGTTTACTATCTCTGGTAACTTTAGTCGCACTGTTACCACTTTAACGATACGCACATGTAATGCTCAAGTCGTTATCCTAATGTAATGTAGTCTATCCCACTTCCAAAGTTTCCCTCTCACTTATTTTTCTATTTCCTTCTTTCTCCTTGGCCTCACACGGCTGGCTGTAATATGCTGTAGTTGCCCCCTCTGCTAATTTGTGAGCGCTTGGCCCCCTGGTCCGCCAACAGCATCCTACCTTGGGACCCTAAGTAATACACTTCATTAGTCCTGGTCAACAAAAGGAAACACCAGTAAGTCATGTCTACATCTCTAGTTAACAAACATTTCATAACATACCTTTACCAAGGGCGAGAATATCACCTCCCCACAGGCGACTTAACTCAATGAACGTCGAGCTGCTTCTAAAATTATCCTAACCTAGAATCCCCGTTCTCACCTCGTTTCGCTACGTGTCTAATTACTACTGGCTTAAAATATAAGCCTAACCAGTGATTCAGGACTGAGGCGTGGAGGATATGTCAGTCTCGGACAATTATTATTATTTTTTTTTTTTTTTTTTAATTATTATTATTAATTTTTTTTTACGTTGAAATGCCTGGTCCTGTTCGTAAATTGACAAAGTTTTCCGGAGGTCCGAGCGTCTCCTGTCACCCCTGGTCAGTGTCTGCGCCTCCCACCAGGTGGCAGCATGCTCAGCGGTCGTATTGTTTACATTTGGACACACGGCACTCATGGTTCACCTGCACTACCTCGTTTAGTCCCCTGACCCCCACTGCCCCTGGTGCAGGAACGTCTCTGAGACTATTGAACACTTTCTGCTGCCTCCCGCCAGGTGGCAGCATGCTCAGCGGTCGTATTGTTTACATTTGGGCACACAAAACTCACGGTTCACCTGCACAGCCTCCGTTAGTCCCCTGACCCCCACTGCCCCTGGTGCAGGAACGTCTCTTGAGACTATTGAACACTTTCTGCTGCCTCCCGCCAGGTGGCAGCATGCTCAGCGGTCGTATTGTTTACATTTGGGCACACAACACTCACGGTTCACCTGCACAGCCTCCGTTAGTCCCCTGACCCCCACTGCCCCTGGTGCAGGAACGTCTCTTGAGACTACTGAATACTTTCTGCTGCCTCCCGCCAGGTGGCAGCATGCTCAGCAGTCGTATTGTTTACATTTGGGCACACGACACTCACGGTTCACCTGCAAAGCCTCCGTTAGTCCCCTGACCCCCACTGGCCCTGGTGCAGGAACATCTCTTGAGACTATTGAACACTTTCTGCTGCCTCCCGCCAGGTGGCAGCATGCTTAGTGGACGTAAAAGTCCACGGCGGGGTAGTTGATATTGGCGGTTCAATCAATCATTGGGGGCATACGCCGGGGGGCGCGTCGCCTCGCCCACCCTACGACGCCACTCCCGGGGGTCACCACGCGCGAGTTCCCATTTAGGCTCCTTTCCCATACCAAGCAGCTCTCGACAAGAGAGCTATTACATATTGGCGGTTACCGGACAGTAAATACTAGAGTAGGATAAACGTCCGGGGGTGGGTAATGGCATCGGACTGTTGCGATTCCCGGACTTTTGCGGTTCCCGGACCAGTGCTCCCCCCTATTAGTCCGGGAAAATGAGGTTTGTGTATATATATATATATATATATATATATATATATATATATATATATATATATATATATATATATATATATATACAGACATGCCCTCTGTTTTCGAACATAATTCGTTCCCAAAACTTGTTTTAAAACCGAAACACATTTTTCCATAAGAAACAATATAAAATGGATTAATCCGTTCCTGACCCCAAAAATAAAGACCTTTTTTTACCTTTTTAGCTGTATTTCATGCATAAAAATGCCTATAAATGCAATGTAATATTATATTCTAACATACCATCTGAATAAAGAATCAGGTTATAAAAAAGAAAGACTATAAAACACCATTTCCCATGGCGGCTTATGGAATAAAAAAGATAATGGAAGAAATAATAGTAAATTTTTACACTAGGACCGAAATTCCTTACACAATTGGGACTATGGTTTCTGTTTACCTTAATGAATTCTAAGAAGCATTCTCTCTATGAACTTCCGTCGCAAATCACTAACTTCGGAGATATAAGATGTTTTTAATAGGAAGGAGTGCATAGGAGATATGAAAATTAAACTAACCTAACTTTTGACTCACTAACCTAACCTAACCTAACCTAACCTAATCCCACGCTTCAACTTCCTAACTAAAGCCAAATCTGCATTAAAAAAATGTCCACGGTAAGGGAAGAACAGAGGCGATGCAGGTCACAAGAGGAAGAAGAGTAAGGCGCTCGTAAACACTTGTCTCTCGCCTCCCTATGAACAATATGTCGTTATCTCCAAAAGTAATGATTTGCGACAAAATTTCATAGAGAGAATGTTTCCTAGAATCCAATAAAGTAAACAGAAACCAGACTCCCAATTGTGTACCGTAGATCAGGGTTCTTCAAAGTACGGGTCGCGACCCAATACTGGGTCGCAAGCCTTTGCTCAGTGGGTCGCCACGTCGTAAACTGATAATTATATAATCAATATGTGAAATGCATTAATAAGAGAGAGAGAGAATGATGATGGGAGAAGGCAGGACTTGTACGCATAATTTTCACTTGCCAATCAATTAATACTATTTTTCTCTACTTACGTAGTTTTAATTTACAGAGCACTTCTACATATTTAAAAAATACTTTTAATAGATAAAATTTTTAATTGGCACACTCAAACATATGCAATTATTTTGAATGCATAGATGCATGTATGTATGTATATATGTATGCAGATTTATATGTATATGTGTGTATGTAATTGTAAAAAATATCGGAATCACCATTCACATCGGAAAGACAAAGCAGCTAGACGTATAATAGGGTCGTGAATGTAATGCATAAAATCAAACTGGGTCGCGATGAAAAAAATTTGAAGAACACTGCCGTAGATAACACATTAGTCGCCAGCTGCAATAATGTCGCCAGCTGCCAAATATTATGAATTATAGCATCACTACTGATGTGTATGTGCCACTGAAGATGATACACAGTAGTTTATATCATGACTGCATAATCTACCCTGTTTCAGTGTTGTTTTATGCTTTGTATCTGCACGTATATACGGTTTCAAATCTCGCTACTCATTTTTTTCTTCGGGCTACGACGACGGCGAAGGACACTCAGAACATACCTTAGTGTTGGTCGCCACTCTGGTGATATTTTTGTAATTTGTTCATTTATAGCCATAATATGACACAGATGAAGACACAAAATGACACAGACTCTCCAGATAGCCATTTATAACTTTCCTGAAATCATGGATGTAGAAATGTAAGTATTAGCGCCACCACACGTCTGTAAATAGAAAAAAAAGTTTTCCTGGCGACTTTTGTGTTATCTTTGGTAGGTAGTTTCAGTCTAAATGTAAAATAATACCGAAATAATGCACAACACAAGAAGAAAAATGGTCAAAATCAAAGAACAGTTCGTAGCGGATGTTTACTAAGTGAGGGCTGCGGCGTGACTGACGTGCACAGTTGCCGAGTAGCTTGTTCTGCAACCGAGTTATCGTACGGCAACTGGTGCAATTATGAGCTTGAAATTCTGTTCGTGAACCGATTTGTTCGAAAAGGGAGATGTTCGAAACCCGAGGATTGACTGTATATATATATATATATATATATATATATATATATATATATATATATTATATATATATATATATATATATATATATATATATATACACACACACACACCGTATTTGCCGGTGCATAAGACGCACCTCCGCACAAGATGCACCCCTATTTTACTAGGAGGTTTTGAGAAAGAAAAAAATATTGGTGTTTCTGAGGGAATTTCTTTTTCTCGTAAATTTATCAAAAGTTTAAAAAAAAAAAAGGATTTGAAGGGGAAAGCAAATGATTATGAGCATGTACCTAAATACAATATTCACAGTGCAGTGAATGTGAATGAAAAATTATACTAGTTAAAATGTAAAGGGAATGACAGGGTAACCAAAATCGGTCATAATATATTGCAGGATGCCCCTATGAATTGATATTCTAATATTTTGCTACCTATGACATATAGCTTAGATTTAATGTTGTAGGTATGCCTTTCATGCTTTTCTGCTATGTGTTTAGACTTTGTGGAAAATTTGCATAGATATTGGTATTATTCTGGTAGTGGGCTTTCAACCTACTCTTAACCTACATCTCTTAACCGTAGGACTCTTAACCTACATCATCGTGTAGCTTTCTTCATTCTGAGTATTTTGAGCCCCATTTCCCATGGCGCAATTGAATAATAATGGCATTACACTTAGTACCAAAAATCTACCGTTATTTCAGCCAGAAAGTTAAGTTAGGTTAAATCAGACTAGGTTAGGTTAGAGGTGGGGTTTGGTTTAGTAACAGATGATATAGAGAAAAAACGAAAATTACCAATAATATGGCAGTGTGAAGCGTAGCAATGTTTGCGGGGCGGACCTGGAGGGGCAGGTTGTCCCCCCCCCCACACACATTATAGGATATTGGTCTAAGCTAATTTCAGGAAAAGATACAAAATATAGCTATACATAGACCACTATACCTGGACTGCGCACGGAATATCGGCCTGTTGCACATGGCCCTGAACTTGCCCTGACGTCGGAGGGCCGCTCGGATTCATATATATATATACGCATCATATAGACTGGTTTATCAGTATATATGATATACTGTAATCTTCATAAATGTTTGTTCTATAATATTATCAAATAAAAAACAGTAAAACACGGTAAAGAAATGCCATTACGAGACTCTGAAGAAATATGCATGAACTTAATATTCACTTCAACTCTTCGCCATTTAAAACTTTGCGAGTCAACTTTTATCATGAAGGGTATCAATAGAAGCGCAATTTTATTAGCTTTCCATTGCTATATTTCGTTATCTGATAAATTAATTAGAACCATGCATAAATTAGCGTTAAATAAATAAATAAAATCATCAATCGGGTAATTTTCCCGATTGATGAGGTTATTTATTTAGTTAACGCTAATTTATACATGGTGCTAATTCATTTATCAGAAAGCGAAATATATAAGTAAATAAATAACATCATCAATCGGGAAAATTACCCGATTGATTATTTTATTTATTTATTTAACGCTAATTTATGCATGGTTCTAATTAATTTTTCAGATAACGAAATATAGCAATGGAAAGCTAATAAAAGTGTGCTTCTATTGATACCCTTCATGATAAAAGTTGACTTGCAAAGTTTTAAATGGCGAAGAGTTAAGTGAATATTAAGTTCATGCATATTTCTTCATAGTCTCGTAATGGCATTTTTTTAGCGTGTTTTACTGTTTTTTATTTGATAATATTATAGAACAAACATTTACGAAGATTACAGTATATCATATATACTGATAAACCAGTCTATATGATAGTCCATAGATCACTATATCTCTTTGTCGGGCGCCCCGCAGGCCCCTATGCAGTCTCGCAATTCAAAACATTGTCGCTTGTGCAGTCCAGGTATACAGTGGTCTATGAGCTATATAATGTATCAATGCTTATAGCAGTTGGATAGGTTAGGGATTTATACCTCTCCATGGTTAGCCTGCATCAAAAATATTTATAATGAATGTGGTATGTCAGGTATGTGGTTGTTGCAAGATGTCCCTAACACAACATGGGTTAAAAAGGCCGTGGAATTGAGATTGAAAGACCAGTGGATTGCAACTTAGTAACAAAATCTTTATGTAGCAACTACAAGCTGTTTAACCCATTCACTGTGGCTGGTACAAATACGGTCTCTCAGGTATTTAAGGGTTCACTGCGGCTGGTACATATATGGTTTCTGTATTCAAACTGCGCGCTCAATGATATTATGGGTAAATATTCGTTGTGATAGGCTTGTATGGCAACAGTGTCAAGTGTTGCGATATAATAGAACCTCTTTTTCTGCTTGCGTGAGTTAGTATGACTAATAAGGTCAAGCGGTACAGTACGACGTGTTGACGCTGCCGCGCCCTCTACTTCAATGGCGAGGCTAAATAGTCAAGATATTCAATATATTCTTGATGGATATAAAACAGAAGTATGAATGAATGAATGAATGCATGAATGAAGCATTTATGTACCAAAATAAGCTATATTATGTTGAGTAGTAAGTAGTTTCATTGTGCGTCTGGCAGCACGGCCACGGCCCTGTTGCTGCACTTTGACTTAACTCTTCACTTAGCTGGTAGCCTCCACCAAGACAAAACATAGATTTTCTGGTATGGAATGAGCATCCTATTCATTTAGGCACTTTAAAATATGATCAATAATTATTTTATATTTTAATTAAACCTGCCGCACAGGGGGGTAGGCCTATGAATTTGATATCCGCAGTGAAGGGGTTAAGCTAGATTATGGCATGGAATGGTACATTGTAAATTTACAGAAGAGCAGCCGAATCATGGTGACTAGATTAAGAACTAGTAATAACAGATTGCCTGTAAATGCTGGTAGATATGAAGGTGTAAATAGAGAAGATCGGATCTGTAACAAGTGTGACGCTAGAGTTGTAGGAGATGAGTTTCATGTCCTTTTTAAATGTAATAACAGTGAAATTGTGAGGTTACGTGACATGTATATACCAAACTATTATACATATAGGCCAACAAATTTCAAATATATTTCGATGATGCAAAACACCATTGTAAATGTAATTAAGAATTTATCTTTATTTTTGAGGTCAGTGCTAAGTATGTTTAGATGAGTATTATGTATAGTTAGTCATTAGTCTTTTCCAATTATTTTTTCTTGATACCTATTTTTTGTTTTTTATGTTTTTTTTTTTTGCTTAGTTATGTAACATTATATTTGTATGATTTAAATTGTTGAATCCTCTGGGAGCTGTGCTCCATACTTTTTTATAAAGTCTGAGCTTACCCAATAAATTCAATTCAATTCAATTCAATTCAATGGACCAATTTACTCTACTTGAGGTAAGGATTGATTTGACATCTTCAAGCCTCAAATAGTTGGGCAGTGATGTTGATTTTTCTATGTGAACAGTATTTTTGATGATACAGCCAATTTAAGTGCAGGAAAATGTATACGCTCTAAAACGACTGGCGCCATGTTGTGACGTCACTAGCTTAGACAACAGAGCAAAACAGCTGTCAAGCGGCCGCTACTATTATGTACTACCTACTAATACACCAACTTGCATTACCCCTACTACCGCAAGATGACCAGTAATCCTCCTTCAAGTGATGTAGTAGGTATTCACTGTGTTTGTGAATATGTAAGTTGTAGTTTATAAGGAAAAAGTGGATAGACAGAGCAAAGTGGCCCGTGACACCAGACAAGTGATGACTTCTGGGATCGGCATTCCTTATAGGGAGCTTAAATGAACCTGCAATGACATGTACAGCTAGACAGATAGACGAACTCATAGAGGAACAGGTAGAAATGTATGGTTAGTAAAGGTTGTAGTGGTGAGTAGAGTGACGAAGGGTGTATGTTTTGCTTATGTGGGGAAAGAAAGCCATACATTTCTACCTGTTCCTCTATGAGTTCGTCTATCTGTCTAGCTGTACATGTCATTGCAGGTTCATTTAAGCTCCCTATAAGGAATGCCGATCCCAGAAGTCATCACTTGTCTGGTGTCACGGGCCACTTTGCTCTGTCTATCCACTTTTTCCTTATAAACTACAACTTACATATTCATAAACACAGTGAATACCTACTACATCACTTGAAGGAGGATTACTGGTCATCTTGCGGTAGTAGGGGTAATGCAAGTTAGTTAGGTTAGTAAAATAAAACTATAATTTGCGGTTTGCTGAGCCAAAACAAGCCGATCAGCTGATCAGGCGAGATCTGAGTTTGCAGTTACTACGTCACAACCAATGACAGCGCGTTCTGCCGTGTTGTGATATTTTGGCCCCAAAAAGGCCATATATTTCATTTATGGTGCATTTCTCAGCAAAAAGAATATGAGTACAGTGATATGTAGCCTATATTGCACCCAAAGCTTTATAATACTCCGTGTTTTAGGTGTGAGTAAATTGGTCCATTCACATGTCAACAAACATTGATTTCCGACAAAAACGAGAGCCAGATTACCGTATTTTATGGCTTATAAGACGCTGCATCTTGGAAGACGCACCCTGATTTTGGAAAGAAATTTCTAAGAAAAAAAAAAAAAAAAAAAAAAACTTGTCCGATATACAGTCATTTCCACACAAGAACACACTCACTATTCATTATCTTCATTCAGCACTGCTCATCAGCCATTTTTATTTTCTAGCTTGTATGCGATAGTATAAGTAAATCATCATGTTGGCTGGCTGAACATGTACACGCAGGTCGGACGTCGGGAGTGAAAACAAAGCCGACCGCAACAGTGCGCAGCTGCGTGCCTGGCGGGCCGACTGCCGATCAACTGAGTCTGGCTTTGTCGTCCTGAGTGTAAACACCTCGCATGTCCTCCCGTGCCTCACTACGTTGCCTGCCTCCTGTGCCTCACCACGTATTGTTTGAATTTTCCTGTATGCGTGTAGTATTTGTGGTGTCTGCACATACACAAGTATACAAGCTTTGATAAAATTAACACACAAAGTTCCTTATACACGGAATGGCTGTTGGCGCCAATCTGCCAAGGCGGAATGGCTCCTAACCTATGCTCCTACAACATTCGTCTAGGAAGACGCATGAGTATTTTTCAGGGTATTTTTTAGAGGAAAAAGTGCGTCTTATAAGCCGTAAAATATGATATACTGTAAACCCTCGCTTATTACGGACCATTTAGGGGAAGGAGGTGATGTTATATCCGAAAATTCATTATACACTGGTACCTTGACTTACGTGTGCACGAACTTACGAGTTTTCCGAGTTACAAGCAGTCGCTCGGTCAATTTTTTGCTTTGAGTTGCGAGCCAAAATCCGAGTTACGAGCCAGCTTCAGATACGCCGCCGCTAGTTGGCGCAGCGAACGCCACAACATCCGCCCAGCATCCCGCGTTCATCCCGTTCACTTCACGTGGTTACCTCGCCGTGGAAGCATCTCTGATGTGTTGTGCTCGCGTTTTGTGCAGTATTTTGCCAAATTTCTTTTTTCTAACCATGGATCCTAAGAAAGTGAGTGCAAAGGACAGTGCTGAGAAGAAGAAGCGGATGATGTCCATTGAATTAAAGCATGAAATCATAGGAAAACATGAGCGAGGTGTGCGTGTAGTCGACTTGGCGAGGCAGTACGAGCGTAGTACTTCTACAATATGTACCATACCAAAGACTACTCTATACTGGACTTGCTACTCGTGCCCCGCGCCAACCCGCCCATGACCAGTGGAGGCCAGTTTTGCGATTCCTGCCATTTTAGAACATCACCCCTATTTCCCTTCCTAAGGTTTATCAGTATATATGATATACCGTTATCTTCGTAACTGTTTGTTCTATAATATTATCAAATAAAAAACAGTAAAATACACTAAAGAAATGCCATTATGAGAGAGTGAAGAAATATGCATGACCTCAATATATACTTAAACCCTTCGCCATTTAATATATTGCGAGAAAACATTTTAGATGCTAGCGATAGAAAGAAACGGATTTTCATTAGCTTTCCATTGATATATTTCGTTTTCTGATAAATGAATTACCACCATGCCTAAATTAGCGTTAACTAAAAAAATAACATCATCAATCGTATCGGCAAGTAAAAAAGTGTTCCATGAATACAGTAGACTATGGCTTATCAGTATAAATGATACACTGTTATCTTCGTGAATGTTTGTTCTATAATATTATCAAATAAAAAACTGTAAAATACACTAAAGAAATTCCATTATGAGACTGAAGAAATATGCATGAACTTATATTCACTTAAACTCATCGCAATTTAATATTTTGCGAGCAGACTTTTTACATGCAACATATCAATAGAAGCGGAATTTAATTAGCTTTCCATTGCTATATTTCATTTTCTGATAAATGAATTAGAACTATGCATAAATTAGCGTTAACTAAATAAATAACATCATCCATCGGGTAATTATCCCGATAGATGATGTTATTTTTTTAGTCAACGCTAATTTATGCATGGTTATGATTCATTTATCAGAAAACGAAATATAGCAATGGAAAACTAATGAAAATCCGCCTCTTTCTATTGCTAGCATCTAAAATGTTTTCTCGCAAAATATTAAATGGCGATGAGTTCAAGTGAATATTAAGTTCATGCATATTTCTTAACTCACTCATAATGGCATTTCTTTATTGCATTTTACTGTTTTTTATTTGATAATATTATAGAACAAACATTTACGAAGATAACGGTATATCATATATACTGATAAACCATAGGAAGGGAAAAGGGAGTGATGTTCGAAAATGGCAGGAATCGCAAAACTGGCCTCCACTGGAAATAGCCCAAAATGAGTAGCAAGTCCAGTATAGAGTAGTCTTTGACCATACTGAAGCAGAAAGAGTCGATAAAGGCTATAACGCCAGCCAAGGGCGTTAAAATAATTTCTAAGCTGCGGACCCCTGTCCATGAAAAGATGGAGAAACTGCTGTTGTTGTGGTTGACTGAGAAGCAGCTCGCAGGAGATACCGTGATGGAGGGTATCATCTGCGAGAAGGCACGAGCCATTTACGCTGATTTGCTGCAGCAGACCCCAGGCACTTAAACGGACGAGGTATCGGAAGAGTCGTTTAAAGCCAGTTGAGGCTGGTTCGACAATTTTAGAAGGAAGAATGGCATTCACTCCGTCGTCAGGCATGGTGAGGCAGCGAGCTCGGATGTAAAGGCAGCTGAGGATTACCTCAAAACTTTTGCCAAAATGATAGCAGCCGAAGGATACATCCCCCAGCAAGTCTTTAACTGTGACGAGACAGGGCTCTTCTAGAAGAAGATGCCAAGGAGGACTTACATAACGGCAGAAGAGAAGATGCCAGGCCACAAACCAATGAAGGATAGGTTAACCCTCGCACTGTGCGCCAATGCGAGTGGCGACTGCAAGATCAAGCCGCTGTTTGTATATCATTCGTAAAAGCCTTTAAGTCGCATAAGATTCTAAAAGAAAAACTGCAGGTTATGTGGAGGGCAAACCCGAAGGCGTGGGTCACCAGGAAGTTCTTTGTGGAGTTGGTAAACCTGGTCTTTGGTCCTGCCATTAAGAAGTATCTCCAGGAAAATAACCTACCCCTGCAAGCCCTTCTCGTCCTGGACAATGCTCCTGCTCACCCACCAAACCTCGAAGACGACATCCTCAAAGAGTTCATATTTATAAAGGTTCTCTATCTACCACCCAACACCACCCCTATCCTGCAGCCCATGGACCAGCAGGTGATTTCTAATTTCAAGAAGCTCTTCACCAAGCAACTGTTCTGCCGCTGCTTTGAGGTGACGGAGAGCACAAACCTCACCCTTCGAGAGTTCTGGAAGAATCACTATAACATCATGATATGCCTCAGATCATAGACCACTGTATACCTGGACTGCGCACGAGACAATGTTTTGAATTGCGGGGCTGCATAGGGGCCTGCGGGGCGCCTGACAAAGTGATATAGTGGTCTATGGACTATCATATAGACTGGTTTATCAGTATATATGATATACTGTAATCTTCGTAAATGTTTGTTCTATAATATTGTCAAATAAAAAACAGTAAAACACACTAAAGAAATGCCATTACGAGACTATGAAGAAATATGCATGAACTTAATATTCACTTAACTCTTTGCCATTTAAAACTTTGCTAGTCAACTTTTATCATGAAGGGTATCAATAGAAGCGCAATTTTATTAGCTTTCCATTGCTATATTTCGTTATCTGATAAATGAATTAGAACCATGCATAAATTAGCGTTAACTAAATAAATAAAATCATCAATCGGGTAATTTTCCCGATTGATGAGGTTATTTATTTACTTATATATTTCGTTTTCTGATAAATGAATTAGTACTATGTATAAATTAGCGTTGACTAAATAAATAACCTCATCAATCGGGAAAATTACCCGATTGATGATTTTATTTATTTAGTTAACGCTAATTTATGCATGGTTCTAATTCTTTTATCAGATAACGAAATATAGCAATGGAAAGCTAATACAATTGCGCTTCTATTGATATCCTTCATGATAAAAGTTGACTCGCAAAGTTTTAAATGGCGAAGAGTTGAAGTGAATATTAAGTTCATGCATATTTCTTCAGAGTCACGTAATGGCATTTCTTTAGCGTGTTTTACTGTTTTTTATTTGATAATATTATAGAACAAACATTTACGAAGATTACAGTATATCATATACTGATAAACCAGTCTATATGATCCGTATATATATATATATGAATCCGAGCGGCCCTCCGATTACAGGCCCTTGTGCGACAGGCCGATATTCCGTGCGCAGTCCAGGTATACAGTGGTCTATGCTCAGATTTATCGATATGGCCTGGCAGGGTGTTACAAGAAGGACCTTGACCTCTGCGTGGCAGAAGCTGTGGCCTGAGGTTGTGTCCGAAAGGGACTTCGAAGGATTCGAACCCGAAGCGGCAGTGGTGGAGGAGATTGTGACCCTAGGAAAGTCCATGGGCCTGGAGGTGGATGAAGGAGACGTGAACGAGTTCGTCGAGGAGCACTCCGAGGAACTGACGACGGAGGAGTTAAAGGAGCTAGAGACGCAGCAGCATACGAAGGTTTTGCAGGAAATTGGTACTCCGGAGGAGCCAGAGGCCTCCGGGAGGAGGTTATCTCTACAAATGAGATAAAGGAAATGTTGGGCATGTGGGAGATTCTTTCAGAGTTTATTGAAAGGAAACACCCAGAAAAAGTTGCAACTGGTCGTGCATCTGCGCTATATAATGACACTTGCCTAACTCATTTCCGAAACATTCTGAAAGGGAGGATAAAACAAACCTCCTTGGACAGGTTTTTATTGAAACGCCCTGCAGATGAAAGTGAGGAAAGCGTGGCGAAAAGGACAAAAATCAGTGAAGAAGATTAAGTTAAAGTAATCGTTCAGACCATTTCATCATTCCTGATTTAATGCAGTCAAAATAAAGCCATTATCGAGTATATCAACAATATGTTGCCACTTTTTGCATCCAGTCACCCGATTTTAAATGATCCGCATTCAAAATCTGTAAATTCCCCGAGGGCAGTCAGGCGCAAAGGAAGAAATTTGGCACAGAAAGTTATATTTCGTCTCTTAACTTATTGTCCAAGCGAGCGAAGCGAGCTTTTAGCATTTATGCTAAAATTTGTAATATATTGTGTCTGGCGACATTAGTGCAGTGGCGAAAGTAGTGCATTAGTGCAGTGAAAATAGAATGTGTTCGTAGCCTTCACAACAACAGTGTCTTTTAGCGTCGCCGAGAGGCAGGCCGCTTGTGTTAGGCCTCATATAACCACTATAACTCGTGTTTCTAATGCCGTTATAGGTGTTATTTAGAGTTAGCGTGGTATTATATACGTGGTAGGGTGTGTGTGAGGTGTTAAATATGCCATTTCAGCCGTGGGTACAGAGAAGAGGAGGAATAACAATTATGAAATACCACCACCACCACCACCACACCACCACCACCATCAGATTGATTAATTATCGTACAACCTTAGGTAAAATCATATACACTACCCTCCCGAGTTTCACGCTATGCGAGTTTCGCGATCCTCGAGTTTCGCGCTGAGTCCTAAATTCTTACCATCCCGAGTTTCGCGTTTTTTTTTTTTTTTTTTTTTTTTTTTTTTTTTTTTTTTTTTTTTTTTTTTTTTTTTTTTTTTTGGTGTGTGTGTTTGTGTGCTTACAGCGCCGTTAGGCAGTGACCTACAGGGATGGGATGGTAGGCCCTGGAGGTTAATTTGAGGGCTGTCATGGTTGGCCCTTGCCCGTGGTGGCGCAGACAGAATTTCTATAGTGACGCCCGTGATTCTCATGCCGCCCCCTGTGTCCTCCGATGCTTTCGCAATCGAAAGTAGAGTTAATGGGCAGCGTGTGGGTGTTCTTAGGCGAGAAAGATTTTAAGTGGATTTTACAGCCCTCATCAAGGATCGAACTCGGGTCACCGAGAACGCCACTCGGAGACTTCTTCTTCTTGTGACCTTTTCTGCTTAGTATCACTTTGTAGGCCGTCTGTCAAGCTCGTACTCGAGCTTGACACATATCTTGACGCTAACCACTCTGCTACCGCCTCCCATAAGAGACCTACGGAACACGTCTTCCTACCTTCCTGCTTAGTATAGTATTATAATAGGCTTAGTATAGCTTGTATGTAGTTTTGCTTTGTTTTTTTCCTTTTGTTTGTGTTTTCCTCTACAGGAGCAGCCGGTGTCGCATAAGATAGGTAACACCTCGAAATAAGTAGCACCTTACCTTACACCCCTGCCGTTCCTTACTTATTTACCACAAAATTCTCCTTTATAAATGATTAACCATTACGTGTGTGGTACTGTCGTTTCTGGAGGTACTGGAGGAGACAAGAGAGAAGAGAGGAAGGCATTGTGACAGTGTTATTGCTGTATAACACTGTCACACAACCATCAGCTGACAAGATATGTGTCAAGCTCACTCACTCAGACCAAAACAGCATCCGCTGGGTGACTCCCAACTCAAGCTCCTCTCCTCCCTCCTCTTCTCTACGTAGTGTTGGCTGAAGCCACCACCCCGGGAGGCGGGTCACAAACCCTAGGCTAACACCCAGTATCCATTCATTGCTGGGTGGACAGGGGCTTGGGGCATTTTCAGGATATTTTTTTGGGGAAAAAGTGAGTTTTATATAAGCTGTAAAATACGGTAGGTACACAGCCCTCAAGTTAACCTCCAGGGCCTACCATCCCACCCCTGGAGGTCACTGCCTAATGGCGCTGTAGGCACACACACACACACACACCAATAAAAAAAAATAAAAAAAAAAAAAAAAATAAAAAAAAAAACACCGGACTAAATAAGTATTTTTACAGTGTTTTCAATACCCGAGTTTCGCGATCCGCGAGTTTCGCGCTATGCCTCCAGAAGAAAGCAAGCGCGAAACTCGGGAGGATAGTGTAGTCAGTAAATTACTTTATAATTTTAGTAAATAACTTGTAATTTACCTTAGTAAATAACTTGGTAATTTTACTCACCCCAGTTTGAATGTCGTAGCATTGGATTTTCAATCTCGTGTATTGAAAATAGACCCTAATTTACACATTTCGTATCATCGGATTCTCGTATATCGAATGCTCGTATAACGGGACCTCCCTGTATTGTATATACAATTTTTTTTTTCTCTTTTTTACCCATATCAGAGGAGGACATTGCATAACTCGGCATATTGAATAACTCGGCAAGGGCCAGAGCCCCTATCGTGCCGAGTTATAAGGGTTTTACTGTAGTAGACTCAGAAAAAAATATAGTACTTGAAGAATTTTGGGTGTTTCTGATATATTTTTTTTGCGATATGGCATATACTTGCATCTTGTATGGGTGCAGCAAGAAAGCTGTGCCTTTCCCGAAAACTTAGCACCCATTTCCAACCTATACGGCGACGATATATGTGTGCAGACGTGTGGAGCGGCGGGTAGTAGCGGGCGGTGTGTGGCAGATTGTCTCACTGAGCGAGACAATCTGCCACACACCGCCCGCTACTACCCGCTGCTCCCCGCCGCTCCATACGTCTGCACACATATATCGTCGCCGTATAGGTTGGAAATGGGTGCTAAGCTCTCGGGAAAGGCACAGCTTTCTTGCTGCACCCATACAGGATGCAAGTACAGGAGAACCTCGTTTAACCGGCATTTAAAACAACGGCAGCCTCAAAACAACGGCACTAATCGACCCAGGCTTTTTTTTTTTTTTTTTTTTTTTTTTCACTGATAAACTCTGGCACTCTCTTCCTGTTTCTGTTTTTCCACTTTCCTATGACTTACATCTTTTCAAAAGAAGAGTAACAAGACACCTCCCGAACTAAATTGGCTCACCCCACTTTTTTATTTTATTCTCTGACTGTCTTCTTTATAGGGACTGGCAACTAAGCGGGCTTTGTGTTACCCATTTTTGTTGTGCCCTTGGCCAGTTCCTTGTGATGGGGGGAAAAAAAAAAAAAAAAAAAAAAAAAAAAAAAAAAAAAAAAAGGGATTTTGGGGGATTCCATAAGAGTAACTCTCAAAACAACGGCAAAATGAGTTATCCGGCATGCGCTGCCCCCCCGAGGGTGCCGGATAAACGAGGTTCTCCTGTATATGCCATATCGCAAAAAAAAAATATCAGAAACACTCAAAATTCTTCAAGTACTATATTTTTTTCTGAGTCTACTACGTGTATTTGTATCTGGGCCGGGGTGGGAGGCTTCCTGCTGTGACGTCACCAGCATGTTTCCCGCCACGGCTGGAATATTGTTTTTTGGACGCTTTTTACAAAAGTCATGTTTTTAGGGAAATAAGGTTTGGAAATGAATATTTTTTTGTGGATTAGGTATTTTGAATGAACATTCAGCATACGTAATTATGCAAAGAAAAAATGGGTCTGGACGATTACTTTAAGCGAAAGTAAAGTGAATTTTTTTTTTTTTTAATTTCAGCAATTAAGTTCAGCTATAAAGTGTAGCGAGTAAGTTAAGTTAAGAGATTAAGCGATAGAGTTTATAACGAACGAAAGCGACCGAAAAAGCACAAAACGAAGTCCTCCAATCTCCTCCACCTCTGCCAGCATCTTCCGTTAGCCCTAGTCATCTGATCTCCAAGGTAAATACACTTTATAAAACCAGTTTATTTCTTTACATTCTCTTTTATTATGTTTTTATACAATATTTGTCATTTATAAATACATTTTTCTTATTTAAAAACATGCAACAAAAAATTGGGGTGGTTTTTTGGGGGCTAGAACGGATTAATGGTATTTCAATTAATTTCGATGGGGAAAATTGATTTGATATACGAGCAAATTGAGTTACGAGCTCGATCAATGAACGAATTAAACTTATAAGCCAAGGTACCACTGTATATGAGGGATCCGAACTTTCCCCATATAACAAACTTTGATCGTTATATGAGGTGAAAGTTAGTTATTTCTGACCATTTTCGTGTATAATGGGAGGCAGGCTAATGAGGCACAGGAGGACACGGGTGGAGGTGTTTACAAATGGGCGGACAAAGCTAGAGTTATCAACACGCCACGCCCGCTTGGCTTTGTTTCCAATACCGCCTACCAACCTGCATGTACATGTTCGGGCAGCCCACCACCGAACCGAAACCCGCATTTACCGAACTTTCTCGGTAAATCCCCGCATGTACCAGACTGGCAGAAAAAGTTATTTAAAGCCGAAATCTGTTATATACAAGTCCGTAAAAACGAGGGTTTACCGTATATATTAGGGTGCTCCTTATTTGATGGGAATTTTGATTTTTCTAAATTTTACCCGGGACGGGCGGTCAAAGTGTTTCATTTGCTCGAAGAACAACGTATGTAGAGATCTGTCTAGAAATATTAATATTTAGGGGTCGCGCAATGAGGTTGAAGTTTATTATTTTCTGTAAGAATTGGACATTTTCTATGTGCCGATATAGGTCATTTTCAAAATTATTTGTCACTTAACAGATTTCAATGTTGCATTATTTGAGGTAATAAATGTAGTTGTAAGCACGTTTTATTTCACAGCGTTGATTCTAGGTCCCCCTCTTCTCGAGTACTAGCCCCTCTAGGGGGGGTCTCATGGGCGCCCATCTCCCACTCTTTGTCGCCCAGTTCACAGTCCCTGTGGACTTTCGGGCGTCGGGGTATTTCCTCCGGTGTTCCTCAACGACTTGGAGGAGGAACTGCCTCTGCTCTTCGTTCTTGGTGAGGGCCAGGTTGAAGTCCTGCATCAGGGCGACGCCTCGCTCAGCGAAGTCGTTCACAGTGCGCAGTTCCTTGACGCAGGCGGCGGCGGCGGTGTATCACGGATTGTCGGGGCACGCCGTTGGGTCGACTGCCAGAAGACCCGCATCCAACCCAAGGATCTTGAAGAAGGACGGCGTGACAGACGTCACGTAACTTGCAACAGTTTTCTTTGCCAGATCAGTGGATGTAAGCTCGACCGTTGCTCGTTGAGGAGGGTCGTCGGAACCCTCTTCCTCCTGCAGAGCTCTCAACATCTCCCGCTTCGTCTCAATGGCCAGGTGATCGTCGAAGAACGCAAGAGCAACCCTCCTCTCGCTCAAATACCAGAGATGGCACCCGAAGACCGTTGCCGTCGCCATGGCCACTGCCCTGTCGGGGTAGGACACCAACATCTTGAGCAGTTGGAGGTCTCGTGCCGGGTTCACAGTCGGGGATGTCGCACGGAACCAAGACGACACGTACGTCGAGACGGTGAAAGAAACGAAGCGTCAAATTCCAGATTTCTCTCCTGCAGTGAGGCGGAACTGCTCTTGATCGCGGAACAGTTAGATCTTGATGGCGTAAATGATTTTTGCCATCAAGCGGGCACGGTGGAGGGCACCAGGACGCAATATCCTAACCCCGCGCAGCGGCTGTCCGCCCAGGATGATCAGCGACAGCTCCAGCAGTTATTTCTGCCCGGCTGACATGTTTTAACTTAGTGACGAAATCCAGTCCGAAACGTGACATAGAGAGGGAGTGCCCAGAGAGATACTTTCACCACACAACCAGTACAAACATGTTTGAAAGGGCTTCCTAGATTCAAAGCTGTGACATACAAGCCAAAATGTCATGCATGTATTATTATAATTTACCAAGAACCGTAGTAAAATTATTGTGAAATATGTCAGATTTTAGACTCATTGTGCGACCCCTAGAAATAAATATTTTTCAATAATATTTTGCACACGCCGTTTTTAGAGTAAATGAATCAATATGACTGCCCGTCCCAGTTGAAATTCGAAAATTGCCAAATAAGGGACACCCTAGTATATAATTATACAGTGGTACCTTGACTTACAAGTTTAATTCGTTCATGGATCGAGCTCGTAACTCAATTTGCTCGTTTATCAAATCAATTTTCCCCATTGAAATTAATTGAAATACCATTAATCCGTTCCAGCCCAAAAAAAAAAAACCCAATTTTTTTGACTGGACTTCACTCACCCTCCGCCATTTGCATTCGCCAGTGTTTACAGTCTGTGTATCAGCTGTTGGAAACAGCTGTGGGTGGAACTGCCGCTAAATGTACTGCACTTACCCTCCGCCATTTGCATTCGCCAGTGTTTGTTTATACTCTGTGTATCAGCTATTGGAAACAGCTGTGGGTGGAACTGCCGCTAAATGTACTGCACTCACCCTCCGCCATTTGCATTCGCCTGTGTGAGCACAACACAACAGAGATGCTTCCACGGCGAGGTAACCATGCAGGTGAAGTGAACGAGTGAAACGCGGGATGCTGGGCGGATGTTGTGGCGTTCGCTGCGCCAACTAGCAGCTGCGTATCTGAAGCTCGCTCGTAACAAAACACAAAAAAAAAAAAAAAAAAAAAAAAAGCTCGTAATTCAGATTTTGGCTCGCAACACAAAGCAAAAAAATTGACTGAGCGACTGCTCGTTACTCGGAAAACTCGTAAGTTGGGGCACTCGTAAGTCAAGGTACCACTGTATATATATATATATATATATATATATATATACCGTATTTGCTGGCGCATAAGATGCAGTTTTTTCCCTTCAAAAGGAATGCAAAGTTCACCCTGCGTCTAATACGGCCATATTAGCGAATGAGAGGTCGGGCAGAGAATGCAGAACAGCCGGTGGTGTATTAATTACTAAAGGGGTCTGGAGTGATCTGTGTTGAGAAGTAGTCCACTGAGCTTAAATTTGTAACTGTGTTATCAACAGTAATGCATAATAAGAAAAGGTTGGAGTTTAAGAGAAAACAAGAGCTGGGGCAACAAGATAGCAAGATGGCTGTGTCAAATGTAAACATCATCCACCTCCCGCTGCTGCTCTCCATTGTAAAACTTCTGATATCTCAGGTCTGCCGCTTCACCTGGGATACTTCACTCGGCGACGCCTTCCGCGCACCCACCATGGGTCATTACCGCTCAGACTCCTCCCCGCAACCATGGAAAAGATAAACATCCTGCATATTAGATGTTGCCTTAACCCACATTCGACTCGGGCTACACAAGTTGACACAACAGTTGGAAGGAGATGATAGAAGGGAGGCAGAAAATAGTGATGGAATTTTCGCTGGAATGAGTATTGTTGATAATGGAATAGTGAAACAAAGAGCGTGTTAAAGTTTTATTTGAAGGAGTGTGAGCGGTGAGAGGGAGGTGTAGTATCTTGGGGATTGTCTGTCTATACACACAAGGATGGAGAAAGGGCGTCGTGGCTTTGTAGTTTATTTGACAGCGAGTCATTGTACAACGTGGGGACAAGAGGTGCGTGGCGTGTGTGTCTCTGTGTGTCCTGTGGCTGACTGAATTACCTTGCTGGTGTTGCAGTTGTGTCGGCGAGGACAAGTCAAGTCAGGTCAGCGTCAGGTCACCCTCTAATCCTGGTCCCAGACAGGGGGGTGGCCTAATCCAATGCAGGTGTGTATGTGCGTGTGTGTGTTAGCACCGCTACAGTGGTAAGCAAGGTGGGATAGGAGACAGCATAGGCCTTTGTACCACCTCGACCCATCAATCCTCACCCCTGTACCTCTACGCACCGCCCCGCAAACATTGCTACGCTTCACACTGCCATATTATTGTTAATTTTCGTTTTTTCTCTATATCATCTGTTACTAAACCAAACCCCACCTCTAACCTAACCTAATCTGATTTAACCTAACTTAACTTTCTGGTGTCGGTACTACGTGTAATGCCATTATTATTTTTTTTCGCCATGGGAAATGGGGCTCAAAATACTCAGAATGAAGAAAGCTACACGGTGATGTACAGTCGGCGCAAAAAAACTTAGGACGCCAAAAAACTTGGGGCGGGAATAACGTCCTTAGCTGTTTTGACTATTTTGGTGGGAGCGATTGAATTTTTTTACGTTTTTTGTATATCTGGCAGTGTATTAGGGTTTCTGCTGTAGATTCCTCGCTCCTGCCTGCTCTGTATCTTCCAAGTCATCATAGGAAGAGGTTGTTGTGTTTGGTTCTCCAACCTTCCTACACCCCCATTTGCCCCTCCATCTTCTACCGCCTTCTCCAGGTCTAATAAAGCATTATGACGGGCAAATCTCTATCAATTGTGAAGAAGACACATATAGTAACCTTGTATCGAAGTTGGAAAACAATTGGCCAGATAGCGAGGGAGATGTGTGTTTCCAAACATACCGTCTCGGTGTGGTGCAGGCGGGCGCAAGATGGTGAGTTAAGGACTGTTTTGGCGTGGAAGAAAGGGTCATGGCGGCTAAGAAAAACTTCAAAGAAGACTGATCAACTGCTCAAAATGATTATTGACATCAACAAACCTTAAGAGCAGTTGATCAGTCTTCTTTGAAGTTTTTCTTGGCCGCCATGACCCTTTCTTCCACGCCAAAACAGTCTCTAACTCACCATCTTGCGCCCGCCTGCACCACACCGAGACGGTATGTTTGGAAACACACATCTCCCTCGCTATCTGACCAATTGTTTTCCCACTTCGATACAAGGTTACTATATGTGTCTTCTTTACAATTGATGGAGATTTGCCCTGCATAATGCTTTATTAGACCTGGAAAAGGCGGTAGAAGATGGAGGGGCGAATGGGAGTGTAGGAAGGTTGGAGAACCAAATACAACAACCTCTCCCTATGATGACTTGGAAGATCCAGAGCAGGCAGGAGCGAGGAATTGTCAGCAGAAACCCTAATACACTGCCAGATATACAAAAAACATAAAAAAATTCAATCGCTCGCACCGAAATTGTCAAAACAGCTAAGGACGTTATTCCCGCCCCAAGTTTTTTGGCATCCTAAGTTTTTTTGCGCCGACTGTAGGTAAGAGTTCTAGGACTTTTGAAAGCCCACTACCAAAATAATACCAATATCTATACTGCAAATTTTCCACAAAGTCTAAACACATGGCAGAAAAGCAACAAAGGCATACTTACAACATTAAATCTAAGCTATATGTCATAGGTAGCAAAATATTAGAATGTCAATTCGTGGGGGCATTCTGCAATATATTATGACCGATTTTGGTTACCCTGTCATTCCCTTTACATTTTAAGTAGTATAATTTTTTATTCACATTCACTGCACTGTGAATATTGTATTTAGGTACATGCTCATAATCATTTGCTTTCCCCCTTCAAATCCTTTTTTTTTTTTAATAACTTTTGAAAAATTTACGAAGAAAAGAAATTCCCTCAAAAACACCAATATATATTTTTTCTAAAAACATCCTTGTATAATAGGGGTGCGTCTTATGCGCCGGCAAATACGGTATATTCACTAAAACCCTTATAACTCTGCACGATAGGGGCTCTGGCCCTTGCCGAATTATGCAAATGCTCTCCTGATACAGGTTGACCATCACTAATCTGGCAATCAATATTCCGGTTCCATCAGTTTTCAGTCATGAATTTTGGAGGGCAGTTTCAAATTTCCCGGGTTGGCGTGCCACTGTTTTCGAGAGGCGCCGTTTGTTTTGATTGGAGCTGTACCCAGAACCAGCTGTATGCCTACGCTTCCGACAGCAAACAGGCATTCCTTCTCATTTATTTGCCCTAATTGTTAAATATCTGCTGCTGTATAGCCCCATCATGGATTTGGCGAATAAAAGAAGTGACGTTGTTTTTTTTTTTACTGATGAACCTGTAGAATTATCGTATAATATCGTACGATATAGTTAAATTATCGTACAAAACGTACCTTTCCTCACAGCCTCATACCTTCCCTTACATCCTCACATGATAGATATATTGATGTAATGGACCACTATGGCCCGCGCCGTACCTGCAGCCGCGGCGGTACGGGGCTCACCGCCGCGTAGTGTACGAGAACTGCGCGTTCGCTCTTAAGGTCAGACAGATCGCAGAGAAAGTTGAACTGTTAAATACTTGATAGTGGTGTGTCTGTAGAACTGTAAAAGAACTGTAGTCATTTTCTGTTACAATATATACAGCATATATTGTAACAGGTCAGGGGACAAAACATCAATAATCCAGTAATTTCGAAAATCCGGCAGTCCTAAGGTCCCGTGGTTGCCGGATTAGTGATGGGCAACCTGTATGGGTAAAAAAAAAAAAAAAAAATGTAAATATAATATAAATCCACTTAAAATCTTTCTGCACCGTCGAGTGGCCCAAGAACACCCACATGCCCTGTCCATTAACTCTACCTTAGACTGCGAATGCATCGGAGGACACAAGGGGCGGCATGAGCCTGTAATCACAGGCGTCACTATAACAATCCTGCCTGCGCCACCACGGGCAAGGGCCAACCATCACAGCCCTCAAGTGAGCCTCCAGGGCCTACCATCTGAGCCCTGGAGGTCACTGCCTACAGGCGCTATAGGCATAGATGTTAAAAAAAAAAAAAAAAAAAAAAAAAAATGGCCAACTGTCTTTGCCTTGCCGAGTTATATCAAATTCGGAGTTATACAATGCCGAGTTATAAGGGTTGGGTTTTAGTGTATATATATATATATATATATATATATACAATATATATATATATATATTATATATATATATATATATATATATATATATATATATATATATATATATATATATATATATATATATATACAATATATATATATATATATATATATATATATATATATATATATATATATATTGTATATTTATGTATATATATATATATTATTTTTTCTTCACATATAACCTGTTCATCACCACATTTATGATTCCAAAGTTCCATTTTGGAATCTAGGTATTTCATAATGTCAATTATATTGTTGCAATCCTAGTGACCTCCCCTATTTTAACTGCACAAGTGTTTAACAATACAAAAATCTTATTTCCTTCATAAGAATGCTACAGAATTCACATCCAAAGAGATTAGGTACCAGTACCATACTATTCATCTTTTTGGGGAAGTAGGTGGGTATAGAAATACATTTTGATTTTTTTTCTCTATGAAACAAACCTTCAACACAACCAGGTTTCAACCCTTAAGCTTATGTCCTGTTGAAGGTGGGGCGTGAGGATGATGAGGCACGCACAAAGGCATTAGGATGGCTGAAGGAGCTTGAGGAGACACAAAACAAGCTGAACCAGGAGATCCAGAAATACCGTGACAGTGATCCAGAGGTGCTTGGCCAGATGAAGGAAAACATTGAGGTAGGGAAGAGCTATTCATTGATTCAAACTCACCCTAGTTCAATTCGACATTTAGAGCCTATATGCTTACAGTATGCACTTTAATCAACCTAGTCATAGTATTTTCATAAATCACACACACAAGTATTATTTCTTTTAACTCAATCTTATTCTTTGGAATGTTTCGAAAAGAGGGATTGTGTAAACTTAGCCACCTTTATGTATGTGTGGAAATAAGATTCAAAAGAAATTCAACACTAAGGTGGTTACACCCTCATTTGAGAAATAATATTACAAGTGCTCCTTACTGAAAATGGAGAGGCATGAAAGTTGTTTGGAATGCAACTAAACAATGACAAAAGTATACTTGCAAATGAAGGAATGAGAATGAATATATTTACAACAAACATTGTGCCGATGCCGACACGTAAACAAGCTCCCAGACAAATAATTACCGTAAATGGCGGCGTATAAGTCGACCTCATGATTATTAGCTCAAGATTACGGGTTAGGCCTATACTTGCCGTATAAGTCGGCCCCAAAAATACGGTAGGCTACTGGTAGGCCAAAGCTTACAAAGTCTTTACCCCCGTAGTGTATGGTCACGATATATTTGTAGATCAGAATTACCGGTTGTATTGTTAGAGTGTGAGGTACGATGAGTTGGGCGGACAGCGCTGGCGCTGGGCGAGCAGCCAGGCAGTTGTTGTTGTAGTTGTCTGACTGGCCGCTTCGGTTCAGTGGCGTTCCGGTCAGTTGTTTACAATCTGTGTATCGGCTGTTGGAAACAGCCTATGGTTTTGTGTTGATATAAACTGAATTTTTATTATTATTCTATTATTTATATATTAATCTGTGTGTCAAATATGTTAAATAAGTTCACCGAACACAAGTTTTGGTTGGAAATATTTGTGGTAATCTGCTGGAGTTACGGTAAGAGGTGAACAGCGATTGTAAGTAGTGCTGATCCACTTGTTGCTACTCGGTGGTAAAGGTTCGTATTTTATCCTTGCCGTATAAGTCGACCCCTAGTTTTTGAGAGATTTTTTCAGGCTCAAAGAGTGGACTTGTACGCCGCCATTTATGGTATTTATTGGTGATTACCGTAAATGGCAGCGTACAAGTTGACTCTTTGAGCCTGAAAAAATTTCTCCATAACTAGGGGTCAACTTATACAGCAAGAATAAAATGCGAACCTTTACCACCGAGTACCAAACAAGTGGATCAGCACTACTAACAATCGCTGTACACCACTTACCGTAACTCCAGTCAGACAACTACAATATGCGCCACTTCCAGAGCAACAGCGACAACTGGAGAAGATGTTTAGTGGCAGTTTCACCCACAGCTGTTTCCAACAGCTGATAGATTGTAAACACTGGCGAATGCAAATGGCAGAGGGCACCGGTAGGTGCAGTCCAGTCATAGGTACAACCGTGTTTTACTATAATATACAGTATGTAGCGGTACTATCAGGGGAGTATGGTGCTTTTCAAGTGAAAAAAAGAGGCGGACCTACGTATAGTAAAGATTCATATCTTCATATAAGTGTTGTGTTGTTATGTGTTTTCACGACAGGTTACCGTATACCGTACCATAGCCTATCCACATTCAAGCTTTGGCCTACCAGTAGCCTACCGTATTTTTGGGGCCGACTTATACGGCAAGTATAGGCCTAACCCGTAATCTTCAGCTAATAATCTTGGGGTTGACTTGTACGCCTGGTCGACTTACACGCCTGGTCGACTTACACGCCGCCATTTACAGTAACAGTGAAGAAGGAGTTTAAAGGGTCATAAGGCTGGACAACAGCCTCCCATTAGCCTAGATTATGTATTATTATAGGACCTGAGTGGGTGTGGTCCCAAATGGAAAGTGTGTTATTGCTGTGAGCGGTGGTGTTGATAACTAATGGACAATGGCAGATACGCCTAACCGGACTCGACTGGATTTTTCTTGAGTCATCAATTAGGAGGTAAAGGAAGGACATCTAGGGAAGCCAAAGTACAGACTGAATAAAGTAGAAGTGGATAAAGACAAAACAAGATTGGACGTTAGAAGACTGATGAAAGAATTAAAATCTACAGTAGCCTCCCAAGTTTCGCGCTTGCTTTCTTCCGAAGGCATAGCGCTAAACTCGGGTATTGAAAACACTTAAAAAATGCTTATTTATTCCGGTGCGAGGTGTAGTACCGTATTTTACGGCTTATAAGACTAACTTTTTCCCAAAACAATACCCTGAAAAATACTCATACGTCTTTCAAGACGAATGTTGTAGTATAACTATTCGCTGACTTATGACCTACGCAACTTACGACTGTTCGACTTTATGACCGGCGGTAAATGCTGATAAGTGTGCAATTTTTTTTTTTTTTTTAACTTTCTTGTTTTACATTTGTGCCTATAGTGCCTGTAGGCAGTGACTAAGGCCCGGATGGTAGGCCCTAAAGGTTCACCTTAGAGCTGTGATGGTTGGCCCTCGCCCATGGTGGCACAGGCAGGATTTTTATAGTGATGCCTGTGATTAGAGGCTCATGCCGCCCCCTGTGTCCTCTGATGCACTCTCGATCGAAGGTAGAGTTAATGGGCAGGGCATGTGGGTGTTCTTAGGCCACTCGACGGTGGAGAAAGATTTTGGTCCTCATCGGGGATCGAACTCGGTGATACGATGGTTATAACAGTAATGAACAACGAAAATGTTGATAAAATATGACTTAAAGATGATTATACAGGTTGACCATCACTTATCCGGCAACCACGGGACCTTAGGACTGCCAGATTTTCGAAATTTCCGGGTTATTGATGTTTTGTCCCCTGACTCTATATATGCTGTAATGCTGTATATAGGGTCCCGTACACAGGGCCCCGTCTTTCTGCTCTAGTCTCCTGTCCCACTCCTCTGCCTAGGACTGTTACTCTTGATGCTATAAGCCTTTCCCTCTGACTCCTATACGTGTTGCATTCCACAATGACATGTTCTACAGTTTCTTTCTCTCCTACCCTGCAGCTACAATTCTGGTTCTCCAGTTCCCTGTTCCTTCTGTTGACTTCCAAGGTGCCTGTTCCTGCTTTATAGAGTAACTTACTCCCCCAGTCTCCTACATGCCAGGTCACCCCCTCTGGTTTCTGTTTCCACCTGTACCACTGCAACATTGATTTCCTGTCGGAAGGTGAGCATACAGCTGATTCTGGGTACAGCGCCATCAAAACAAACGGCGCCAGGGAACAGGCGCCTTCCATTGGTAGGGAAAGAAAGAGCTACAGAGTGGCAAAGAAGGAAGTTATGTGTCAAGCTCGAGCACGAGCTTGACAGACGACCTACAAAGTGATACTAAGCAGAAAAGGTCACAAGAAGAAGAAGAAGAAGAAGAAACCTCCCGAAAACAGTGGTGCGCCAACCCGGGAAATTTGAAACTGCGCTCCGAAATTCATGCCGGAAAACTGATGGAACCAGAATATTGATTGCCGGATTAGTGATGGTCAACCTGTAATATCATTACACATTATTTTATCATTCTGCCTGCACCACCACGGGTGAGGGCCAACCATCACAGCCCTCAAGTGAACCTCCAGGGCCTACCATCCGGGTCTTAGTAGTCACTGCCTACAGGCGCTATAGGCACAAATGTAAAAAAAAACAAAAAAAACACAATTTTTTCCCTTTTTTTTCTAACATTTATCGACTAACGACCAGAACAACTTACGACCGATCGTTCGGTCCCAATCACGGTTGTAAGTCGACCACTCGGTGTACTTCCTCAGTACTCACTACCTCAGTACAGTAAAAGCCTTATAACTCGGCACTGTATAACTCGGAATTTGATATAACTCGGCATGGCAAAAACAAGGTTGTTTTTTTTTCTTCTCTTTTTTACTTTTTTTTCATTTTTTTTCTTCATTTTTTTTTATTTTTTTATTTTTTACACCTATGCCTATAGCGTGTGTAGGCAGTGAGCTCCAGGGGTGGGATGGTAGGCCCTGGAGGCTCACTCGAGGGCTGTGATGGTTGGCCCTCGCCCGTGGTGGCGCAGGCAGGATTCTTATAGTGACACCTGTGATTCATGACACACAGGCTCATGCCGCCCCCTGTGTCCTCCCATGCACTCGCAGTCGAAAGTAGAGTTAATGGACAGGGCATGGTGTTGCAGTAACTAAGTGCTCAAGTGATGTAAAATTAAGTTGTACAGGTACAGTACTGTATACAATACAGTACTTACAGAGTTGTGATTATAAAGTGATTAAAGTGATACCAGTGTTAAAATGCGACTGAGTCCCCCTAACATCTTCTACATGTTACAACAAGGCTCCCCTCTCCTTGGATTACATGCCTGGCCAGAGCCCCTATCGTGCCGAGTTATAAGGCTTTTACTGTACTTACCTGTAACAAGTATTTCAAATGTCAAAAGACATTCAAATCAACTAATGGCTTCACAGTATGTAATGTATACGTTCTGGAGGCTCGGCAAATTAGTGCCGCCAACAGCGCCATCTATCATCTGCTACCGTAGTGTTGATGTATCATTTACCACCAGGCTGTCACACACGATCCGAACAAAAATGGAATATGCTGCCATTGTATGGTCCCCATATAAAAAGGAGCATGTAAAAAAGTTGGAAAGGATACAGAGAATGGCAACAAAGATGGTACCAGAGCTAGAAAAACTCTCTTATAAGGAAAGGTTGAAAGAAATAAAGCTACCAACACTCTAGCAGAGAAGAGAAAGAAGAGACTTAATAACAATTTAACAATTTTTACAGCAATATAAAGAAGTACAGCTTCCCTCATAGAAATGTAGAAGTTTGGAATGGACTAAATGAGGAGGTGATATCGGCACATAATGTGCACCAATTGAAAGAAAGACTGGCTAAATGTAGATACGGAGACGGGACCACACGTGTGTAGCTCAGGCCCTGTAAAACACAACTACACTACCCTCCCTAGTTTCGCGCTTGCTTTCTTCCGGAGGCATAGCGCGAAACTCGCGGATCGCGAAACTCGAGTATTATAAACCCTGTAAACATGCTTATTTAGTCCGGTTTTTTTTTTTTTTTTTTTGTGTGTGTGTGTGTGTGCCTACAGCGCCATTAGGCAGTGACCTCCAGGGGTGGGATGGTAGGCCCTGGAGGTTAACTTGAGGGCTGTGTACCTACCGTATTTTACAGCTTATGAGACTCACTTTTTCCCCCCAAAAATATCCTGAAAATGCCCCAAGCCCCTGTCCACCCAGCAGTGAATGGGTACTGGGTGTTAGCCTAGAGTTTGTGACCCGCTTCCCGGGGTGGTGGCTTCGGCCAACACTACGTAGAGAAGAGGAAGGAGGAGAGGAGCTAGAGATTGAGCTTGAGTTGGGAGTCACCCAGCGGATGCTGTTTTGGTCTGAGTGAGTGAGCCTGACACATATCTTGTCAGCTGATGGTTGTGTGACAGTGTTATACGACAATAACACTGTCACAATGCCTTCCTCTCTTCTCTCCTGTCTCCTCCAGTACCTCCAGAAACCACAGTACCACACACGTCATGGTAATCACTTATAAAGGAGTATTTTGTGGTAAATAGTAAGGTAAGGTGCTACTTATTTCGAGGTGTTACCTATCTTATGCGACACCGGCTGTTCCTGTAGAGAAAAACACAAACAAATGGAAAAAAACAAAGCAAAACTACATACAGCTATACTAAGCCTATTATAATACTATACTAAGCAGGAAGGAAGGAAGACGTGTCCCGTACATCTCTTATGGGAGGCGGTAGCAGAGTGGGTAGCGTCAAGATATATGTCAAGCTTGAGCACGAGCTTGACAGACGACCTACTAAGTGATACTAAGCAGAAAAGGTCACAAGAAGAAGAAGTTACGAGTGGCTTTCTCGGTGATCCGAGTCCGATCCTTGATGAGGGCTGTAAAATCCACTTAAAATCTTTCTCTGCACTGTTGAGTGGCCTAAGAACACCCACATGCTGCCCATTAGCTCTACCTTCGATTGCGAGTGCATCGGAGGATACAGGGGGCGGCATGAGCCCCCTTCACAGGCGTCACTATAGAAATTCTGTCTGCGCCACCACGGGCGAGGGCCAACCATCAGAGCCCTCAAGTTAATCTCCAGGGCCTACCATCCCACTCCTGGAGGTCACTGCCTAACGGCGCTATAGGCACACACACACACACACACACACACACACACACACACACACACACACACAAAAAAAAAAGCGAAACGTGGGGATATAATTCGCGAAAGTCGGGATGATAAGAATCTAGGACTCGGCGCGAAACTCGAGGATCGCGAAACTCGCATAGCGTGAAACTCGGGAGGGTAGTGTAGGTAAATACAACTACACTACCCTCCCGAGTTTCGCGCTTGCTATCTTCCGGAGGCATAGCGCGAAACTCGCTGATCGCGAAACTCGGGTATTGAAAACACTGTACACAGCGCGCCAAAATATTGTTCGCCGCATCATAACAGACGCTCCCATAAGGGAATTCTGAAAATGTACTCTATAGCAGCCTAGTAACTTCCGAGAGAGATATCCTACATATGGCAGTTTGTTTAAAGCACGGGCAGTCTATCAAGACCGTTGAGGAATGTTCAGATGCCACTTGTCAATTATAGACAAAGCATTTTGAAAAGGATCGCCTCACTCCCCGCGAGTAATTTGAACAGACGCGCGTTGGTATAACTATCATTATTTTCATAATGGATGACAAGAAAGACCTAACAAAGGAGCAAATTAAAGTTATTGTGACTCTACACAAGGCAGAGAGGCCAGAGGAAGAAATATCAAGGATTGTGGGTGTTACGAGGAAATGTGTGATGAAGTAAGTGGTGGAGAGTTTCGTGAAGGATGGCGGGGTGGCAACACCATAACATAAATAAGTGGCCAGGGCGAGGATGTAAAACATCAGCAAGCACAGTAAATGTCATGAAACGTCAAGTGGATGCCCATCCTCAAATAAGAGCAAGAAAATTATTATGATGTGACATTTACATCCTCGCTGTGGCCACTTCTTTATGTTATGGTGTTGCCACCCCACCACCCTTCACGAAACTCTCCACCACTTCATCACACATTTCCTCGTAACACCCACAATCCTTGATATTTCTTCCTCTGGCCTCTCTGCCTTGTGTAGGGTCACAATAACTTTAATTTGCTCCTTTGTTAGGTTTTTCTTGTCACCCATTATGAAAATAATGATAGTTATATCAACGCGCGTCTGTTCAAATTACTCACGGGGAGTGAGGCGATCCTTTTCAAAATGCTTCGTCTATAATTGACAAGTGGCATCTGAACGTTCCTCAATGGTCTTGATAGACTGCCCGTGCTTTAAACAAGCTGCCATATGTAGGATATCTCTCGGAAGTTACTAGGCTGCTATAGAGTACATTTTCAGAATTCCCTTATGGGAGCGTCTGTTATGATGCGGCGAACAATATTTTGGCGCGCTGTGTAAAAACAGTTACAGGTTACAGGCAGTGGATGCCGATCCTCCCATTGACGAAACCGCACCCTCTCTTGACGAAGTCAGAGAGGCTGTAGCAAAGTTGAAGGGTGGAAAGGCAGCTGGTGTTTGTAATATCAGTGCGGAGCTACTCAAAGCTGGGGGTGAGGCCATGATCCGCGGGTTGCATGCTGTCCTGACTGCCGTGTGGCAATCAGGTACCATTCCTCCTGACTGGAAAAGGGGGCTGGTCGTCCCTATCTGGAAAGGGAAAGGGGACCGTCAGGACTGCAACAATTACCGCGGTATTACACTGCTCAGCGTACCAGGCAAGGTGCTTGCCCATCTATTGCTGACACGAATTCGCAGTCATCTGGTGAAGCATCATAGACCTCAGCAGTCTGGGTTCACGCCTGGTAAGTCAACAACGGACCGTATCCTAGCGCTTCGTGTCCTGGTGGAACGCCGACGTGAGTTTCGACGGGATGCTTGCAGCCTATGTTGATCTCAAGAAGGCGTTTGACTCAGTGCATCGTGAGTCACTCTGGGATCTTCTGCGACTTCGAGGGATTCCTGCAAGGACTATTGGTTTGATAACTGGTCTGTATTCTGGGACTGAGAGTGCTGTGAAGTGTGGGGCAGGTGTACCCAGCTTCTTTCCTGTTAATACAGGAGTGAGGCAAGGGTGCGTCCTTGCCCCATCACTTTTCAATGCTTGTATGGACTGGGTATTGGACAGGGTTGTAGATCAAAGTGATTGTGGAGCATCCGTCGGCAACACTAAGATCACTGATCTTGTTTTTGCCGATGATGCAGTAATCTTTGCTGAGTCGCTGGAGGTCCTGGTGATGGCTCTCGAGGCGCTGCACGAGGAGGCAAAGCCTTTGGGACTTGAGGTCTCCTGGCTCAAGACCAAGGTCCAGGTGTTTGGAGACATACTAGATGAAGCAGTACAGTCTGTTCATGCATGTGGCGAGGACATTGAGATCTTGGAAAGTTTTACATACCTTGGTAGCGCAGTCCATAATGACGGCGGGTCACGTCAAGAAGTCTTACGGCGGATTGGCATAGCCCACGGTGTTATGGACTCGCTCAGCGGGGGTATTTGGCGTTGTCGGTACCTGTGCAGGAGGACAAAGATCCAGATCTTCAAGTCGCTTGTGATCCCTGTCTTACTCTATGGTTGTGAGACATGGACACTAAATAGTGACTTGAAGAGACGAATCAATGCCTTTGGTAATAAGTGTCTTCGCAGAATCATGGGGTATCGCTGGGATGATTACGTGTCAAATCAGCGATTGCACCGTGAGACTGAATCGAGGCCTATTACCTGCATAGTCCGTCAGCGCCAACTTCAGCTATATGGGCATGTGGCACGCTAACCTGAAACCGATCCTTCCCATCGGGTTGTATCTGTAAGAGACAATCCGGCGTGGAGGAGGCCAAGGGGGCGTCCACAAGGCTCGTGGCCGAGGCAAGTTGATGTTTCTTGTCGAGAGTTGCTTGGTATGGGAAAGGAGCCTGCATGGGAACTCGCGCGTGGTAACCCCCGGGAGTGGCGTCGTAGGGTGGGTGAGGCGACGCGCCCCTCGGCGTATGCCCCCAATGATTGATTGATTGTGTAAAAATGCTTATTTAGTCCGGTGCTTTTTTTTTTTTTTTTTTTTTTTGTGTGTGTGCCTACAGCGCCGTTAGGCAGTGACCTCCAGGGGTAGGATAGTAGGCCCTGGAGGTTAAGTTGAGGGCTGTGTACCAACCGTATTTTACAGCTTATAAGACTCACTTTTTCCCCCAAAAAATATCATGAAAATGCCCCAAGACCCTGACCACCCAGCAGTGAACGGGTGCTGGGTGTTAGCCTAGGGTTTGTGACCCGCCTCCCTGGGTGGTGGCTTCGGCCAACACTATGTAGAAAAGAGGAGGGAGGAGAGGAGCTTGAGTTTGAGCTTGAGTTGGGAGTCACCCAGCGGATGCTGTTTTGGTCTGAGTGAGTGAGCTTGACACATGTCTTGTCAGCTGATGGTTGTGTGACAGTGTTATATGGCAATAACACTGTCACAATGCCTTCCTCTCTTCTCTCCTGTCACCTCCAGAAACCACAGTACCACACACGTCATGGTTAATCACTTATAAAGGAGTATTTTGTGGTAAATAAGAAAGGAACGGCGGGGGTGTAAGGTAAGGTGCTACTTATTTTGAGGTGTTACCTATCTTATGGGACACCGGCTGCTCCTGTAGAGAAAAACACAAACAAAAGGAAAAAACTAAGCAAAACTACATACAAGCTATACTAAGCCTATTATAATACTATACTAAGCAGGAAGGTAGGAAGACGTGTCCGTACATCTCTTATGGGAGGCGGTAGCAGAGTGGTTAGCGTCAAGATATGTGTCATAGACGACCTACAAAGCGATACTAAGCAGAAAAGGTCACAAGAAGAAGAAGAAGTCTCCGAGTGGCGTTCTCGGTGACCCGAGTTCGATCCTTGATGAGGGCTGTAAAATCCACTTAAAATCTTTCTCTGCACCGTTGAGTGGCCTAAGAATACCCACACGCTGCCCATTAACTCTACCTTCGATTGCGAGTGCATCGGAGGTCACAGGGGGCGGCATGAGCCTCTAACCACAGGCGTCACTATAAAAATTCTGTCCGCGCCACCACGGGCAAGGGCCAACCATCGCAGCCCTCAAGTTAACCTCCAGGGCCTACCATCCCACCCCTGGAGGTCACTGCCTAACGGCGCTGTTGGCACACACACACACACACCTTAAAAAAAAAAAATTAAATAAAAAAATGTACAAAGCAGCGCGAAACGTGGGGATATAATGCGCGAAAGTCGGGGTGGTAAGAATTTAGGACTCTGCGCGAAACTCGAGGATCGCGAAAATCGCATAGCGTGAAACTCGGGAGGGTAGTGTAGGTAAATACACCCAAACGCCTTATCTCCTGGGTTTGCCACTCTACCTGGAACAACACGCTCGGCGATGCCCTCCGCATCACCTCTATGGGCCAATATCGCAGTGACTTCCCCCCAGCTGTGGATAAGGACAAAGTCCCGCGTCCACGATGTCACCCTCACTCGTCTCCGCCTGGGCCACACGACACTCACGGTTCACCTGCACCGCCTCCGTCTGTCCCCTGATCCTCACTGCCCCAGGTGCAGGAATGTCCCGGAGACTATTTAACACTTTCTGCTGCAGTGTCCGCGCTTCCGCTCTCACCGTGTAGTACTACACTCTCAACTCCTCGCCCTGAAAGTCACCACCAAACGTTTGACCTGCCCACCCTGCTGGCGGCGGCTTGCGTCCCCCCCTTCCGGCAACACGTCATCCACCTCCCCTGTGCCTTCCTGAGGAAGACAGGTCAACTACCACTCCTGTGATAGCATCATAGGACATCACCAGGGCTCATAGTGTTCCCCAAGGGATCCTCGCAGCCCTAAAACAACAACAACAACAACAACATGGCGTTCTCGATGACCCGAGTTTGATTCTTGATGATGGCTGTAAAATCCACTTTAAATCTTTCTCTGCACTGTCCAGTGGCCTAAGAACACCCACATGCTGCCCATTAACTCTTATAAATATCCTGCCTACGCCACCAAGGGCGAGGGCCAACCATCACAGACCTCGAGTGAACCTCCAGGGCCTACCATCCCACCCCTGGAGGTCACTGTCTAATGGCGCTATAGGCACACACAACAACAACAACAACAAAAAACGAAGCAGCGTGAAACTCGGGGAGATAATGCGCGAAAGTCGGGATGGTAAGAATTTAGGAGTCGGCGCGAAACTCGAGGATCGCGAAACTCAGATAGCGTGAAACTCGGGAGGGTACTGTATGCAAGTGTTTCTTAAAAGAATGAATGGGAGTTATGACAAAATGGAAAGATTGAGATTTGAACTAGAGGAGCTGAAAAGGAAGGAAAGACAAAGAACAAAGGAAAATGAGGAGTTAAAAAAAGAAATGGAGAAACTGAGAAAGGAAAATAGTCAGCTCAGAGCAAAATGTTAAATAGAGAAAAAAGGTTAAACAACGCGTGGAAACTATGATTAAAGGGGAGGTGAATAACTGGAAAGAAGAAAAAGGGAAAGCCAAAGTGGATTTTCAAGAAGTTATGGAACAGCAAAAGAAGGAACAAAGTGAACATTGTATAAAAAGAGGTAGTGAAAATTTTGAAGAATAATGAAAATCTAGTAAGAAATGCATCAGAAAAGAGAAAGAGTGTTATTATTTTTGGTTCGAAGGAGAAGAATATCTTTTTGAAAATAGAACGAGACGGAGAAGAAATAAGAACGGTAAAGGATGTGTTGATGAAGAGGAAGAAACAAAGACTTGTAGATGAAGTGGAAGAAGTAGGATGATTGGGACCATATCCAAAAGAAAGAGATAGAACAATAAAACTAAGATTGAAATCGCAGACTGCATCCGAGGAAATCCAGGCGAGAGCTTTTTTTGGCTGATCAACTTTTCAGGTCAACGAATGATTACAGTAATTAGGGGAGGTGTATGTAAAAAAGACGATGAAGGAAGAGAAAAGGAAAAAAATTCAGGAAATGATAGAGGTAGTAAGGCAGAAATATTAAGAAAGAATGGAGGAAGAGAGAGCAAATTTTTTTGGGTGGGTATTTGACGAAAGAATGAGAAAGTGGTATAAAACAAAAAATACTAAAGAGAAATGGTGTGCAGAAATATGTTGAAAAGAAAGGAATGGAAGTGATGTACACGAACATAGCTGGGATAATAGCAAGAAGGCTGGAACTAAGAGATTACTTATCAAATATAGATCCAGACGTGATGTGTCTAACAGAAACTAGATTAGTAGAAGACCAAGTGGTGATATGTAATAACTACAACATATGGAAAAGGGACAGAAGTTGTAGAAGAGATGATGGAGTTATGATGATGACAAAATAAGGGGTGAAAGTAAAAAGTTTAGTATAGAGAAGGAAGAACTGAAATAGAGCTAAATGCAAGAATGCTCGTCAAGTCTCGGCTGGTGGATATTTCCGACCGTCGTAACTTGACGGTGGGATAGTCAAGTATTGTTTTCAACTGCCCGGCCAGTGGAGATCTATGCAGACGTACCAACACAAGCGAGTATCAGTATTTTGACTGTTTTACACATATCTACTTCCTTTTACCAACCTAATTTATCATTTCTGCCATTAAAATAATAGCTTTGTTTAGTGTTCGCCACTTATCTGAGGCGTTGATGTAGAAAAAATGGGCCTCAGTGATGCTTGTGAGTACATTTGAACATCCCGCCTGTCGCCACAAGGCAATATGGCTGACCACCACCACCACCGCCCGCCCTCGTGACCACTTATCACAGCAATATAAGGCCTCTGCACCTAATTTTACCTAAAAGATTTTTTTTTTTTTTTTTTTTTTTTTTACATCACAAAGAACTGGCCAAGGGCACAAAAAAATGGGTAACACAAAGCCCGCTTAGTTGCCAGTCCCTATAAAGAAGACAGTAAGAGAATAAAATAAAAAAGAGGGGTGAGCCAATTTAGTTCGGGAGGTGTCTTGTTACTCCTCTTTTGAAAAGATTTAAGTCATAGGAAAGTGGAAAAATAGAGACAGGAAGAGAGTTCCAGAATTTACCAGTGAAAGGGATGAAAGAGTAAAGATACTGATTAACTCTTGCATTAGGAAGATGGACAGAATAGGGATGAAAATGAGTAGAAAGTCTTGTGCAGCGAGGCCGCGGGAGGGGGGGAGGCATGCAGTTAGCAAGTTCAGAAGAGCAGTGAGCATGAAAATAACGGTAGAAGAGAGCAAGAGAAGCAACATCGCGGCGGTGATTTAAAGATTGAAGACAGTCAGTCAGAGGAGAGGAGTTGATGAGACGAAAAGCTTTTGACTCAACCCTGACACGTATGTATTCACATACACACAAACCTCGATTTCCCGGACTAATAGGGGGGAGCACTGGTCCGGGAACCGCAAAAGTCCGGGAATCGCAAGGGAAAAAAAAAAAAAAAAAAAAAAGTCCGATGCCATTACCCACCCCCGGACGTTTATCCTACTCTAGTATTTACTGTCCGGCAACCGACAATATCAACTACCCCGCCGCGGACTTTTACGTCCGCTGAGCATGCAGCCACCTGGCGGGAGGCAGCAGAAAGTGTTCAATAGTCTCAAGAGACGTTCCTGCACCAGGGGCAGTGGGGGTCAGGGGACTAACGGAGGCTGTGCAGGTGAACCGTGAGTGTCGTGTGCCCAAATGTAAACAATACGACCGCTGAGCATGCTGCCACCTGGCGGGAGGCAGCAGAAAGTGTTCAATAGTCTCAGAAATGTTCTTGCACCAGGGGCAGTGAGAGTCAGGTGACTGACAGAGGCTGTGCAGGTGAACCGTGAAAGTTGTGTGCCCAAATGTAAACAATACGACCGCTGAGCATGCTGCCACCTGGCGGGAGGCGCGGAGACTGACCAGGGGTGACAGGAGACGCTCGGACCGCCGGACAACTTGGTCAATTTACGAACAGGACCAGGCATTTCAACGTTAAAAAAAAAAATAATAATAAAATAAAAAAATAAAAAATTGTCCGAGACTGACATATCCCCGGACCTCGGATTTTGTCCGGCAAATCCGATATCCGGGAAATCGAGGTCCTGGAAATCGAGGTTTGTGTGTATATCGGTTTTTACACATGTGTTTAAATATTTCTTGATCTATAGTTTTATTTAAATACTCCCAGTGGTCACCACCCACCAGGATTTTGTTGTTACTGATTCTATTGGAAAAGTCAGGGAGCACACACTCTGATTTCAGTGTTAAGGATTCAACACGAATTAACTTCTTCTATCCTATTCTAGATCATATGTTAACATAAATGACAAGGCGCTTCAGTAATGAAGCATGTGAACTTATGAAAGCATTACAGGCACTGAATCCACAAAGTACTGAGTTCTTATCTTTTGAGAAAATGTCTGGACTTATTCATGCATTTCGTGCTAACGAGGAAGATCTTAACCATGAGCTGCACTCTGCAAAACGCATGTTAGAATGACGCTATAAGGATGTAAGTGACAGTGAAAAGCCCAAATCACTGTTAGATTTAGTGAGAATTTTTTGGTCTATATGAAGAGGCATTTCCTGAGTTCTACAGACTGGCCAAAATTTATGTAGTATTACCTGTGTCATCAGCTTCAGCAGAGAGAAGCTTTTCTGCTCTGAAATTAATCAAAACTACACTGAGAATAAAACTGAGACTGTGCCCCCCCAGGTGCCCACCCAATGATAAATACCTAGCTACGCCACTGCTTCTTTTTATTTTAATACCTTTGCCACTGGGAGTATTTAAATAAAACTATAGATAAAAAAATATTTATACACATGTGTAAAAACCGATAAATATTCATCCCTCGACGTATATGGCCACATCAACAAAACTTCACAAAATAAGTTGTTACCTCATTATAATAAGGCTCGAAACCAACTTTAAATGAATTATAAGAATATGTACATAAGAATTTTATGAACAACCACTCGTATATGAACAATCTCAGAGGTCCACAAAAGGAATTCGGAAATTAAAATTCTGGCGGTATGTAGTACTTTTTTCCTTAACCAAAACAGTCTCATTGAAGGTTTGAGAAGAAGCTATGACGAAGTGGAAGGTCTGAAAGTAGAACTAAATGAACTGAAAAGAAAGGAAAAGCAAAATGTAAAGGAAAAAGAAGAGTTAAAAAAAGAGATGGAGAAATAAAAAAAAAAGAGTAATGAACTTAAAGCAAAATGTAAGAATGGAGAAAAAATTGTCAAACAACAAGTGGAAAATGTGATGAAAGGTGAAGTGAATAACTGGAAAAAAGAAAAAGAGAAAGCCAAAGTAGACTTCAAAAAAGTTATAGAACAAGAAAAGAAAGAGCAAAGTAAATATGTTAAGAAAAGAGTAGTAAGTTTTGAAAAGTAATGAGAATTTAATAAGGGATGTAGCAGAGAAGAAAAAATGTGTGATTATTTTTGGACTGAAGGAGAAGAATATCTTGTTTAGATTAAAGAGAGAAAGAGAAGAAGTAAAAACAGTACAGGACGTTTTGATGAAACTTAATGATGAGGAAGAAGAGGCAAGATTTGTAGATGAAGTGGAAGAAGTAGTAAGATTGGGACCTTATGCAGAAGGCAAAGAAAGACCCATAAAACTAAGACTAAAATTGCAGACGGCAACAGAAGAAATTCTTGAGAGAGCCTTCAGGCTGAGATCAACTGCAGATTTCAGGGAAGTCTATTAAAAAAGCACTGAATGAAGAAGAATGGAAAAAGTTGAAAGAAATCCAAGAAGTAAAACAGAAAAATTAAGAAAGAACGGAAGAAGAAAAAGTAACTTTTTTTTTTTTGGAGGGTTCAGAACGAAAGAATGAGGAAATTAGAAAGTAGTATATACAGAAAAAAGACTAAAGGAAAATGAAGTGAGAAAAAATTATGCAAAAAAAGAAATTAAAGTGATGTAAACAAATATAGATGGAATTATACCAAGAAGGCTAGAACTAAAAGATTACACTACCCTCCCGAGTTTCGCGCTTGCTTTCTTCCGTAGGCATAGCGCGAAACTCGCGGATTGCGAATCTCTGGTATTGAAAAAAACCACTGTAAAAATGCTTATTTAGTCCGGTTTTTTTTTTTTTTTTTTTTTTTTTTTTTTTTTTTTTTCTGTGTGTGTGTGTGTGTGTGTGTGTGTGTGTGTGTGTGTGTGCCTACAGCGCCGTTAGGCAGTGACCTCCAGGGGTAGGATGGTAGGCCCTGGAGATTAACTAGGGCTGTGTTCCTACCGTATTTTACAGCTTATAAGACTTACTTTTTCCCCAAAAAATATCCTGAAAATGCCCCAAGCCACTGTCCACCCAGCAGTGAATGGGTACTGGGTGTTAGCCTAGGGTTTGTGACCCGCCTCCCGGGGTGGTGGCTTCGGCCAACACTACGTAGAGAAGAGGAGGGAGGAGAGGAGCTTGAGTTGGGAGTCACCCAGCGGATGCTGTTTTGGTCTGAGTGAGTGAGCTTGACACATATCTTGTCAGCTGATGGTTGTGTGACAGTGTTATACGGCAATAACACTGTCACAATGCCTTCCTGTCTTCTCTCCTGTCTCCTCCAGTACCTCCAGAAACCACAGTACCACACACGTCATGGTTAATCATTAATAAAGGAGTATTTTGTGGTAAATAAGTAAGGAACGGCGGGGGTGTAAGGTAAGGTGCTACTTATTTTGAGGTGTTACCTATCTTATGCGACACCGGCTGCTCCTGTAGAGAAAAACACAAACAAAAGGAAAAAAATAAAGCAAAACTACATAGAAGCTATACTAAGCCTATTATAATACTATAATAAGCAGGAAGGTAGGAAGACTTGTCCCGTACGTCTCTTATGGGAGGCGGTAGCAGAGTGGTTAGCATCAAGATATGTGTCATAGACGACCTACAAAGCGATACTAAGCAGAAAAGGTCACAAGAAGAAGAAGAAGTCTCCGAGTGGCGTTCTCGGTGACCCGAGCTCGATCCTTGATGAGGGCTGTAAAATCCACTTAAAATCTTTCTCTGCACCGTTGAGTGGCCTAAGAATACCCACACGCTGCCCATTAACTCTACCTTCGATTGCGAGTGCATCGGAGGACACAGAGGGCGGCATGAGCGTTAATCACAGGCGTCACTATAGAAATTCTGTCTGTGCCACCAACGGGCAAGGGCCAACCATCACAGCCCTCAAGTTAACCTCCAGGGCCTACCATTCCACCCCTGGAGGTCACTGCCTAACGGTGCTGTAGGCACACACACACACACACACACACACACACACACACACACACACACACACACACACACACACACACACCAAAAAAAAAAAAAAAAGTTTACAAAGCAGCGCGAAACTCGGGGATATAATGCACAAAAGTCGGGAGGGTAAGAATTTAGGACTCAGCGCGAAACTCGCATAGCGTGAAACTTGGGAGGGTAGTGTACTTATTAAACAAAGATCCAGACGTATGTTTTAACAAAAACAAAATTAGTAAAGGAAGATCAAGTGATAATACTAAGCAACAAATATAACATGTGGAGAAGGGACATAAGTGGTAGAAGAGGTGGTGGAGTTATGATACTAACAAAATTAGGGGTGAAAGTAAGAAAGGTGGAGTATGGAGAAGGAAGAGCTGAAATAGTGAGTGTACAAATAGAAGTCAGGAATAGAGAAACACAGACAATAGTGGCAACCTATGCTCCACCTAGTACAAATACCTGGAACAAGGAAGAACATGAGAAAGTATTAGAAGACACCTTGAAGTACTTCAACAAAATAATCAAGAATAGTAAAAAGATACTGCTGGTTGGAGATTTTAACTGCAAAGAAGTAAAATGGGAGACATTTGATGGAGGAAATGAAAATACCTGTGGAGATAGATTGTTGAAACTGACAATGGAAAACACGATGACTCAATGGGTGACAGAAAACACAAGATATAGGGGAGATGACGAACCAGCAAGACTTGACCTACCGTAGATAACAGTAAAGTCGCCACCTGCAGTGATGTCGCCAGGCGCCATATATTACGAATTATAGCATTACTACTGATTTTTATGTGCCACTGAAGATGATACACAGTAGTTTATATCATGACTGTATAATCTATCCTGTTTCAGCGTTGTTTTATGCTTTGTATTTGCAAGTATATACGGTTTCAAATTTCGCTACGCGGTTTTTTTTCGGGCGACGACGACAGCGGTACGACACTCAGTAAATAAACACTAGATGGCGACTTTACTGTTGGTAGCCACTTTGTAGATATTTTTGTCATTTGTTCATTTATAGCCATACTATGACACAGATGAAGACACAAACTGACACAGACTCTCCAGATAGCCCCTTCTAACTTTCCTGAAATCATGGATGTAGAAATGTAAGTATTAACGCCACCACACGTCTGTAAACAGAAAAAAAAGTTCTCCTGGCGACTTTACTGTTATCTACAGTAGTGTTAACAAAAGGTATAGACCTAGCAAATGAAATCTTTTTTTTTTTTTTTTTTTTTTTTTTTTTTTTTTTACAAATCACAAAGGACTGGCCAAGGGCACAACAAAAATGGGTAACACAAAGCCCGCTTAGTTGCCAGTCCCAATAAAGAAGACAGTAAGATAATTAAATAAAAAAGAGGGGTGAGCCAATTTAGTTCACTTATGGGTGCCCCATTGGAAAAAGTGACCATTATATATAATCCTAGAAATGGAGACGAAAGAGAAAACAAAGGAGGAATATGTATTGTACAAAAGGAGCAGAAGAGACTTTGGAAAAAATAACACGGAAGAACTGAAAAAATACTATGAGAAAATTGACTGGGAAGAAATGAAAGGAGTGACCGATGTGCAAGTGAAATACAACATTTTTCTGAGCATATAAGAAAGGAGTTTAAAAACCACATACCACTATATACACCAAGAGATAAGGGAAAGAAAGAATGGTTCAATGGAAAATGTGAGAGTGCAAAGAGAATAAGGGATGAGGCATGGAAAAAAATAAAGCAAAATCGGACAAAAAGAAATAAAGAAGACTATAGATTTGCAAGAAATTAATATGTGTGCATAAGGAGAGGGGAAGAGAAGAGTTATGAGAAGGATATAGTTGAAGAGTGTAAGGAAGAACCCAAACTGTTCTACAGATGTATCAATGGAAGAATCAAGCATAAGGACAAAGTGGAGACTGAAAGAAGGTAATATGATATATGAAGATCCAAAAATAATGAGTGAAATTCTAAATAAAAACTTTCAGCAAGTACTCACAAAAGAATAAAAATTCAGTGGACCGCAAGGAATGAAAAAAGGAGTGGAGTGGAAATAAAAATAGAGAAGGAGGAAGTTTGTGAATTGTTGAAGGAATTGGAGGAGAAGAAAGCAATAGGACCAGACGGAGTGTCGGGTTATGTTTTAAAAGAGTTATTTATGTCATAAATTAGCGTTAACTAAATAAATAACATCATCAATCGGGAAAAATTACCAGATTTCATGATGTTATTTATTTAGTTAACACTAATTTATGCATGGTTCTAATTCATTTATCAGAAAAGGAAATATATCAATGGAAAGCTAATGAAATTCCGCTTCTATTGATATTCTCCATGTAAAAAGTTTTTTCACAAAATATTAAATGGCGAAAAGTTTAAGTTCATGCATATTTCTTGAAAGTCTCATAATGGCATTTCTTTAGTATGTTTTACGGTTTTTTATTTGATAATATTATAGAACAAACATTTCCGAAGATAACTGTATATATTGTATACTGATAAACATATATTAGGTAGGAAATTACCCGATTTCATGATTTTTTATATTTAGTTAACGCTAATTTATGCATGCCGCTAATTCATTTATCACTAAACGAAATATATCAATGGAAAGCTAATTAAACTCCGCTTCTATTGATATTCTCCATGTAAAATGTTTGAGAGCAAAATATTAAATGGCGAAGAGTTTAAGTTAATGCATATTTCTTGAAAGTTTCATAAAGGCATTTTCTTTGTGTGTTTTACGGTTTTTTATTTGATAATATTATAGAACAAACATTTCCGAAGATAACAGTATATCTTTTATACTGATAAACATTATATTAGGTAGGTAAACTTGTACGGGGAGCGGAGCGGGTTGTATCCTTATGGTGTGACGTCACGGGCGATGTACCAGGCCTTGTCTCTCGGTGGTCTTGCTACTGCGGTAGGGTCAGGGATGCCACTCTTGGGATTTTTTCCCAAGATTTTGAGGTGATTATTCAAGTATTTCTCCAGTAGTTTATCTTAAGGTAAGCATGTGTACCGTATTTAAGATTCAGTTTCAATGTTTTTTCAAAGACCGTGGGATATTTTTGTCGATCCAGGGATTTTTTTGGGGAGAAGTCTTAGGATTTCTGAAAATTTAGAGTGGCATCCCTGTGTAGGGTGTATGGGATAATGGATAATACAAAGCGCTCTATATTACGCCTATAAAGCACTCTGATGGCTCTTTATGTGTATAAACTTGTATCAGATGGCTCTTGTTAGCTTCATGCATTTCCTGGCACGAAGTAACATATACCTACTTGTTGTGTAAGTGGGGAATAAGTTGCCGAGCATTGAGAACTTATTTAAAATGGATAAATGGGTTAACAAACACAAGGTGGGGTCATTGGTTATTATTATCAATTACAGAACATGTATCAGCCTTATACAGCTTGATATAATAAATGTCTGTTGTTATCAATGCACAAAAGGTATTATAACCTCAATGTCTAGGAGGTCACTTCCACCCACGTTCACACCACACGAATGTCTATAGTTCTCTGGCGTCTTGGCGTCAGCTCCTCCACAGGCAGGGCGAGGCAAGGGGTGCCCGCTGTCTGGGAAAACAAGGCGTGGCCGTTCAGGAGGTGCTGCCCTCTATGTGGTAGATGACGTGGCATGGGCATGACACGTCATAGTAATAATCTTAAAATACGGACATGATTAGCAGAAAAGGTGCATGCATGAGATATACTTGTAGGGACAAACATATGTGCCTATAAAGCCAACATCGCTCGGTCACCTACCTGGCGCATCCTAGAGACATGTACCTAACCATGTTACAATTATGTATTTACCTGATTTTGTCGGATATTTCCCTTCAGGAGAACATACAAAGATAGGGCCTTCCTAACAACAAGGCAAAGTGGAATTACTATGATGATGATGATTGGCATAATCATGGAAGGAAAATGAACAGCTGGGTTAAGGTAGACAGGTAAAGAGTCCTGTACGGCTGTTTCCAATTCTGAGAAACTAGAGAATGAAAGCTCAGGAATGGTATTAGTGACATATTTAATGCTTGAGAAATTTATATACTTCAAGCTGGCAATAGGGAAAAGTCCGGCAGTGAAATTAGCTACAAATCCTTCGTGCAGTTTTTCAGGAAAGGTATTCAAATAGTCAGACGGCAAATAGCAACCCATAAGAATTGCGAAATGACCGGAAACTTTCTGATACACTGCACCTTCGGGACATACTACAGACACATAGAATGTTTGTGTAAAGAAGAACTAGTGATGTCGGAAGAAACTTTAGTGAAAGAATGGTCGTGAAATCAAGTGGGTGTAAGGACATAACGATAAGGCCTGAGAAGCATTTGTCTTAGTTAGCACCACCTCACAAATACCGTCACCTATAGGTAAGAAGGCAAAGAGAGATGCGGGGCAAAAATAAAGGTTCAAATATTCTGCACGGCACCTATCCAAATCAGACATGCTTCCAGTAGGATACTGGTTATATTTATTATAAATCAGCACCACAGTACTTGGTTAATTCAGTATCATAACAGATTCGTTTACTGAAAAAGGAAACGGTTCAATTCTGTGAACATCAAACGCATGCTTGGATCGAAAAGGAACATGTATAACAACGGCATCTGACGTTAGCACTGATTCAAGGAGAGGGTAATAGTGTTGAATACCATTTAAATCAAACAAAGGTTTCAACTTTTAATTCGTCTTTCCTAAGTTCAAGGCATGCATAAAATCCTTAACAGGAAAGAATGAAGAAGTGACCCTTCCACGCCCTGCAACAACCATATTTGTTAGTACAGTAAAAGCCTTATAACTCGGCACAATAGGGGCTCCGGCGCCCTTGCCGAGTTATTCAATGTGCCGAGTTATGCAATGTCCTCCTCTGATATGGGTAAAAAAAAAAAAAAAAAAAAAAAAAATGTAAATACAGTACAGTAAAAGTATAAAAACTACACTTACCAGTGAACGGGTAGCAGCAGGCATGTAATCCAAGGAGAGGGGAGCCTTGTTGTAACATGTAGATGTTAGGGGGACTCAGTCGCATTTTAACACTGGTACAGGTTGAAGTTCCCAAACTCGGCATCCCAAGACTCGGCAACACCCAAAACTCGGCTATGGTTCCGGATTTTCCAAAACACGGCAGAACACCCAAAACCCGGCGTGTAGTTGCTGGGTTAGCCGCTAGGTGCCACCACACTAGGCCGCTGGGTTTCTCCCGCCGATTTGTTTGTTGTTATTGTTCAGTGGTGTTGTGACTGTAGAGTTGTGTACACTGTTATTTTGTGTGATTTTGTTATTTTGTCATGCTTTTTTTCCCCTTAATATATCTACATTCTAAAAGTCGGAAAATTCCATCACTCGGCTCGGCGCTGGTCCCGAGGTTGCCGAGTTTGGGAACTTCAACCTGTATCACTTTAATCACTTTATAATCACAACTCTGTAAGTACTGTATTGTATACAGTACTGTACCTGTACAACTTAATTTTACATCACTTGAGCACTTAGTTACTGCAACACTATGCCCTGTCCATTAACTCTACTTTCGACTGCGAGTGCATGGGAGGACACAGGGGGCGGCATGAGCNTTTTCATAATATGGGTAATTAAAAATTTTTCAAGGCGCTTCCACCCCGGGACGGGCCGGGCAGCAACCACATCATGAGAATTAAAATCCCCCAAAAAAAAAAAAGGGAAAAAATTTCCCCCAAGGATGGGTTTCCCCAAAAATTTTGAGCTTCTCTACCGTTGGTGTCACTAAAGCTCTAGTGAAAGGTAACAATTAAAACAGCCAGTTCACCGTGGTTCGAAGGATTGCTTTTTCATGACAAATGTCTTTTATTATAAAAAAGTAAAACCTAATATAAGGACAAAGGGGGGGGGAGGGGGACCGTTAAGCGAGGGTTTTTCCAAAGGGGGGGAAAAATATTAAAAAACTGAAAAATTGTGAAAAAAAGGAAAAAATTAAAAAACCAAAACCCAAAACTGGTAGCTATTTGGGGGTAACTGCGGCACACTTTTCTAAATTTGGGTCCTCTCCACATGAAAAAAAGAAAATAACACCCACCCAAACGTGAGCTAGTCGTCAACTCTATGAAAGGAAAATTTTTAACGAGCCAGATTAGCCGGGGTTTCCCAAAAGGGTATTGCATATTATCATGACAAATGCTCTTTTATGTATATTTTTTTTTGAACTGCGTTCATACCGTGTCACATTTAGTCGTGTGCCTGGGGTTTCCCTTTAGAAAAGTGATTTGGGTTTTTGGGTGACGGGAGACGTGCAGGGCCCGCATAACCAAATACCCCTTTTTTAAAACAAACCCCTTTACCACTAATCATTTTAGCAACCGGCTCCTTCCTTATAATATTAATCTTATGTGTCATAAAAAACCCCTTTAAAAAACCAGCTTCTAAAAAAAAATGAAAAATAAACAAAATTTTTAGTTTACAATTCGAGGGGCGAAAAGGGGTCTAATATGAAAAAAAAAAAAAAAAAAAAAAAAAAAAAAAAAAAAAAATTTATCTTTGTCATACTTTTAAGTCCAAAACTCGGCATCTCAAGACTGGGCAACCCCCAAAAAATTTTCCTAGGGTTCCGGTTTTTCCCAAAAACACGGCAAACCCCAAAACCCGGGCACGTATTGCCGGGTCGGCCTGGGACCACCAACACCGCTTGGTTTCTCCCCCGATTGTTTGGGTTTTTATTTTCGGGGTGTTGTGATGTAAGTTTTTTTACATTTTTATTTTTGTATTCTACAAAGTCTGTTTTTTGGGTTTTTTTGGGCTCCCAAACATCCGGTTTTTTTTTTTCATGTGATTTCTTTCTTTTTTTCCCCTTATTATATTTTCTAAAGTTAAAATTTTTCATTACTGGGCTGGGCGCGGGTCCAATTTTCCGGTTTGGGAACTTAAACCCTGTACATAAAAACCTCCTTAAAACCCAAGCTTAAAAAATAAATAGAAAATAATACATAATGTTTATTGACAATTCGAGGGGGTAAGCGGTCAAAAATGAAAAGAAAAAAAAAAAAAAGAAAAAATCACGCAAAGGATCCCAAAATCCTGTCCGTTTTCGGGTTTTACTGTAAGGTTTTTGAAATGCGTTTTATCACTGTCCTTTTAGGGCAGTACACTGCGTTCATCTTAGATAAGGGGGTTTTTGGGTGTTGAGGTGACAGGAGACGTAGCAGGGGCCACGCCATAACACTAATAGTCACTATTTAAACAATACCACCTACCACTGAAGCACTAGCAACACAGGCTCCTTCCTTATATACAGGGAGGTCCCGTTAATACGAGCATTCGATATACGAGAATCCGATGATACGAGATGTGTAAATTAGGGTCTATTTTCAAAATACGAGATCGAAAATCCAATGCTACGACATTCAAACTGGGGTGATAAATTACCAAGTTATTTACTAAAGTAAATTACAAGTTATTTACTAAAGTAAATTACAAGTTTATTTACTAAAGTAAATTACAAGTTATTTACTAAAGTAAATTACAAGTTATTTACTAAAATTATAGTCATTTACTGACTATATGATTTTACCTAAGGTTGTACGATTATAATCAATCAGACAATATCATAATTCTGGTGGCTCGGTACGACAATGTGGCGTACAAAATTCACAACCCTGGACGATGTAAATGATTCAGATGCGCAGAGACGAGTTTGTGGGGCAGTGGAAGAGGTCCTGCGCACCCCTCCTTTGTCCCTTACCTACCCTACCCTCTCGAGTCTAGTGTATCACGCGGCGTCCCCAAGAGTACATACAACGTCTTTGTTGCTTGTATGTATTGTGCCTTGTGAGTCGATTTTAGTGATTTGCTGGTTTACTTAATGTGCTTATTGTGACTTATTTGTGCTCTGTCCTACTGTGCTGTCACACTCTTAATTCACTGTGTTTTGTGTGGTGGTGCGGTGGTGTGGTATATAGAGCCCTATATTTGAGAGTTTGAGAGTTTGTTGTTTGCTATAGTTTATTTTAGCTTGAAAAACGTTTTTTTTTTTTTTTTTTTTTTTTAATTGATGGGGTTCCTGGAACCAAACCTATATTTTACCATTAGTTATGTGTTTCGTTATAACGAGATTTCACTTTACGAGTATGCCAGGTGGACCTAACTGCTCATATCTTCGGGACCTTCCCTGTATCTAATATGTGATACATCAAAACTCCTTAAACCCAAGCATTCCAAAGTAAAATGAGAAATAATGGAATTATGTTGATTTGACAATTCGAGCAGCGATAAGCGGTCTGATATGAAAAAAAAATGAAAAAAAATGAAAAAAAAGTCAAGCAAATGGAATCCGTTACATCGAGGATCCATTATATCGAGGTTTGACTATATATATATATATATATATAATATATTTACAGTAAACCCTTGCGTATCCGGACTAATTGGGCCAAGGAGTGGTCCGAGTAATGCAAGAATCCGAATAATGCGAGGATTAAAAAAAAAAAAAAATAATAATTCTAGGTAAATACAGAACTTTCCAAGTCATGCAAATATCACTAAACATAAGATAAATAATGTAAATAAATAGATCTACAGTAAAAATACACAATAGGCTACAGTACAGTATTTACACTCGCCACCTCTGATGCCGTCGTGATGATAATTCCCGTGTGGTCTAGTGGCGACTTGTGGCAGCTTATAAAGCCACCTTATCCCCCCCCCCCCCTCACTGATACTCACGATCAAAGGCAGTGGTGAATCCGGAGATTCGGAGTCACTCTCCATTGGATTGACTATGCCTGAAGGGCCTGCAACTGGTGAGGATGGTGAGGCAGCCATAAGTAGAGAGACGAAGGTGGGTGTTAGAGGATAGTGAAGATGAAGTACCAGAAGGAGCTGGTTTAAAGAAGGTGTCTATTGTTGTCTGGCGTAGTGTCCAGCGACTCTGGGTTGCAAAATTCTATCACGGATCTCCCGTAGAGAGAGTAGCAAAACACACGTAGTTCAGCTTCAGTATTTGGGTGCTCCAAATACTCAACTAGTGTTTCTGCTGCCTGTCCTCACGGCAGATGCCGTTGGTCGAGTCGGCAGTACGTCATCATCATCATCATAGTCACTAGAGTCTTGTTGATCCGGGTGTAAACCGAATCAGCAATCTCAGCGTCCGTCAGTGTCTGATACCCACGGTCACCTTCATCACCGTCCAACCAATCACTAATCACTTCGGTTGCTGTCTCCCCAGCCTGCACAATGTGGCGGTGAAGTTAGCAGTCTCTCAAATTCAATCACTGGATCAGTGCCATCGAATCAGACGATTCCAGCCATTAGACAGGGTGCTGGCTGAAACTCCTTCCAAGAACGAGCCAGGTTGAAAATGCCAGATTTGAGATCATACTTGCGCAGGTTGTCGAGTGTCAGCTGGCCACATCCCTGTCTTCCTCGTCAATCACCACCATTACCTGCTCTAAAAACCTCCGCCGGTACAGCTGTTTCATAGCCACGATAATACCCTGGTCCATTGGTTGAATAAGTGAAGTCGTATTAGGAGGCAGTACAAGACCCTGATACGACCTTTATCACCAACCAACTCACTCTCAACAGGATGCGCGGGTGCATTGTCGAGGAGAAGGAGAGCTCGGATTCGATCGTGGCTGTAGTGCAGGACTTCCGTCTGAAAATTAATAATCTCTGGCACCAGATGTTTATAAAACCAATCCATGAAGATCTTGGTAGTAAACCAAGCCTTCTTTGAATGGTCATAAACAACTGGGAGATTGTTCATTATCCACGGAACAACGCGGCTGTTTTGGCCTTGCCTATCACCACAGGAGTCAGGCGGTGAGTGCCTGCAGCATTAGCACAACACATCACAGACACGCTCGACTTGCACCGTTTTCGACCGGGCACAGATTTCTCCTTCTCACTGGCCAGGGTATTCTTGGGAATTGAGCGATAGTAAAGGCCTGTTTCGTCAGCATTATAGATTTGCTCTAGTAAAAGATTTTCCTTCTTAATCAAATCCTTAAATGTCTGCCGAAATTCCTCTGCATGCTCTTCCGAGGCATCCAAACTTTCACCACAAGACTTACGCTTGGTAAGACCATGTCGAAGTTTGAAATGATAAAGCCAACCATCAGATGCCTTGAATTTGTGGCAGACCTATCTCTCCAGCAAATTTCTCAGCAGCCATCTTCATCCTCCGAACAACGAACCATCTACACCCCTAGTACGATGTTGCAAGAACCACTGCTTAACACATTGATCTAATTCTACTGACAATGGTTTAGCCATAACCTTCCTTATGCCTTTTCTTCCAGTCTTAGAAGCAAAAGAAAACTCAGCAGAATAACCCAAGAGCTTATCTTTAGATCTCCTAATATCAGAAAGGCTAGACTTAGCAAGATCATAGTGTGCCATGATCCTAGAACTAGACCAACCTTTGTCAATCCTTTGAAGAATTTCCCGCTTCACCTCCAGAGACAATATCTTTTTCGATTGCTTCACAGGTGGGGGAGCCATCAGGATACAGCCAGGATAAGCAGAGGAACAACAGCACCTCCAGGAGGCCAGGAACAGCCCCAAAAGCCACAGACTCTTTTCGCCATTGTCCGAACACAGACCGGGTAATGAGGTGTTTACCATAAGAAACAGGTGCGCGACTAAAAGCAGTGTTGCAAAATTTACATACATCTGAGAAATTCGGCAAAAAATTCAAAAAATCTGTAGATAATACAGTGGAAGACAGAGGAGTTGGCGGTGTCTTGCATCCGTCACGCTCCTTGACAAATTTCTTTAATTCCCTCCTGGCGCTTCCTATGGGGAATGATTGAAAAAAAAAGATGTCTGGGAATCACTCACTGCCTTGACTTCCTGCTTGCAGTTTTTCAAATCTAGTCATTAATGGTCAGTGACCAGGAGATATTGCTTCTTATCGTCAGTCCCGGCTTTGATTTC